>JBBDGP010002406.1:0-459923 GCA_037952835.1 Lithobates septentrionalis
ACTCTCCCTTCTTCACTCAACACCCCCCTTCTCCCCTTCTTCACTCAACACCCCCCTCTTCTCCCCCTTCTTCCACTCAACACCCCTTCTCCCTTCTTCACTCACACCCTTCTTCCTCAACACCCCCCCCCTTCTTCACTCAACACCCCCCCTTCTTCACTCAACACCCCCCTTCCTCAACACCCCCCCCCTTCTTCACTCAACACCCCCCCCCCTTCTTCACTCAACACCCCCCCCCCTTCTTCACTCAACACCCCCCCCTTCTTCACTCAACACCCCCCCCCTTCTTCACTCAACACCCCCCCCCCCTTCTTTCACTCAACACCCCCCCCTTCTTCACTCAACACCCCCCCCTTCTTCACTCAACACCTCCCCCCTTCTTCACTCAACCCCCCCCCTTCTTCACTCAACACCCCCCCCCTTCTTCACTCAACGCCCCCCCCTTCTTCACTCAACGCCCCCCTCCTTCTTCACTCAACACCCCCCTCTCCCTTCTTCACTCAACACCCCCCTTCTCCCCTTCTTCACTCAACGCCCCCCTTCTCCCCTTCTTCACTCAACGCCCCCTTCTCCCCTTCTTCACTCAACGCCCCCCTTCTCCCCTTCTTCACTCAACGCCCCCCTTCTCCCCTTCTTCACTCAACGCCCCCCTTCTCCCCTTCTTCACTCAACGCCCCCCTTCTCCCCTTCTTCACTCAACGCCCCCCTTCTCCCCTTCTTCACTCAACGCCCCCCTTCTCCCCTTCTTCACTCAACGCCCCCCCTTCCTTCTTCACTCAACGCCCCCCTTCTCCCCTTCTTCTTCACTCAACGCCCCCCTTCCCCCTTCTTCTTCACTCAACGCCCCCCCTCTCCCCCTTCTTCTTCACTCAACGCCCCCCTTCTCCCCTTCTTCTTCACTCAACGCCCCCTTCTCCCCTTCTTCTTCACTCAACGCCCCCCTTCTCCCCTTCTTCTTCACTCAACGCCCCCCTTCTCCCCTTCTTCTTCACTCAACGCCCCTCCCCTTCTTCTTCACTCAACGCCCCCCTTCTTCTTCACTCAACGCCCCCCTTCTTCTTCACTCAACGCCCCCCTTCTTCTTCACTCAACGCCCCCCTTCTTCTTCACTCAACGCCCCCCTTCTTCTTCACTCAACGCCCCCCTTCTTCTTCACTCAACGCCCCCTTCTTCTTCACTCAACGCCCCCCTTCTTCTTCACTCAACGCCCCCCTTCTTCTTCACTCAACGCCCCCCTTCTTCTTCACTCAACGCCCCCCTTCTTCTTCACTCAACGCCCCCTTCTTCTTCACTCAACGCCCCCCTTCTTCTTCACTCAACGCCCCCCTTCTTCTTCACTCAACGCCCCCCTTCTTCTTCACTCAACGCCCCCCTTCTTCTTCACTCAACGCCCCCCTTCTTCTTCACTCAACGCCCCCCTTCTTCTTCACTCAACGCCCCCTTCTTCTTCACTCAACGCCCCCCTTCTTCTTCACTCAACGCCCCCCTTCTTCTTCACTCAACGCCCCCCTTCTTCTTCACTCAACGCCCCCCTTCTTCTTCACTCAACGCCCCCCTTCTTCTTCACTCAACGCCCCCCTTCTTCTTCACTCAAACGCCCCCCTTCTTCTTCACTCAACGCCCCCCTTCTTCTTCACTCAACGCCCCCCTTCTTCTTCACTCAACGCCCCCCTTCTTCTTCACTCAACGCCCCCCTTCTTCTTCACTCAACGCCCCCCTTCTTCTTCACTCAACGCCCCCCTTCTTCTTCACTCAACGCCCCCCTTCTTCTTCACTCAACGCCCCCCTTCTTCTTCACTCAACGCCCCCCTTCTTCTTCACTCAACGCCCCCCTTCTTCTTCACTCAACGCCCCCCTTCTTCTTCACTCAACGCCCCCCTTCTTCTTCACTCAACGCCCCCCTTCTTCTTCACTCAACGCCCCCCTTCTTCTTCACTCAACGCCCCCTTCTTCTTCACTCAACGCCCCCCTTCTTCTTCACTCAACGCCCCCTTCTTCTTCACTCAACGCCCCCTTCTTCTTCACTCAACGCCCCCCTTCTTCTTCACTCAACGCCCCCCTTCTTCTTCACTCAACGCCCCCCTTCTTCTTCACTCAACGCCCCCCTTCTTCTTCACTCAACGCCCCCCTTCTTCTTCACTCAACGCCCCCCTTCTTCTTCACTCAACGCCCCCCTTCTTCTTCACTCAACGCCCCCCTTCTTCTTCACTCAACGCCCCCCTTCTTCTTCACTCAACGCCCCCCTTCTTCTTCACTCAACGCCCCCCTTCTTCTTCACTCAACGCCCCCCTTCTTCTTCACTCAACGCCCCCCTTCTTCTTCACTCAACGCCCCCCTTCTTCTTCACTCAACGCCCCCCTTCTTCTTCACTCAACGCCCCCCTTCTTCTTCACTCAACGCCCCCCTTCTTCTTCACTCAACGCCCCCCTTCTTCTTCACTCAACGCCCCCCTTCTTCTTCACTCAACGCCCCCCTTCTTCTTCACTCAACGCCCCCCTTCTTCTTCACTCAACGCCCCCCTTCTTCTTCACTCAACGCCCCCCTTCTTCTTCACTCAACGCCCCCCTTCTTCTTCACTCAACGCCCCCCTTCTTCTTCACTCAACGCCCCCCTTCTTCTTCACTCAACGCCCCCCTTCTTCTTCACTCAACGCCCCCCTTCTTCTTCACTCAACGCCCCCCTTCTTCTTCACTCAACGCCCCCCTTCTTCTTCACTCAACGCCCCCTTCTTCTTCACTCAACGCCCCCCTTCTTCTTCACTCAACGCCCCCCTTCTTCTTCACTCAACGCCCCCCTTCTTCTTCACTCAACGGCCCCCTTCTTCTTCACTCAACGCCCCCCTTCTTCTTCACTCAACGCCCCCCTTCTTCTTCACTCAACGCCCCCCTTCTTCTTCACTCAACGCCCCCCTTCTTCTTCACTCAACGCCCCCCTTCTTCTTCACTCAACGCCCCCCTTCTTCTTCACTCAACGCCCCCCTTCTTCTTCACTCAACGCCCCCCTTCTTCTTCACTCAACGCCCCCCTTCTTCTTCACTCAACGCCCCCCTTCTTCTTCACTCAACGCCCCCCTTCTTCTTCACTCAACGCCCCCCTTCTTCTTCACTCAACGCCCCCCTTCTTCTTCACTCAACGCCCCCCTTCTTCTTCACTCAACGCCCCCCTTCTTCTTCACTCAACGCCCCCCTTCTTCTTCACTCAACGCCCCCCTTCTTCTTCACTCAACGCCCCCCTTCTTCTTCACTCAACGCCCCCCTTCTTCTTCACTCAACGCCCCCCTTCTTCTTCACTCAACGCCCCCCCTTCTTCTTCACTCAACGCCCCCCTTCTTCTTCACTCAACGCCCCCCTTCTTCTTCACTCAACGCCCCCCTTCTTCTTCACTCAACGCCCCCCTTCTTCTTCACTCAGCGCCCCCCTTCTTCTTCACTCAGCGCCCCCCTTCTTCTTCACTCAAACGCCCCCCTTCTTCTTCACTCAGCGCCCCCCTTCTTCTTCACTCAGCGCCCCCCTTCTTCTTCACTCAGCGCCCCCCTTCTTCTTCACTCAGCGCTCCCCTTCTTCTTCACTCAGCGCCGCCCCCCCCCCCCATTTCGGGAGTTTTAATCCCCACCAATTTAACACAACTAGGTGATAAATGAAATGCAATCGATATACAGAGGTTTACTTCTCCTTAGAGATATTTAAAGGAACACTCTAACCACCATGACCACTTCAGTGATTTGAAGTGTTCATGGTGGTAGGAGTCAGTATGTGCAGTGTTTCTGCTTGAAACTGGTAAGTGTCGCTGAGAGAGAGAGGGAGGCGACTGAGAGAGAGGGGCTCAGAGATAGGGTGGTGGACAGGGAGGGGGGCTGAGAGAGGGTGGTAGAGAGAGAGTGCTGACAGAGATGGGGGACTGAGAGAGGGTGGCTGAGAGAAAGCGAGGGACTGACAGAGAAAGGGGGGCTGACAGCCTGGTGGAGATGATAGAGTGGGAGGGCTGACTGAGGGGGGGCTGACTGAGAGAGAGGGAGACTGACAGGGAGAGGGGGAGATGAGAGAGACCCCTAGCCCTCTCTCTCAGTGCGGGACAGTCCCGGGCAATCCAGGACACGTGGGCACCCTACGCGCACCCACGATTAGACATGCAGCCAGGATATCGCGAAACACTTGCGGGTGTCAAGGAGCCGCAGCCGAAATGCGGGAGACTCCCGTACTTCGCCGGAGACTTGGGATGTCTCCCTTCCTCACTCATCCTTTACCCAAAGTCCACCTTGAAGAGGAATCATGAGCTTTCATGCAGCAGTGATCATTGTATCCTGACAGCTGGGAAACCTGCTGCTGTCAGAACACAAAAACGCAATTGGTAGGTTGCCACCTCATCCCTTTAAATTCGAACACGTATTAATTACACAGGTTCTGTGGCTGATTAAAGTGGTGTCCTGGCCGAAATGATACTTTTTAACCACTTGAGCCCCGGACCATTATGCTGCCTAAGGACCAGAGGTCTTTTTCCAATTTGGCACTGCGTCGCTTTAACTGCTAATTGCGCGGTCATGCAATGCTGTACCCAAACGAAATTTGCGTCCTTTTCTTCCCACAAATAGAGCTTTCTTTTGATGGTATTTGATCACCTCTGCGGTTTTTATTTTTTGCGCTATAAACGGAAAAAGACCGAAAATTTTGAAAAAAAATGATATTTTCTACTTTTTGTTATAAAAAAAATCCAATAAACTAAATTTTAGTCATACATTTAGGCCAAAATGTATTCGGCCACATGTCTTTGGTAAAAAAAAATGTCAATAAGCGTATATTGGTTTGCGCAAAAGTTATAGCGTCTACAAACTAGGGTACATTTTCTGGAATTTACACAGCTTTTAGTTTATGACTGCCTATGTCATTTCTTGAGGTGCTAAAATGGCAGGGCAGTGCAAAACCCCCCCACATGACCCCATTTTGGAAAGTAGACACCCCAAGGAAATTGCTGAGAGGCATGTTGAACCCATTGAATATTTATTTTTTTTGTCCCAAGTGATTGAAAAATGACAAAAAAAAAAAAAAAAAAAAATATTTACAAAAAGTCGTCACTAAATGATATATTGCTCACACAGGCCATGGGCCTATGTGGAATTGCACCCCAAAATACATTTAGCTGCTTCTCCTGAGTATGGGGATACCACATGTGTGGGACTTTTTGGGAGCCTAGCCGCGTACGGGGCCCCGAAAACCAATCACCGCCTTCAGGATTTCTAAGGGTGTAAATTTTTGCTTTCACTCTTCACTGCCTATCACAGTTTCGGAGGCCATGGAATGCCCAGGTGGCACAAAACCCCCCAAAATGACCCCATTTTGGAAAGTAGACACCCCAAGCTATTTGCTGAGAGGCATATTGAGTCCATGGAATATTTTATATTTTGACACAAGTTGCGGGAAAGTGACACTTTTTTTTTTTTTTATTTTTTTTTTTTTCATAAAGTTGTCACTAAATGATATATTGCTCACACAGGCCATGGGCATATGTGGAATTGCACCCCAAAATACATTTAGCTGCTTCTTCTGAGTATGGGGATACCACATGTGTGGGACTTTTTGGGAGCCTAGCCGCGTACTGGACCCCGAAAACCAATCACTGCCTTCAGGATTTCTAAGGGTGAAAATTTTTGATTTCACTCTTTACTGCCTATCACAGTTTCGGAGGCCATGGAATGCCCAGGTGGCACAAAACCCCCCCAAATGACCCCATTTTGGAAAGTAGACACCCCAAGCTATTTGCTGAAAGGCATGGTGAGTATTTTGCAGCTCTCATTTGTTTTTGAAAATGAAGAAAGACAAGAAAAAACATTTTTTTTTTTTCTTTTTTCAATTTTCAAAACTTTGTGACAAAAAGTGAGGTCTGCAAAATACTCACTATACCTCTCAGCAAATAGCTTGGGGTGTCTACTTTCCAAAATGGGGTCATTTGGGGGGGGGTTTGTGCCACCTGGGCATTCCATGGCCTCCGAAACTGTGATAGGCAGTGAAGAGTGAAATCAAAAATTCACGCCCTTAGAAAGCCTGAAGGCGGTGCTTGGTTTTCGGGGTCCCGTACGCGGCTAGGCTCCCAAAAAGTCTCACACATGTGGTATCCCCGTACTCAGGAGAAGCAGCAGAATGTATTTTGGGGTGTAATTTCACATATTTCCATGGCATGTTTGAGCAATATATCATTTAGTGACAACTTTGTGCAAAAAAAAAAAAAATTTGTCTCTTTCCCGCAACTTGTGTCGCAATATAAAATATTCCATGGACTCGACATGCCTCTCAGCAAATAGCTTGGGGTGTCTACTTTCCAAAATGGGGTCATTTGGGGGGGTTTTGAACTGTCCTGGCATTTTATGCACAACATTTAGAAGCTTATGTCACACATCACCCACTCTTCTAACCACTTGAAGACAAAGCCCTTTCTGACACTTATTGTTTACATGAAAAAGTTTTTTTTTTTTTGCAAAAAAATTACTTTGAACCCCCAAACATTATATATTTTTTTAAAGCAAATGCCCTACAGATTAAAATGGTGGGTTTTTCATTTTTTTTTTTCACACAGTAATTGCGCAGCGATTTTTCAAACGCATTTTTTGGGGAAAAAACACACTTTTTTTAATTTTAATGCACTAAAACACGCTATATTGCCCAAATGTTTGATGAAATAAAAAAGATGATCTTAGGCCGAGTACATGGATACCAAACATGACATGCTTTAAAATTGCGCACAAACGTGCAGTGGCAACAAAATAAATACATGTTTAAAAGCCTTCAAAAGCCTTTACAGGTTACCACTTTAGATTTACAGAGGAGGTCTACTGGAAAAATTACTGCACTCGATCTGGCCTTCGCGGTGATACCTCACATGCATGGTGCAATTGCTGTTTACGTTTGACGACAGACCGCCGCTTGCGTTCGCCTTAGCGCGAGAGCAGGGGGCGACAGGGGTGTTTTTTTTTTTTTTTTTTTTCTTTATTATTTTTTTGCTTTTTTAATCTTACTTTTAAACTGTTCCTTTCATATTTTTTTTTTTTAATCATTTTTATTGTTATCTCGGGGAATGTAAATATCCCCTATGATAGCAATAGGTAGTGACAGGTACTCTTTTTTGAAAAAATTGTGGTCTATTAGACCCTAGATCTCTCCTCTGCCCTCAAAGCATCTGACCACACCAAGATCGGTGTGATAAAATGCTTCCCCAATTTCCCAATGGCGCTATTTACATCCGGCGAAATCTAAGTCATGAAATACTCGTAGCTTCCGGTTTCTTAGGCCATAGAGATGTTTGGAGCCACTCTGGTCTCTGATCAGCTCTATGGTCAGCTGGCTGAATCACCGGCTGCGTTCTCAGGTTCCCTGTTGAGACAGGAGAGCCAGAGAAAAACACGGAAGACGGTGGGGGGGGGGCATTCCCTCCCACGGCTTGTAAAAGCAGTCTAGAGGCTAATTAGCCGCTAGGATTGCTTTTACATGAAAGCCGACCGCTGGCTGAAAAGAATGATACCAAGATGATACCTAAACCTGCAGGCATCATTCTGGTATAACCACTCAAAGTCGTGAATGGCGTACCTGAAGACAAAAAAATGGTTAACAATGGTTAACAATAAAGCACAGTAAAGTGTAAATAATTACACACCTGAAAAACAAACATGATAAAACATAATAACAATAACAATAAAACATTGCAGAATAGAATACAGTAAAAAAGAGCAGAACAATAGAGAGAGAGAATAGAGAGAGAGAGAACAATAAAACAACAACTATTTTTTTTTATTTCTTATTTTTTTTTTTTTTTTTTTTACACTTTTTTTGTAACTAACTTTTATAACGGTAACCGGTTCCAGGTTCGGGTCTCTCAAAATGCGATGGCATCTTGGGAGACCCTGTGAAAGTGTGCCTAGTCTGTGCAATGCTGTACCCTACGCTAATACTCAACTAGTGAATGGTAGCGTTCAAAACATTCACCAATGCAAAGACCAGGATTGTCAGGACAGGAGGGACAATAATAGCGGGTGTCACGCCTATATCCGCGCTTGCTGCAGACACGACATCTTTTTTGGGGGGGTTCGTTGGGTAGGGGTACTCGGGAGGACATAAAAATGCCTCTCATGCAGCTGACTGCATTTGGTTGGGGATGTGAATGGGGGAAGTACGGGCGCTGCAGAAGCGGTGGGTTCCCAATTAGGATTGGCGAATGCAGCAGGAAGGGCACTATGGGCACGACGGGCCTGTGTTTGTCTTCTTGGTGGCAGTGGGACACTACTTGTGCTTGCCACCTCACCAGCTTGAACTGCACTTATGGGACTCGCCACGTCACCACGTGTTACTGCAGTGCTGGTTTGACTACGACCGGGGTGTACTAGGCCGCTGGCGCTTGCCAGTTCACCAAAACGCTACCAAAAAACTGTTAGCGATCGCAGGGATCAGGCCTGACTCTGCGAACGCTGCAATTATGCGTTTAGTGTTTTGTAAGTGACAGTGATCGATCGATACTGCACTTGGGTGGACTGGGCTGGGCCGGGCGGAGGGGCAAAACGCAGGTGCTAGCAGGTATCTGGGCTGATCCCGCTAACACTGCGTTTTTGGGAACCCTAAACTGCTGGTGACGCTAGTATAGATCTGATCGGATCAGATATTGATGCGATCAGATACTATACCACTAAGGGAGGTGTACAGTGCGTGCGTGGGTGTTAGCGGTACTGGCGCTAACCTGACGCTGCCTGGGGCTGGCGCTTGCCAGTTCACCAAAATGCTACCAAAAAAACTGTTAGCGATCGCAGGGATCAGGCCTGACTCTGCGAACGCTGCAGTTATGCGTTTAGTGCCTTGTAAGTGACAGTGATCGATCGATACTGCACTTGGGTGGGCTGGGCGGAGGCACAAAACGCAGGTGCTAGCAGGTATCTGGGCTGATCCCGCTAACACTGCGTTTTTGGGAACCCTAAACTGCTGGGGACGCTAGTATAGATCTGATCGGATCAGATATTGATCCGATCAGATACTATACCACTAAGGGAGGCGCATGCTGCGTGCGTGGGTGTTAGCGGTACTGGCGCTAATCTGACGCTGCCTGGGGCGACGCATATCACCGCCGGGCGATCGGGGGGCTAAACCTTTATTCGGTAATAAACGGCGGGTGCCCTGACACTATAAAAAATAAACGAACTAACCAGCGTCAACCGTAACGGTTATACGGTGATCAGTGGTGAAAGGGTTAACTAGGGGGCAATCAAGGGGTTAAAACATTTATTAGGTAGTATATGGGGGTCCCTGACGCTATAAAACGCTGACGGCGAACCTAAATATTTACCTCACTAACTAGTGTCACCAGCGACACTAATACAGCGATCAGAAAAATGATCGCTTAGCGACACTGGTGACAGGGGGTGATCAAGGGGTTAAAACTTTATTAGGGGGGGTTAGGGGGGTACCCTAGACCTAAAGGGGGGTAATACTGTCCCAACACAGTAACTGTCACAAACTGACACTATGCAGTAATCAGAAAAAAAAAAAAAAAAAAAAAAAAAACTGCTGGTGTCAGTTTGTGACGGGGGGATCGGGGGGCGATCGGGGGGGGGGGATCGGGGTGTTTTGTGTGCCTGGCATGTTCTACTGTGTGTGTGTCGTCTCTCCTCGGGCCGGAACGGAAAATACCGACCCGAGGGGAGATGACATCACTTCCTTTGCTGCTGTTTAGCATACAGCAGCAAAGGAGTGTTCTCATTGGGCGGCGGCGATCGCGAGGGGGGGGCCACGAACGGATGGTCTCCCCCTCATCACCGATCGCCGCTGGACAAAAGACGACCGCCTCGGGCACCGGGGGGGGGTCCGATCGGACCCCCCACCCGCGGAAGGCAAATCACGTACCCTGTACGTGATTTTGCCTGTCCGTGCCACTTTGCCGACGTACATCGGCGTGAGGCGGTCGTCAAGTGGTTAAATAAAAATACCCCTGTAATGCACAAGCTTAATGTATTCTAGTAAAGTTAGTCTGTAAACTAATGTCTTGTTAGTTTATAGCAGTATTTTGTTATTTTATAAACTTATAGCAGGCCGTGGCCATCTTAAGTGTGGGCATCTGAAGCCAGACTGTATTTCTTCCTGGATCTCATCCTTGCAGATCTCGCACATGCTCAGTGCAGCACAAGCAGCGTAATAGGTTTCAGGTCAGGTTTCCATAGCAACGGCACTGTCAGAGGAAGTTGCCGCCCCTTCCCAGAAGGCATTGCAAACAGGAAATGATGCGATGGGCCACGGCCAGGGAGGAGGAAGTGATGAATGAATACAGCAGATATACAGTAGGTGAAAGTGGAAACTCCTGCGCTTTTGGGGGGGGGGGCCTACGCTAAAAGGACACTGCTGCAACACCTAAGTACTGATCCAAGGCAGGACAAATGGGACAAAAGTGGGGAAAGATGGTAGTTGCGCTGTGATGAAGGGGGGGGGAAGCTAAAAAAGATGACTAAAGTGGCAAAGTGAACTAAAAAAGCAGAAACGGGCCAATGCATGAATGGATCCTACATGCTAAAAAAAACATGGTGGGGATGCAGTGCAGTGCAACGTAGCTGATCAACATGACTATAATGTTGCGGGCAGACAAAGCCTAATATATAAAAGGTAATCGTGAAACAGTGACTGCTTGAATATAGCAAAACAAAAATGCATATACTAACACAAATAGGATGAATAATGACACAATGCAAAAAAAATATATAATGCAAGAAAAATATATGTGGGCTAGTGCCCCATTAGCAAAACGTGCCAGATCCTGGTGAACTACAAGTGACAAATCCCTAGGACAAACATGAATATTAGTTCTATCATCCAGTCCAAAAAACAAAAACTCGTGATGAGAAACACAAAACAAGTCCAATCGTGAAGGGAGGGGGGATCTTCAGTGAGGACACCTCCGTGTTTGCAAGCCGCTTACCTTACAGCTGTAAGGTGTACAGCCTGTGTTGCAAATGACTCGCAGGTGTAGACGTTCCGTGTATACAGGCAGTGACAATGATGAACATGCCAAGCGAAATATAAAAAATAAAAAGTATACAGCATGTAAAATAACTGCAATGACCACAGTCGAGGGGGGGGGGGGCGGCAAGACACACACGGGGGGAGGTTGCACTCCCTTTCATGAAGTGAGTGTGGGCATCAATCCACGAGCGCCGAGCTCGTATGCCTCCAGGAGTGTCACCAATCTGGAATCTGTCCCCGTGCCTGGAAACTGGAATATGTCCCCGTGCCTCTCTCCTCAGTGTTCGTCAGGTAGAGTAGTGATGTACAGTGTGAGGGGGAAAGAGACGCACATAGCGTGATCCCATATAAAAGGTATATTTATTTAATAAAACAAGTCCAATCAACTTACATTTAAAACAATGCTGCAGTGTGTAGTAACTACGAGCGCCGAGCTCGTCTCCTGTTGTTTGTCTGTGGCAGCGTCCGTGCTCCAATCCTAATGCATATCGTCACGTGACTTCTTCAGAGGAACACATCCTCTGAAGAAGTCACGTGACGTGACGATATGCATTAGGATTGGAGCACGGGACGCTGCCACAGACAAACAACAGGAGACGAGCTCGGCGCTCGTAGTTACTACACACTGCAGCATTGTTTTAAATGTAAGTTGATTGGACTTGTTTTATTAAATAAATATACCTTTTTATATGGGATCACGCTATGTGCGTCTCTTTCCCCCTCACACTATACATCACTACTCTACCTGACGAACACTGAGGAGAGAGGCACGGGGACATATTCCAGTTTCCAGGCACGGGGACAGATTCCAGATTGGTGATACCCCTGGAGGCATACGAGCTCGGCGCTCGTGGATTGATGCCCACACTCACTTCATGAAAGTGAGTGCAACCTCCCCCCGTGTGTGTCTTGCCCCCCCCTTCCACTGTGGTCATTGCAGAGTTATTTTACATGCTGTATACTTTTTATTTTTTATATTTCGCTTGGCATGTTCATCATTGTCACTGCCTGTATACACGGAACGTCTACACCTGCGGGTCATTTGCAACACAGGCTGTACACCTTACAGCTGTAAGGTAAGCGGCTTGCAAACACGGAGGTGTCCTTACTGAAGATCCCCCCTCCCTTCACGATTGGACTTGTTTTGTGTTTCTCATCACGAGTTTTTGTTTTTGGACTGGATGATAGAACTAATATTCATGTTTGTCCTAGGGATTTGTCACTTGTAGTTCACCAGGATCTGGCAAGTTTTTGCTAATGGGGCACTAGCCCACATGTATTTTTCTTGCATTATATTTTTTTGCATTGTGTCATTATTCATCCTATTTGTGTTAGTATATGAATTTTTGCTTTGCTATATTCAAGCAGTCACTGTTTCACGATTACCTTTATATATTAGGCTTTGTCTGCCCGCAACATTATAGTCATGTTGATAAGCTACGTTGCACTGCACTGCATCCCCACCATGTTTTTTTAGCATGTAGGATCCATTCATGCATTGGCCCGTTTCTGCTTTTTTAGTTCACTTTGCCACTTTAGTCATCTTTGTAGCTCCCCCCCCCCCCCCCACCCTTCATCACAGCGCAACTACCATCTTCCCCCACAGATATACAGTAGGTGCTGAGAATTTTTTTAAAAAAATATCCAATTTGTTTACAGTGCACAGTTTAGTGAGGGATGCTGAAGAGTTGTTAAAGTGGGTGGAACTCCACTTTAAGGTGTAAAAGCCCCCGTCCGGCCATGATTCTGCTATAGGCTGAGTGGGGGCTTTACCTTTTTGACTGAACGTCATGACGTCCCTTAGAACGGGCCCCTCATGCACGCCGATCAGTGTTGTGATGTGTCCCTCGGACACACCACATCACCAATCTCGGTAAAGAGCCTATGACAGAGGCACGTTACTATGTGATCAGCTGTGTCCAATCACAGTGTAGATAGAAAATGCCGGTTATCAGCTTTCCTCTCCTCACACTGACAGTGCATGAGGAGAGCCTATAAGCCTGGTTTCCTCACAGGGGAGACCATCCACATTGCTAATGCCAATCCAATCAGTGCAGCCTCATCAGCGCACATCAGTGAAGGAGAAAAATTACTTATTTACAGAAATTTTTTTTTATTTTCAAAATGTTCAGTCTTTTTTCATTTGTTTAGCAAAAAACCCAGATGTGATTAAATACCACCCAAAAGAAAGCTCTATCTGTCTCAAAAAAAGATAAAAATGTAATCTGGGTACATTGTTGCATGACCGCGCAATTGTCCCTCAAAGTGCGGCAGCTGAAAATTGACCTGGGCAGGAAGGGGGTGAAATTGCCCGGTATTGAAGTGTTTAAAGCGGAGTTCCACTTGTTTTTAAGTTTATTAAAAGTCAGCAGCTACAAAAAGTTTAGCTGCTGACTTAATAAACAGACACTCGCCTGTCCCACGATCCAGCGATGCGGCTGCCCAAAGCCTTGCTCCTCTCTGGGGCGCCTGCATTGCAAGTGTGGGCACCCGGCTGTGACAGCTTACGTCTTCACGCTGTGCCTTCTCAGTGGCCGGGCAGTCTTCTGGGACCTGTGCCGTGTCCCAGAAGATTGCAGGGAGGGAGGGGGAGAGGAGGAGTCGCCTAGGTGGCGAGAGCGGAAGTGGGAGCTGGGTACCTGTCAAAACTAGGTACCTGCTCCACCCCCCCAAAACAATTACATGCCAAATGTGGCATGTAAGGGGGCGAGGAGTGCTTAAAGCAGAAGTTGCACTTTTGGGTGGAACTCCGCTTTAAGGTGTTAATTAACCACTTGGTGCCCATATTATATCCAAAAGTTTTCTGAGGTGCCCGCCATCAAAGTGCCCGCGCATGCGCAGAGCGTCACGCCGCCTCCCATTCGTAAGTAGGAGTCGTTCGCAAGTCAGAGGTTCGTAACTCGGGACTGCCTGTATATGTTTTTTTTTTTTTTTGCAGAGAACCTAGAGAATAAAATGGTGGTCGTTGCAACTTTTTATCTCGCACAGTATTTGCGCAGTAATTGTCTCCTCCTCCTATGCTCGTCTCCCGGACTTCTCCTGAGCCTCTCCCATCCTCTGGAACTCCCTACCCCAATCTGTTCGGCTATCTCCTACTCTGTCAACTTTTAGGCGAGCCCTGAAAACTCCTCTTTTCAGGGAAGCCTATCCTGCCTTCAGCTAACAACTGAATCTTTTATTTCTCCCATCAGTTCTTCCCTCACCATTAACCCTTTGTTCCCCATGCCCCTCCCCATTAGATTGTAAAGCGCTGCACAAACTGTTTGTTTCTATTTAAATCCTGTATAATAATACTAATAATTGTAAGTTCCCAGGATCAGGGCCCTCCCAACCGTCTTGTATTGTTGCTGTACTGTCTCCCTGTATATTGTAAAGCATTGCGCAAACTGTTGGTGCTATATAATAATAATCAGTACATTGTGAATGAAAGGTGCTGTGGTGATGTCCCCATGACACCCTGTATTCATAGTATACCCTCAGTCTGCCAGAGTGAATGAAGACTGAGGACATCTTGTGGTGAAAGGTAGTACTGTGGGGGACAGTAAACTTGAGCCATGCAGCCTGTGCTGCATGTTTATTGCTGTTGGTGTGGATGGGGAGTCATTAAAAAAAAAATGTCCTGATTGCACTTTCATAAGCCTATTATTCCTGTCTGTATCCTGTTGGGGAGGTTTCTCTTTACTTCTTGTCCTGAAGATGTAAGGAAATCTCTTAAAACCTAGGAGAATTCCACTCTTGTCACCAGAAAAGGTGCCCACATTGAGAGACTGACCTTCATTTCTGTTTCTGGTAAATGCCCAGTTTTGGGAGGACAATACTGGAGCCTGCTGGAACAGGGAATAGAGTAAGTACCGGTAATTGAGCCCCTGTTCCTCTACCCCCTAGAAATAATGAGAATTTAACCCTTGCATAGAGGTGACTGCTTCTCTTTCAAAAGATTTCCTTTCACTTTGCATCGCTGTAGTCCTCTACAGACCTGAAGCTTATTTTTGTAATCTGACAACAATACACCATTTCTCCTATAGATTTCCTGGGAAAGTATGTTCAGACATCTGTAATGTTTAACAAACTGGACACCATTGCACTGTCAAATGAGGCGGAAGAGACTGGAGCCTTAAATGGACCCCTGGTAAGACGATCACCCTGAGTGCTTAACACACAACTCGGCTTATTTGTACACTATACAGCCCACTACAGATTGTAGTTCTTTGTAGTCTTCCAGTGTTTAATTAGCAGCAGCACTCACAGTTTACAAATGCTACTGGAAGCATAATTGTCAAGGTCCTCAGTGCATAAGGGATATATAAGATGATCTGTGTGATTCACTTTTTCCATCCTCCACACCTTTTTTCTTTTTTTTTTTTTTTTTTCACTGTGCATATACCATGGATAAAAGCATCAATCTATTAAAAAGTAGAAAAAATCAGTCCCACATTTATCACTCTTTACAATTATTTTATGTAAGCTTAACGCCTTCGCGTACACATACGTGGGGAAAATAATTATTTAATCAACTGCAGATTTTGTAAGTTTGCCCACTTACAAATAAATGAAGGGTCTGTCATTTTTATCATAGGTGTATTTTAAATGATAGAGACAAAATATCAACCAAAGTTCCAGAAAAACACATGATACAAATATTATAAATTTGAGTTGCAGTTCAGTGAGTAAAATAAGTATTTGATCCCCAAGCAACCAACAACAATTCTGGCTCCCACATACTGCTTACAGTATGTGCTCATGTGGTACACAGATTAGTCCTGTCAATGTAAGTAGATGCTCCTAACGACAACTTGTTATGTGTATAAAAGACACCTGTCCACAGAATCTCTCTTCCATTTAAACCTCAACACCATGGGCAAGACCAAAGCGCTATCAAAGGATGTCAGGGACAAGACTGTAGACCAGCACAAGGCTGGAATGTGCTTTCAGACCATCAGCAAGAAGCTTGGTGAGAAGGAGACAACTGTTGGTGTGATTATTCACAAATGAAAGAAATACAAAATAACCATCAATCGCCCTCGGTCTGGAGCTCCATGCAAGATTTCGCCTCATGGGCTAAGGATGATCATGAGAAAAGTGAGGGATCGGCCCAGAACTACACGGGAGGAGCTTGTGAATGGTCTCAAGGCAGTTGGAACCACAGTCACTAAATAAACCATTGGTAATGCAATATGCCACCATGGATTGAATTTCTGCAGCGCCCGCAAGGTCCCCCTCTCCGAGAAGGTACATGTACAGGCCCGTCTGAAGTTTGCCAATGAACATCTAAATGATTCAGAGAAGGATTGGGAGAAAGTGCTATGATCAGATGAGAGTAAAATTTAGCTCTTTGGCATTAACTCGCCGCGTTTGGAGGAAGAATAATGCTGACAGTAACGCTAAGAACACCATCCCTACAATCAAGCATGGGTGGATACATTATGCTTTGGGGCTGTTTCTCTGCTAAAGGTACAGGCCGACTTTGCCGCATTGAGGGGCCAATGGACGGGGCCATGTATTGTAAATTCTTGGATGAGAACCTTCTTCTCTCAGTCAGAACACTGAAGATGGGTTGCGGACGAGTCTTCCAGCATGAAAATGACCCAAAACATACCACCAAGGCAAAAAAGGAGTAGCTCAAGAAGAAGCACAATAAGGTCATGGAGTGGCATAGCCAGTCTCCAGACCTTAATCCTATAGAACATTTATGGAGGGAACTGAAATTTCGAGTTGCCAAGCGACAGCCCATTTAGAGAAGATCTGTAAAGAAGGGTGGACAAAAATCCCTTCTGAGATGTGTGCAAACCTGGTAACCAACTACCACAAATGTCTTACCTCTGTGCTTGCCAACAAGGGTTTCTCCACCAAATACGAAGTCATGTTTTGCTTGGGGATCAAATGCTTATTTTACTCATTGAACTGCAACTCAATTTATAACATTTGTATCATGTATTTTTTCTGGAATTTTGGTTGATATTCTGTCTCTGTCATTTAAAATACACCTATCGTAAAAACTATAGACCGTTCATTTCTTTGTAAGTGGGCAGTAACTTACAAAATCTGCAGGGGATCAAATAATAATTTTCCCCACTGTATATGTGTCCCCACGAAAGTGGTTCTTCTGTGGGGTCACATACAATGCATATAAAGTCTACACACCCCTGTTAAAATGTCAGGTTTCTGTGATGTAATAAAATGAGACAAAGATAAATCATTTCAGAACTTTTTTCCACCTTTTTAATGTGACCTATAAACTGTACAACTCTTATAACTGGGGATGTAGCTGTGTTCAGAAATAAGCAATCACATTCAAACTCATGTTAAATAGGAGTCAGTACACACCTGCCATAATTTTAAAGTGCCTCTGATTAACCCCAAATAAAGTTCAGCTTTTCTAGTAGGTCTTTCCTGACATTTTCTTAGTCGCATCCTACAGCAAAAGCCATGATCCCCAGAGAGCTTCCAAAGCATCAGAGGGATCTCATTGTTAAAAGGTATCAGTCAGGAGAAGGGTACAATTTTTTTTTTTTCCAAGGCATTAGATATACCATGGAACACAGTGCAGACAGTCATCATCAAGTGGAGAAAATATTGCACAACAGTGACATTACCAAGAACTGGACGTCCCTCCAAAATTGATGAAAAGATGAGAAGAAAACTGGTCAGGGAGGCTGCCAAGAGGCCTAAAGGAACATTTGGCAAATACTGGGTGTCGTACATGTGACAACAATCTCCCGTATTCTTCATATGTCTGGGCAATGGGGTAGAGTGGCAAGATGGAAGCCTTTTCTTATGAAGAAAAATATCCAAGCCCGGCAAAAACGCATCTGAAGTCTCCAAAAAGCATGTGGGAAAATGTGTTATAGTCTGATGAAACCAAGGTTGAATTTTTTGGCCATAATTCCAAAAGATATGTTTGGTGCAAAAACAACACTGCACATAACCAAAAGAACACCATTCCCACCGTGAAGCATGGTGGTGGCAGCATCATGCTTTGGGGCTGTTTTTCTTCAGCTGGAACAGGGGCCTTAGTCAAAGGAGAGGACATTATGAACGGTTCCAAAAAACAGTCAATATTGGCACAAAACCTTCAGGCTTCTGCTAGTAAGCTGAACATGAAGAGGAACTTCATTTTTCAGCATGGCAATGACCCGAGGCATACATCCAAATCAACAAAGGAATGGCTTCATCAGAAGACGATTAAAGATTTGGAATGGCCCAGCCAGAGCCCAGACCTGAATCCCATTGAAAATCTGTGGGCTGTGCGTAGGAGATGCCCTCACACTCTGACAGATTTGGAGTGTATTTGCAAAGAAGAGTGGGCAAATATTGCCAATCAAGATGTGCCATGCTGATAGACTCCTACCCCAAAAGACTGAGTGCTGTAAAAAAATTAAAAGGTGCTTCAACAAAGTATTAGTTTAAGGGTGTGCACACTTATGTGACCATATAATTTTAGTTTTAATTCCCTTTACCTAAAAGATTTCAGTTTGTTTTTCAATTGAGTTGTACAATTTATAGGTCACATTAAAGGTGTAAAAAGTTCAGAAATTATTTATCTTTGTCTTATTTTTTTTTACATCACAGAAACCTGACATTTTGACAGGGTGTGTACAGACTTTTTTTTAATATCCACTGTATAGTATATGGACCGCTCCCAGCAAGAGACCGATCTCCTCTTACCGAGAGCTCCACGTTTCCTAATAATCGGGAACCAGGATGCCTGATTCCTGATCACCTGATCTCTGTGATAGCTCTGATTGGCTATCATAGTAATCAGTCACTGTGTAGCCCGCCCCTGTGTTGCTTTCTCTTTTTTGATTGGAGAAAATGATGCATTATATCTTTTTCCTTTGCAGAGGAAAAAAGTGTGTAGAAAAAACTAAATAATAATTAAAATAAAATGGCTAGATCAGCGTTTGGTCAGGGCAAAGGGTAGGATCAATAGTAATGGTCAGAGTCAAAGTATTTTTGTTTGTTTTAATTTTATTTTTAAATGTAGCTGTATATATTTTTTTTTACCATTTTTGTGCCACTTTTCCTTTTGATATAAAAAAAAAAATCAGGCAATATCCATTAACATTTCCCACCAAATGAAAGCCCAACTTGACCTGAAAACAAACACAAGCTATATTTTGTGTGGATACACTAGGTAGTTGGGATGATATGTTAATATGATTGTAAACCTAATGATAAAAAAAAAAATACAAATAACAAACAAGTTATAGTTACCTGCTCTGTTTAATGGCTTTGCACAGAACAGCTTCCAATCCCCCTCTTCTTGGGTCCCCTGCCAGCTCCTCTTGTCGGTGTTCTCCCATAGGGAGCTGCTTCCTAATTTTGCACACCTGCGAGCAAACCTGTATTTGTGTTTTTTGCACACATTTAAAAAATAATTTTGTGCCCGAAGATTGCATAACACCCCAAAAAACAATTTATAGGTTTTCTAAGATGCCCTAGAGCAGGGGTCTCCAAAACTTGTAAACAAAGGGCAAGTTTACTGTCCTACAGACTGGGGGGGGGGGGGGTGACTGTGTCTATTGGGAGTAAACAGTTCATCTTTGATATTAGGGAAGGAATAGTGCCCCATCATTAGTGCCAGTGGGAGAAATAGTGCCCCATCATTGGGGTCACTGGGAGGAGTAGTGCACCATCAATGGTGTCAGTGGGCGGAGTAGTGCCCTGTCACTGGGAGGAGTAGTTCACCATCAATGGTGTCAGTGGGAGGAGGAGTGCCCCATTGTTGGGGTCACTGGGAGGAGGAGTGCCCCATTGTTGGGGTCACTGGGAGGAGGAGTGCCCCATTGTTGGGGTCACTGGGAGGAGGAGTGCCCCATTGTTGGGGTCACTGGGAGGAGGAGTGCCCCATTGTTGGGGTCACTGGGAGGAGGAGTGGCCCATTGTTGGGGTCACTGGGAGGAGGAGTGGCCCATTGTTGGTGTCAGGTGTTTGGAAGCAATCGAGTTGCTTTTCAGATTGACACACTCCCCCACTATTAGGTCTGTATGGTGTATGGACCTGGCAGTAAAAAGGTTAACCCTGTATTGTAAATGGAGGACACGGGAGTGCGACTGTGGTTAGGAGCGCTTTAGGGAGGAGGCTTTGCGGGGACCGGTTGCACCAATACTGGGACCCTACTGGAGTGAGAAATAAGGTAAGTATTACACCTTATGAAAGCACCTATATACTTACTGTCTGAGTTGAACTAAATTTTTTACAGGCACTTAGAGAACTCCCTTGTGTATATATGGAGCAGAAGAATAAAGAACATTGTAAAAAAAATAAAATAATTAAACTGTGGAAATAAAATGTGGGGCAGGTGTATTTTTGAACCGCTATTGCTTCTGTGGAGCTGTGCCGATTTAGGCCAGACCCTCAGAGTATTCCCTAATTTCTCTCTGCATACTGTAAAGTCCTCATAACTGTTCTGTTTTGTACATATTCAGCTTTTTTAACAGCTGCCTTTTTTTTTATAGATTGACAGGCGTTGCTCACGCTGTGGGTATGAAAAAATGGTTTATTACACAAGACAAATGCGTTCAGCCGATGAAGGTCAGACTGTCTTCTATACCTGTGTGCAGTGTCGGTAAGTGGAGATATATATTCATGACTTTTGCACAGTGTATATGTTGCTGCCTGCTTGCTTCATTTTTATGTTGCATGCTTGGGGGGGAAAAAAAGACATGAATTGACACAGAAATAATAGCTAAAATGAATATTCTAATACGAGATTTATATAGCGACAACAGCTTGCAAGGCACTTTACAAAATAAAAATCGTACAGTTACAGTACAATTTTATACAAGATGGCTAGGGGGGCCCTGCCCATGAGACCTTACAATCTAAAGGGAAGGGCAGGTGATACAAAAGGTGATAACTGTGTGGGGGTGCGTTGCTTGAGAAAGTAAGATGCAGTTAGGTTAGGGGTGGGATAGGCTTCGCTCAAGAGATAAGATTGCCTAAATGCAGACAGAGTAGGAGATAGTCATACAGACTGGACCAAGGAGTTCCAGATGATTGGAGAAGTCTTGGAGCGGAGCATGGGGCGAGGTGTTGAGGGTGCCGGAGAGCAGGAGGTCTGTAGGAGGAGCTAAGAGGACGGTTTGGATGATATATTTAGATGAGGTTGGTGATGTAGCTGGGGGTAGAGTTGTGGATGGCTTTGTAAGTTGTTGGTATTTTCAATGTAGTGGTGACTACTTCAGTGATTTGCAGCCTACACAGGGATTGGTTGGGTATGATATATGCTTACTTAAATTGGTCCAATCTGGCCCAATGGAACGATACAAGAAAAATCATGCCTCAACTTCAGCTTTAACCATTTGCCCTCCCCGACCATTTTTTGCGATATGGCACTTGCGTTCCTTTAACTGCTTCAGCCCCGGACCATTTGGCTGCCCAAAGACCAGAGCGTTTTTTGCGATTCGGCACTGCGTCGCTGTCACGGAACGTCCCACACTCCGCTTGAGTGCTTCCGTCATATACCACTTCCTAAGTGCTGGAACACGAGTCCAATGGATCTGGCTATAGGAACCCCAAGAACTAGACAACCCCAGTCTTGGAGTACATCAGAACTAACTTTTTATTTGAGATCTCACAGACCTTTATACAGCAGGGATGACTCAAAGCTAACCTAATTAACATGAGCTAATTTACTACAAAATGTACCCAGACCAGATGACAGTCTTGTGGGCACCGAGCTTCACACATTAATATAAACACAATAGCTGGAGCTAATTACAATTAACAATCTCCCCCCTCCTCAGCCTAGACCATTCGTCTATTAGCCAGGGCTGGTGGCTAATGTGATCAGCTCTCTCAATTAACATAAACACATGTTGATAACACCAGTATCTCCTCACAGGATGTGTCCCAACAGAATAAATCAGTCTTATCAGCAGGGGGGCTGCTGGAGGAACCCCCCTCCCTCTTCAGGGACACAAATCTACAGTAAGGAGTCCACATACAATATATACATGACTGAGTCCGATTAGTACAGTTCAGACTGGATTTCTCATTCACCTCACAAAGAGTATTGTTCCATTGAAAATCCAGGGCCCATAATCAAAAGGCAACAGGCTTGCATACAGTCCTCTCCAACAGCCTCTGTTCTGGCTATGTCTGTCACATTTCTCCCCTTTCGGCAGGAGACTAACATAGGAGGAGACCCCAGACGGGTTGACTCCGAAGTTAGTCCATAGTTCCAGTCCTCTACTGCCTGTACCCACACAGTACCCCAAACAAACTACCCCAAACAGTGTATCACTCACCCAGCCATCCTCTGCCTCTCTCAGAGAACATATCTGCCGCTGGGGAGAGGCCCGGACTGGCCCTTCTCCCTGGAATCCTTTCTGCCGCTGGAGAGAAGACAGGGGGACTGGGCTCACTCCATCCTGCTGTTGGGGATCTGGGCCCACTGCCCAGCATCCCTGGGGTATACAGGTGGGGACTGAAGCCCCATCAACCGACACCAGATCAAGCTGCAGTTGTGAGGTGATGACTGCATTCTCTCCTTGGATCCTGATCTGCAGCTCGCGATAGACTGCCACCTCCTCACCTTGGGCCTCCACAATTGCTGCAGGTGTGGGGCAGAGGTCTTGGACCCTCTGTCCGGTTGCCAGCACTTCTGCTGGGGGTTTGCCAGGTGGTTCCTCCTCTACAGAAACGTCTATTAAATCCCCAGTCTCTGGAAGTGGTAAAAGTGTGGGACAGAGGTCTTGGACCCTCTGTTCAGTTACCAGATCTTCAGCTGGAGAAGTTTGTTTTAACTCCATAGATGCTGCTGGCAGAAAATCACATGTCCCTGTCAGTGTTGTGGGAGAAAGGCCGACTACCTCTTCTCTCAGGAAGGCCGAAGCCACTGTTGGTGCTGGGCAGAACACAGTGAACTTTGGCCCTGATAGCAGCTCTTCTGCTGGAGGCTCATCAGGTTGTTCTTCCTCAGCAGAAAAGTCTATCAAATCCCATGTCTCTGCAACTGATGTCTGGGAATAGAGGTTCACCATCTCCTGTCCATGGAACCCAGAAGATGTTATCATTTCTGGGCAGAGGTTAGCAGAGCTCTGCCCTGTTGTCAGCACTTCAGGTTTGGGGACGGCAATCTCCGGATTTTCCACTGCCGATTCTCTGTCATGCTGCTGAACTTGTTCTAGCAGTTTCCTGTATGCCCTTTCCAGATGCTGTTCCTTCCTTAGCAAATGGTCCAGATCAGGTTTGAGCTCTGAGACCCCTGCAAGACCGAGCATAGACTCTCTATATTCTCTCAGGTCCTCAAGGTCAGGTTCCCCCTCATCGCCAAACATAAAAAGATCTGTAAGGTTCTCCCACAGCAATCCAGGGCCGCCAAAGTCATATCCCTCCGGAGAGCATTCTGTTGTCTCCCCTAAATATCCCTCCTCTGCGTGCCATTGCAGAGCCCGATAATGATTGTCCAGCTCTATCTCCTGCTGGACCAACCTGTCCAACTCAGTCACCCATTGCTCCTGGGGCTGCTCTCCCAGGAGTGCCATCCGCAATGCCCGTTGGTCACTGGCCCGTTGCTCTTGGGTTGGAAAGCACTTGCCCTGTTTTATACCAGCGAGACGGAGGGCTGCAATCCAGAGCTCCACCCGAATCAGCTGCCTGAGCTCCAGGTATTCATCCTCTGACACAGTCCTGGTGTACGTTGAAAGGATGATCCGCAGCAGCCCCGGGAATTCTGATGCCAGGTCCATATCTCCGCTGGGGTGACTGAAGTCTGCTATGCTGATCTTGGATCCAGTTGGAGGTTTGGATGTCCCAGACTTCAGGAAGCTATCCCACTGCTTGCCACCAATGTCACGGAACGTCCCACACTCCGCTTGAGTGCTTCCGTCATATACCACTTCCTAAGTGCTGGAACACGAGTCCAATGGATCTGGCTATAGGAACCCCAAGAACTAGACAACCCCAGTCTTGGAGTACATCAGAACTAACTTTTTATTTGAGATCTCACAGACCTTTATACAGCAGGGATGACTCAAAGCTAACCTAATTAACATGAGCTAATTTACTACAAAATGTACCCAGACCAGATGACAGTCTTGTGGGCACCGAGCTTCACACATTAATATAAACACAATAGCTGGAGCTAATTACAATTAACAATCTCCCCCCTCCTCAGCCTAGACCATTCGTCTATTAGCCAGGGCTGGTGGCTAATGTGATCAGCTCTCTCAATTAACATAAACACATGTTGATAACACCAGTATCTCCTCACAGGATGTGTCCCAACAGAATAAATCAGTCTTATCAGCAGGGGGGCTGCTGGAGGAACCCCCCTCCCTCTTCAGGGACACAAATCTACAGTAAGGAGTCCACATACAATATATACATGACTGAGTCCGATTAATACAGTTCAGACTGGATTTCTCATTCACCTCACAAAGAGTATTGTTCCATTGAAAATCCAGGGCCCATAATCAAAAGGCAACAGGCTTGCATACAGTCCTCTCCAACAGCCTCTGTTCTGGCTATGTCTGTCACAGTCGCTTTAACTGACAATTGCATGGTCGTGTGACGTGGCTCCCAAAGAAAATTGATGTCCTTTTTTTCCCACAAATAGAGCTTTCTTTTGGTGGTATTTGATCACCTCTGCGGTTTTTATTTTTTGCGTGATAAACAGAAAAAGAGCGACAATTTTGAAAAAAAAAGCATTATTTTTTGCTATAATAAATGTCCCCAAAAAATAAGTTTTTTTTCCTCAGTTTAGGCCGATACGTATTTTTCTACATATTTTTGGTAAAAAAAAAATTGTAATAAGCGTATATTGATTGGTTTGCGCAAAAGTTAGTGTCTACAAAATAGGGTATAGTTTTATGGAATTTTTATTAATATTTTTTTTTTTTTTTTACTAGTAATGGCAGTGATCAGCGATTTTTATCGTGACTGTGACATTATAGCGGACACGTCGGACAATTTTGACACATTTTTGGGACCATTGGCATTAATACAGCGATCAGTGCGCTTAAAAATGCATTGATTACTGTAAAAATGTCACTGACAGTGAAGGGGTTAACACTAGGGGGCAGTTAAGGTGTTAATGTGTGTCCTAGTTTGTGTTCTAACTGAAGGGGGATGGGGACTGTGCAGGGAAACTAACAGATCGCTGTTCATACTCTGTATGAACAGACGATCTGTCAGTTCCCTGCTCCGAGAACCAGAAAATGTGTGTTTACACACATAGTTCCGGGTTCTCCGCATGCCCTGAGCGATCGCGGAAGCCCGGCGGTGATCGAGACCGCCGGGCACGCGCCCCCTAGTGGCCACAGGGCGAAGCGACGTAACATAACGTCGTTTCGCCCAGCCGTGCCATGCTGCCGCAGTACAAATGCGGCGGCTGGTCGGCATGTGGTTAAAAGACAATTGTGCAGTCATGCAATGCTGGACCTATTTATGTCGTGTGTGTGTCGTCGTCCCACCCCCCCCCCCCCCCCCACAACTAGAGCTTTCTTTTGGTGTTATTTGATCACCTCTGCAGTTTTCATTTTTGTGCTATAAACAAAAGACCAACAATTTAAAAAAAACAATATTTTTTACTTTCTGCTATAAAACATATCCAATAAAAAATTAAAAACGAAAATCAAACTTCCTCATCCATTTAGGCCAATATGTATTCTGCTGCGTATTTTTGGTAATAAAAATCCCAATAAGCGTGCGTGCGTGCGTGCGTGCGCGCGTGCGCGTGCGTGTGTGTGTGTGTGTGTGTGTGTCGGGACTGCGATACTGTGCCAGGCAGTCGGGACACTAACTGACATTTTTTGGGGACCAGTGACACTAATACAGTATACAATATCAGTGCTAAAAAAAATAAAAAAAAATATGCACTGACACTGGGAAGGACAGGGTTAACATCAGGGGCAATCAAAGGGTTAACTGTGTGCCTGACCAGTGATTTACTACTGTGGGGGAGGTGCTTGTACTAGTCAAAGACATGGATCTGTGCCCCTACTTAGCAGAGACGCAGGATCCATGTATTCTGTTTAGACAGACCAACGATTTGCCTTATTTACATAGGCAGATCATCGTTCTGTCTCTGTATCGGAGCATCGGCGGTTGCTGGCGGATATCGAGTCCATCGTACCTCCCAATCAGCTTCCGCTGTGTATATAATCACAGCATAAACGGGCCGCCAGTGGCGCGCCCCAGACCTGAAAGTGCTGGATCACCTACTAGGTACGTGATGCAGCGTAAGAGAGCCGCCTTGCCGCCGTATATTTACAGTATATGGTTGGCAAGTGATTAAAGGCCAAGTTCGCATTTTGGGGAAAAAAATAATAAATGCAAATATTTCTACAGGAAAGAAAAATGCATTTATTTTTATTTTTTTCAGCAGGAGCATGGAAAACATTGCACCGGTGATCAGTAGCTGGAGCATGTTATACAATACACACTCATGTAACATGCTCCTGAAGGTGAACTTATCCTTTAGCTGTATTGGCCTGTAACACATTTCTCTGTCCTGCCCATTTAAGACCGCCCCTCGCCAAACATTCTTCTGAAATTGACTTCCTCTTCTTGTTTTCACACAAAGGCAACTTCCTCCTGTGCAGTTCTGCTTATGCTGTTCTTTTTGTACATCTGTCAGATATTTGTGTTGTAATCTTCAATTCCAGATAAGGACAACTACATTTGTCAGATACAAATTCGGTTAGACTACTTTTTTCCTTTGCTGCACTCTAGTGGTTTGCAAAACAAATACATAAATATGAGTTCTCCCTCTTTCCAGTATACACAATATGCATTTTCTTAGCAATTTGCTTGAGGAAAACAGATCAGATCATGTCTGGACACAGCGGGAGAGATTTACTAAAACAGGAGCATGCAGAATCTGTGCATAGAAACCAATCGGCTTTTGGTTTTTAGGCCGGGTTTACACTGGTATGACACGACAGTCGTACGACTGTGGATCTGACTTTGCCCTGCGACTTGAAGTCCATCATCCATCCGACTTCAATGAACAGGGATCCGACTTTGATCCCCGACAATGCCAGGCACTGAATGAATCTTTAGGGGAAACTGCACACCAAATAAAAAAAAGAAAAACGGCATGGGTTCCCCCTCCAAGATCATACCAGACCTTTCAGTCTGGCATGGATTTTAAGGGGAACCCCCACGCCGAAAAACAGCGTAGGGTCCCCCCAAAATCCATACTAGACCCTTAAGCAAGCACACAGCCCGGCAGGTCAGGAAAGGGGATGGGGGCGAGCGGGCACCCCCCTCCTGAACCGTACCAGGCCGCATGCCCTCAACATGGGGGGGTGGTTGCTTTGAGGACAAGAGCCTCTTCCCGACAACCCTGGCTGTCAGGGTCTGTGGGGGGGGGGGGTTATCAGAATATGGAAGTCCCCTTTAACAAGGGGGCTCCCAGATCCTGGCCCCCCACCCTATGTGAATGAGTAATGGGGTACATTGTACCCCTACCCATTCACCTAAAAAAAAACAAAAACAAAAAAAAAAGTGTCAAAAATAGTAATAAAAAGTAATTTTATTATGGCAGCTCCGGCATCTCTTCTGATTTTCTTCTGCATTTGCCGGTTCTTCTCCGCTGATGTGTTCTAGCCCTCTTCGGGTCTTCTCCTTCTGTCCGCTGTCTTCTGCCTCTGCCAGGTCTTCTCTGCTGTCTTTTGGCTCTTTTGCTGGATCTTCTTCACATAGGGTGGGGGGCCAGGATCTGGGGGCCCCCTTGTTAAAGGGGGCTTCCAGATTCCGATAAGCCCCCGCCCGCAGACCCCGACAACCAACGGCCAGGGTTATCAGGAAGAGGCCCTTGTCCTCATCAACATGGGGACAAGGTACTTTGGGGTGGGGTGCGCAGGGCCCCTCCTGCCCCAAAGCAGCCACCCCCCATGTTGAGGGCATGCAGCCTGATACGGTTTAGGAGGGGGGGTGTGCTCGCTCATCCCCACCCCCTTTCCTGACCTGCCGGCTGTGTGTTGGAATAAGGGTCTGATATGGATTTTGGGGGGGACCCCCATGCTGGTTTTTTTTGGTGTGGGGGTTCCCCTTAAAATCCATACTTGAATAATTGACTTGAAATTGTTCATTAGTACTGTATTTAGGTCTCTGATTGTTGGTAATCATCTATATTTGCATATTTTTTTTGTTCAATTTAATCCTAGTTTCTTTATATACTAAAGGCAGATTGTATGAATTTAAAGTTGACTGATGTACAGGTATAAAACCGTTTCGTTTGAACATATCTATCGGGCATTAAAGAGGAAGTAAACCCTGGTGGGTTTTACTTCCTCTTTATTTCCCTTCAAAGGTAAAGCACAATGGGCTACTATGCATCGCAATATGCCCAAAATGCCTTTTTGTTGTGTTGAAAGAATTTATTAGGCTTAAAAAAAAAAAAAAAAAGTACAGTAACCTTCAGCATCCAATACTATTTCAGTTCATGGAAAACATGACTGCTTTGCTGCTGCAGGTTACTGTCCTTTTCCTTAGACCTTGTTTGCACCATATGTACAAAAAACTGATGGAAAAAAATATGCAGATTAGATTTGCGTAGAATATGTGGGGCTTGTTCATGCCATGTACAGGCATGCATATTTTTAACCTAGATCTCTGCAAAGATACAAGTAAACAGTAGTTTTCTATGTGCCATGCTCGCACCACAATTTTGATGTCATGTGAGGTATTTTTTTTGGTGCAGAAAAACTCAGGTCTCTGCTTATGGTATGAACAAGGCCTTAAAGAAGAAGTTTGCATGAACTTAAATTCACATGCATCTTCCTTTTTATTCCTTTTACAGCTTCCAGGAGAAGGAAGATTCCTGATGACCATGCTGTACAGCAAGATTGTGTCTTTTTATGTAAATAAATAATACTTTTTACTTACTTGCCCTGTTGTAACTTTTAACATTTTATATATTAATTTGAAATGTATAAATTGATACAAAGGTCTCCTGAGCCTGAGCTTGCCCTGCCCTTCTGATGAGGGCTTTTTTCTTAACAGGTTATTAACTGTTCCCCTGTACATCCCACACTGCTTTTTGGTAATAAATGCAGCAGCATCTGTTGGTGCAAGTGTTGGAGTGTCCTATTACAGCTGCGGTCAAAAGTTTTGAGACTGACACAAATATTCATTTCCACAAAGTCCGCTGCCTCAATTTTTATGATGCCAATTTGCATATACTCCAGAATGTTATGAAGAGTGATCAGATGAGTTGCAGTTACCGGTACTTGCAAAGTCCCTCTGCCATGAAAATGATCTTAATCCCATAAAAACATTTCCACTGCATTTGTGAAGAAGGCTTCATGGCACCCAAGAAAGTCCAGCAAGCAGCAGGACCATCTCCTATAGTTGATTCAGCTGCCAAATCGGGAGACCACCAGTGCAGAGCTTGCTCAGGAATGACAGCAGGCAGGTGTAAATGCATCTGCACGCATAGGGAGGAGAAGACTTGGAGGATGGCCTGGTGTCAAGAAGGGCAGCAGAGAAGCCACTTCTCTCCAGGAAAAACATAAGGGACAGACTGGTAATCTGCAAAAGGTACAGGGATTGGACTGGGGTAAAGTCATTTTTTTATGATAAATCCCCTTTCTGATTGTTTGGCGCATCCGGAAAAAACCTCCGGAGAAGAAAAGGTGAGCACTACCATCAGTCCTGTGTCATGTGAACAGTAAAGCATCCTGAGACCATTCATGTGTGGGGTTGCTTCTCAGCCAAGGGAGTGGGCTCACTCACAATTTAGCCAAGAATAAAGAATGGTACAAAAACATCCTCCGAGAGCAACTTCTCCCAACCATCCAAGAACAGTTTGCTGACGAACAATGCCTTTTCCAGCATGATGGAGCACCTTGCCATAAGGCAAAAGTGATAAATAACTAACTTGGGGAACATAACATCAATATTTTTGGTCCATGACCAGGAAACGCCCCAGACCTTAATCCCATTGAGAACTTGCGGTCAATCCTCAAGAGACTGGTGAACAAAGAAAAAAAAAAACACAAATTCTGACAAACACCAAGCATTGATTATGCAAGAGTGGGCTGCCTCCAGTAAGGATGTGGCCCAGAAGTTGATTGACAGCATGCCAGGGCGAATGGCAGAGGTCTTGAAAAAGAAGGTTCAACACCGCAAATATTGACTCTTTGCATAAACTTAATGTAATTATTTATAAAAGCCTTTGACATTTATGAAATGCTTGTAATTCTATTTCAGTATACCATAGTAACATCTGACAAAAAGATCTTAAAAAAAAAAAATACTGAAGCAGCAGACTTTGTGAAATAATATTTGTGTTGTTCTCAAAACTTTTGGCCATGGCTGTATATAGTGGATATAAAAAGTCTACACACCCCTGTTAAAATGTCAGGTTTCTGTAATGTATAAAAATGAGACAAAGATAAATTGTTCCAGAACTTTTTCCACCTTTTTTAATGTGACCTATAAACTGTACAACTCAGATGAACAACAAACGTAAGTCTTTTAGGTGGAGGGAAGTAAAAATAATATGGTTGCATAACTGTGCACACCCTTAAACTAATACTTTGTTGAAGCACCTTTTTGATTTTATTACAACACTCAGTCTTTTTGACTATGAGTCTATCAGCATGGCACGTCTTGACTTGGCAATATTTGCCCATTCTTCTTTGCAAAAACACTCCAAATCTGTCAGATTGTGAGGGTATCTCCTGTACACAGCCCTCTTCAGATCACTCCACAGATTTTCAATCGGATTCAGGTCTGGGTTTGCTGGGCCATTCCAAAACTTTAATCTTCTACAGGTGAAGCCATCCTTTTGTTAATTTGGATTAATGCTTTGGGTCGTTGTCGTGCTAAAAGATGAAGTTCCTCTTCATGTTCAGCTTTCTAGCAGAAGCCTGAAGATTTTGTGCCAATATTCACTGGTATTTAGATCGGTTCATAATTCCCTCTATCTTGACTAATGCCCATGTTCCAGCTGAAGAAAAACAGCCCCAAAGCATCATGATACTGCCACCATCATGCTTCACAGTGGGTATGGTGTTCTTTTGGTGATGTGCAGTGTTGGTTTTTGTGCCAAACATAGATCTTTTGGAATTATGGCCAAAAGGTTCAACCTTGGTTTCATCAGACCAGAACACATTTTCCCACATGCTTTTGAGAGACTTCAAATGTGTGTTTGCAAAATTTAGTCAGGCTTGGATGTTTTTCTTCTACTCCATAGCCCAGACATATGACGAATACGGGAGATTGTTGTCACATGTACCAAACAGCCAGTACTTGCCAGATATTCCTGCAGCTCTTCAAATAATGCTGTAGGCCTCTTGGCAGCCTCCCTGACCAGTTTTCTTCTTGTCTTTTCATCAATTTTGGAGGGACGTCCAGTTTGTTTTTTGATTGAGTTGTGCAGTTTATAGGTCACATTAAATATGGAAAAAAATTCTTAAATAATTTACTTTATCTCTTTTTTTACATCACAGAAACTTGACATTTTAACAGAGGTGTGTAGACTTTTTATATCCATTTTATAAAATGCAGTGCTTACACTTTGCATGCGTTTCTGCTGCAAGACAACAGATACGTCTCAAAAACGCGTGTGAAAGAAATGCACTGGCAAAATGCATCAACCTCAACCTGCATAGGTGTGAACCAGGCCTAAAGAAGAAAAAAATGCACATATCAGTTTGGAAAGAGGTATTCTTTATATACATGGCTTAAACTTGATTTCTGTTATTTGCCTATGGTACCAATTTTACTGCATGGACATTGTGTTTAGAAAGGCCTATCACACAGCCCTCACTTGGTGAAGCTAGGATCAAGTAAACAGTTCTGCAGCCCTTACCTTTTAGAATAAGCCAGCAATAGCATTTCCTATGTTCTTGTCTTCATTTTCGTTATTTAGGTGACCATTTTCCTGTCTGGTCATATACAGTATGTGAACTATTGTCTTTTGCTTTGTTCCTTCTCCCTCCTCTTCATTATTTTCTTTTCTTGCTTTTTAAGAGGCCTGGAGCTTGGAACTATCACAATATTAATTATACATTTATATATGGACAAAAGACTCTTCCCCATTGCACCTACAATTAGCTTGTTGAACACCTCTTAGAAAAACCACCAGGCTTTTCACATGATTTTGATGTGTACTTTGGGTGAATGAGTACAAATCCCCACAAGGAGCCTTTATGAGGTCAGGTAATGATTTTGGTTGAAAAGAAAAGCCTTGCATTCAGCATTCCAATTCATGTGATTATTGAGGTTGAAGTCAAGGCTCCGTGCAGGCCACTTGAGTTCCTTCACACCAAACTCAGTCATATTAAATGCCTTTGTATGCTGTACAGTAACCGTACTCTTTACTGGAAAAACCCAGACTCAAATCATTTGGAGGGGTGCCTTGATATTTTTGGCCTTATACTGTAGGTGTGATAGTTAGGTGTCCACAAACCTTTTTACAGTGTATTTTAGATTACCTCTGATTTAAAGTGTAAATGTGGAGTGGTGAAGGCATAGTGGCCTATCTCTGCACATGCTTTTTGATTCTTTAAATGGCACCCCATTAGCATAAAATCCTTGGGTTCTTTATAAAGCAGTTGTAAGTAGACTTTACATGGTTTGCCTTCACCTTTCTTATGCTGCCACCATCTGTGAGGCAACTCATCATATTGACCAATAGGACGTGTCAGGATTATGCTCCAACCATGCATTGCAGGTTACTAAGACTTTCTTAACTCCCTCCCGTCCAGTCCCCAGTATCCCTTTGACAGGGCCTCTATGCCCAGTGGGCAGGAAGGATCAAGCGATCATGTGAGCATTGTCATTGGCTGTAACAGGGGTCATATGTTCAGGACCCAGTGGACCAATTTAGTCCAAGACCTGTTTTAGACCACTGTCACGGTGCTGGGAGCATGTTCTGCAGTCCATGGATACGTGTGATGTATCGGGGTAAAAGCCCAGCCTCTTTGCTGTTGCACATATGCATTACGTGAGCAGGAAGAGGTTAAAAATAAAAGTGAAAAACCTGTGCAATCTTTTAAAAGTGCCTGTAATGTACAATACAGCATGAATTCTGCATTTCTCCCCATCGTCAAACAAGACAAGTTTGATCACAGTGATTGCAAAAACACCTCAAGAAGCAGCAGATGAAGGCCGTGTGTGCCTAACTCCTGGTATCTACTTAGATTTAGAAATGGGGGCTGGCACCAAATCTAGTATTCAGTTTCCAGCCAGTTCCTATTTATTATTCAGCTTTAGGCCTCATGCACATTGGACCTTATAAAAACACCAGTAGCGTTGTTGCGTTAAAGTGAGTTTTTCTGCTTTTTTGCCGTGTTTTTTTTTTTTTTTAAAGAAAACACAAGCTATGCGATCAAAAACGCTGGTTAGCTGTGTTTTTACCACGTTTACCTGCGTTGGAGCATTTTTACAGCTGAAAAACTCCTCAAAACCCACTAGTTCTGGGGTTTTTTCAGCCAGAAAACACTGCTGCCAAAAGCCTATGTGTGCATGGACACATTGGATAACATGCTGGGGAGTTTACTGGGTGTAGAAAAAAAACGCCTGAAGCCAAAAACAGCTGCTGTAAACACGTTCAGTGTGCTTGAGGCTTTAGGCTCAATCATTTTCTTTCTTTCAGTCTGCTTCTCATCTTCATTGATGACATTCATACTAGCAGACAAATGCTGAGCTGTTGCCAGAAAGACTGTACACTACTCACACACAGTCTGTTTTTTGGTAGAATCATTGTATGAGCACATACATATTGTGGTCAATGCACTAAGATGAATGAGATATTTGGTTTTCTAATATAAAAAAAAAAATCCTTTATATATCCCAGGATACAGGTCTTTATATTAATGACTACTTGGTTTATGCTGCCACCTTCAGCCAAAAATTGCAGGAAACCCTCCCCAGGCATAACAGTTCTCTGCTCTGCTAACCATCAGTTTTGTGGCAAGCAAATGAGCACAAAAAATAGGGGAGGATTTGTGTCCTGTGATGTACATTAGGAAAAGGACTTTACAGGTAAACCAAAAATACCAATTTTTTTTAAATGTAAATCACAGGACACACACGTCTTCATATTTATGACCACTTGGGATGTCCCAAAGCACTGAACACTACAAGGGATAGACAACACCGCAACAAGGCCACCTGCCCAAAACACGGAAACCCCAATACAAAGCACCTGCAAGACCTTCCTCCCAAAACTGGTATCCACAGAGACGTGACAGTCGACCTGGTAGAACTCGGTAAATGTGTGAAGAGAAGACCAAGGAAGCAGTCCTAAAAATGTGAAAGATTATAGATTCAATCACCACTGATATAGTAAACTTTAATGTATAATTGTGTCCTTATATACACTGTACTATTTCTGTGGTAATTAGATCTATATAATCTGTAATATCTTTTTTTAATGATTTTCATTTATACATTTATTGATGAAATTTTCATTTTATTATCCAATGGATGTTTTAATTGTCGCTAGCTAAGGTAAAGCCTCAAAAATCCCTTTTGTTTTATACAATGTTTATTGCAATAGTTATTTCTGGTATGTGGTTCCACAACTAAGATAACTGGCGAAGGTTCAGAATAGGCCGGACATCTCTGTTTGGCTTGGGAATTGTAAACAGGTTGGAATGGAAATCTTGAGACCGCTCCCTTAAGCCTAATACAAACGGGCCAAATGCAACGTGACAACGGTCGGTTCAATAACAACCGGCTGTGATTTGGCCCATGTGTATGGCAGCTGGTCGGGTTCTGTCGGACGAGCATGCTGCAAAACCAGCAGCCAACCTATATCTGAGAGCGCTGACTGGAGTGTTCTGGCAGGGGAGCACAGCAGGGGAGATCACTGTACCAACATTGGATTGTTAGTACAGTGGCTCCAATCTGAGCTGTTAGTGTTTAGTAGTGTGTACTAGGCTTTACTGGTACTGGTGTAATGCCCCTTTAGGACAGCAATCTTTCCAGGGCTGCAAAGAAAATATCTCTTTTTGTGGATCCAAAGGTACCCTTGAGCACATAAAGCTTTGAGGAGATCAGGAAAACTCTATCTTAAAGCTTCTGGACTCCAGGCTGTAGCCCCAGTTGTCTGTGATTTTCTGGGTCCGGGTAGCAACAAAGGCCAATAGACATCCAGCATGAGTGGAGGATGCTCCAAAGGATTTTTTTAATAAATAACAAACATGTTATACTTACCTTGTCTGTGCTGTGGATTTGAACAGAACAGCCCCAATACTCCTTGGGTCCCCTGCCATTGCTCCTGGCCCCTCCCTCCTGCTGCATGCCCCCAGAGCAAGTAGCTTGCAATGGGGGCACCCAAGCAGGAGCCACTGCTCTGCGTGTCTTTTCACACAGAGCCGCAGCTTGGTTTCGCCATCTTCTCTTCTTATTGGCTGTGATTGACTCAGCTAATGAGGAGGGAGAGTCCTCGGAGAGCCAGGGTTCTCATGCATATTGCAGTGGGGCTCATGTAAGTATTTGGGGGGGTCTACACAGAGAAGGTTTTTAACCTCCATGCATAGAATTCATTAAGGTCAAAAACCTTAAGGCTTTAGAACCACTTTAAGGCATCTTAAAAAAGCCCCTCTGAACGCCAGAACAAAGCAGGAAAATGCTGCTTAAAAAACACGTATTGCACATGTGTTAAGCCCATCAAGCGTTAATACATTCTGTTGGCCAGAATATTAATTTATTCTAAACACTGGAATGCATTAACACTCAAATGCTAGACGTTTTTAGCGTTTATGTCCATTTAAATATATATCAATTTTTTTTCTGCTCTTTAGCTCTTCTCCTGAACACACCTTTGATGGGGATTTTTCAGCCTGTAAAGGCCTATGTGTGTATGGACACATAGGCCAAAATATAGGTGCTTTGAATAGTTCCGCAGTCTTCTGGGACCTGTGATGTGTCCCAGAAGACTGCGGGAAGAAGAGCCTAGTTGATCCGAGCAGAAGTGGGAGCAGGTACTTCTCAAAATTAGGTCGCCACTCCCTCCCCTTTCAAAGATGACATGCCAAATATGGGAGAGGAGGGGGCAAGGAGGATGTAAAGCAGAACTTCCCCTTTTGGGTGAAGTTCTGCTTTAATTTGCTTCTTGCAGAAAAGTTTCACCAACCAACACTAGACCCTCCTCATGAGGACAGACATGGCCTTCCCTTGAAAGCTGCCATATAGAATGTTGGCAGGCATCTACCGAGAAACTCAAGTCTCTTCCAGGATGCACAGGACATTGGTCTGATCACCAGTATCACCTGTAGGCTCTCTGCAGCTGATCTTTTCCCGATTACTGACTTAGGCCCGGTTCATACTGGTGTGACATACTCTCCGACTTTGGGAGCACATGTCTCATGATGTTTATAAATCAACAACGGTTCCCTATGAGAGCCATCTTAACTGGTCCGACTTTGAAAAAGGTTCCTGCACTACTTTGGTCCGACTTCGGCATGATTTCAGCACATTGATTTGAATGTAAATCGCATCCAAGTCGGATCATCGTCTTAACTGATCCGACTTGCAGCATGCGACTCGTGCTCTGAGGATCTTGAAGGGGAAAACCCCCATGCCAAAAAAAAAAAAGCATGTGGTCCCCCCTAAGACCATACCAGACCCTTCAGGGATCTGGTATGGTCTGGGTTTTAAGGGGAACCCTCACGCCAAAATAAAAAAAGATGGTATGGGGTCCCCTCCCAAAATCCATACCAGACCCTTATCCGGGCACGCAGCCCGGCAGGTCAGGAAATGAGGACGACAGAGTCCCCCCGAACCATACCAGGCCCCATGCCCTCAACATGGGGAGAGGGTGGGTGCTTTGGGACAGGGGGCTCTGTGCCCCCTACCCCAAAGCACCTTGTTCCCATGTTGATGGGGACAAGGGCCTCTTCCCGACAACCCTGGGCGGTGGTTGTGGGAGTCTGGGCAGGGGGCTTATCGGAATCTGGAAGCCCCCTTTAACAAGGGGGCCCCCCACCCTATGTGAATGAGTAGGGGTCAGATATCACGAAGCATATGGAAAAGAGGCTCCATTAGTGTATTATCTTTTAAAAAGTACATTTATTGTAAAAAGCGAAAAAGTTACTCCCACAGTACAAGTTTTTTATTAACCGCTTCAGCCCCAGAAGATTTTACCCCCTTCCTGACCAGAGCACTTTTTGCGATTCGGCACTGCGTTGCTTTAACTGACAATTGCGCAAACAAAATTGATGTCCTTTTTTTCCCACAAATAGAGCTTTCTTTTGGTGGTATTTGATCACCTCTGCGGATTTTATTTTTTGCGCTATAAACAAAAAAGAGCGTCAATTTTGAAAAAAATGCATTATTTTTTACGATAATAAATATCCCCCAAAAATATACAAAAAACATTTTTTTCCTCAGTTTAGGCCGATATGTATTCTTCTACATATTTTTGGTAAAAAAGAAATGGCAATATGCGTATATTGATTGGTTTGCGCAAAAGTTATGGCGTCTACAAAATAGAGGATAGATTTATAGCATTTTTTATTATTATTATTTTTTTTTTACTAGTAATGGCAGCGATCTGCGATTTTTATCGTGACTGCAACATTACGGCGGACACATCGGACAATTTTGGGACCATTGGCATTAATACAGCGATCAGGGCTATAAAAATGCATTGATTACTGTAAAAATGTCACTGCCAGTGAAGGGGTTAACACTAGGGGACGATCAAGGGGTTGTGTTCCCTAGTGTGTGTTCTAACTGAAGGGGGGAGGGGACTGACTAGGGGAGATGACAGATCTCTGTGTTTTACGATCGCGGGAGCCTGGCGGTCATCGAGACCGGCGGGCACTTGCATCGGCTCCGGGGGCGAGCTGCGGGCGTGCCCCTAGTAGCCACCAGAGGGAGCGACGTAACATAATGGTGATTCGCGCAGCTGAGCCATGTTGCCGCAGTACGACTGCGGCGGCTGGTCGGCAAGCCGTTAACTTGTACTGCGTGAGAAACTTTTTTGCTTTATACAAAAAATGTACTTTTAAAACGATACACTACTGGAGACATCATTCACTTATTAATTCACAATTATTTTTGCCACTGTTTCCATACTCACCTGCATTGTTTTAATTTGAATTAGTGCGGCTTTTTGTATATTATTTATATATATATATATATATTTATTTTTTCCCCGCTATGATGATATCTCATGGTTTTGTCGCTGCTGTTGGTTTAGGTCTATGATCTAGCACGGTACACATTTCTGTATATTGAATGTACCCCTACTCATTCACCCAAAAAGTAAAAAATAACAAAAACCAGTACACAGGTTTTTGACAAAGTCCTTTATTAAAAATGAAGAACGTCTCCCATCGTAGCTCCGTGTCTTCTTCCCATGGTTCTTCTCCCTTCGCTGTCTTCTTCCTCTGGTTCTTCACCCGCCACTAGCTCCCACTGTTGTGTCAGCTCCCGTTGTCTGCCATTTCTTATACAGCCATGGGGCATGGCCATACCATTGACATCATCTGGATACCCCACCCTTTGTGACATCACCGCCCCATCATGCCCCGGAAAGTGATGTCACAAGGGGCAGGGTCTCTGGATGACATCGCCGGATGACCATGCTCCATAGCTATATAAGAAATAGCAAGCAGTGGGAGCTGACACAACAGCAGGAGTTAGTTCGGGAGAAGATATCAGCGGAGGGAGAAGTCGTCATCATTGGAGGGAGAAGAACGGGAGGGGAAAGACATCAGAGAAGAGAGAAGAAGACACGTTGGAGCTAGGATGGGACAGTCTTCATTTTTAATAAAGGACTTAATCAAAAACCTGTGTACAGGTTTTATTTATTTTTGACACATTTTTGGGTGATTGAGTAGGGGTACTATGTACCCCTACTCATTCACATAGGGTGGGGGGCCAGGTTCCGGTAAAGCCTCCTGCCTTCAGACCCCCATAACCACCGCCCAGGGTTGTCAGGAAGCGGCCCTTGTCCCCAAGGTGCTTTGGGGTGGGGGGGCGCAGAGCTCCCCTGCCCCAAAGCACCCACCCCCTCTCGTTGAGGGCATGTGGCCTGGTATGGTTCAGGGATGTGTGCTCGGATAATAGTCTGGTATGGATTTTTGGGGGGACCCCACACCACTTTGTTTTTTATTTTGGCTTGGGGGTTCCCACTCAAGATTCATACCAGACTCAAAGGGCCTGGTATTGTTGGATTCCGTTCATTAAAGTTGCATGGAAGTCAGGGGAAAGTCGGATCAGAAGTCCTCCTATTTCCATGTTGGAGCAGTGAGAACCTGGCCTTACTGTGCTTTGTTAGGTTTGTGTGAAGGTGGTATACTTGGTAGAGGCAGGGCTTTGCTTCCTCATGTCAGAGCTGCTTGATGGTTACTGCTGATTTAATTACTGTAGGGGGAAAATAATCATCTCTCCAGCCCTCAAACATAAATCTGACGTTCACCAAACATTCAGTGCAGGTAAAACACAGCTTTAGGCTATTTTCATAAGCTGCTTTTTTCTTGCCAGAAAAAAAGGCTTCCAGGTGAGGAAAAAAAAAAAGGGGGGGGGGTCCTGTGTGCAAAAGGGCCTTAAAGTTATTTTGTATAACAGATGGTAAACAGCCCAAAAAACATAAAATAAAGCATTCCATTACTCATAAGAACTCAATAAAAAAAAATAACATTCGCCCTGGTTCATACTGAATGTGGCTTTGAAATTGGGCAACTTCACTTAAAATCGCGCAATTTCAAAGCTGCATGTCAGTGCGATTTGGCTGACATCTGTGCAACTTCATGCACAGATGTCTATGCAAGTCGCACTTGCAATCACCAAAAGTAGTACAGGAACCACTTTTTCAAATTGGTGCAGCTTCACAAAGTCGACGTTGCATCGATTTGAACAGTTCCATTACTGACAATAGGGTGCGACTTGTCATGCGATTTGACCTGTCAAATCGCATGACAAGTCGCACCGGTGTAAACAAGGACTTAGAAAGGGACATACATTCCACGTTAATAATTATACTATCGACATGAGTGTGTGCCATAAATTGCCTCCAGCATTGCTCCTTTTTCTTCTTGCTAGAGGCTGTCATTTTGGTGAAGTCCAGAACCCCCTGAGCACCAGCGAATCTTTAGGCTGGCAGCAGATGGGCCTCTAGTGGATCTGATCTTCAGCTCAGTGCAGAGCAGGTTGAGAGAGTGTATTACTAGATTTTAAAAAGTATAGGCATTTTTTTCAAATGTTTTACATAGCTATACCTGCAAAACGGGCCAGTCTGAAATCATCTAGCAAGACTTCATTTTCAGATTATAGTTCCACTTTTAAGCTGAATCCAACCCACAGAAAATGTGATCCTGTAGTATACATGGTCAGTACTGATATTTTGGAGTTTCTTGGGGAAAAATAATGATCACATGCCTATCCTTAGAAATCACCACCAATGGGTAACTTTATAATGTGGGCATGACAATCATTACTATATTTGCAAATGAAGAACAAAATGTGTGTGTCACATGTAAAGTGCAATACTTTTGCATAATAATGCTGCCCCCTTTTTTTCTCCCATTTTATACAATACTTAATTACTCTTGTCTGTAAGAAATAAAGAAAAACTAAAACACCCCCCTCTCTTGTACAGCCAAGGAAGCTGCCATCTTGGCCTCTCTTTGATCTGTAGTTGCCAAGATACACATGTGAGCAGTTATAACACCAACCTATTGATGGCTTGACAGTTCAGTTGAGATCTCAACTGTTCTGGTTCCAGTTCTGCTTTAATACCCTTTGTAAATTGGACTTTTAACACCTTATTTTACTAAAAATGGTGAGCGATAACTATGACTATAAACCCTCAACTACTGATAATTATCAGGATCCTGCTATATGCCTAAGTTATCTGTTGGTGGCATTGTGCTTCCATGGCTGATGACCTGTAATTCCTATATGCACCACTGGGTGTCTCTGAGCACTAAGCAGAATTGTGCTGTTGGTTTGCTGCTTTTTACACTTGTTTATTATGATACACAGTATTTCACCACCATTTGTTTCACATTTTTACAATACATTTCCATATTGCACTAAGGGCTCGTCCACATCAGCCCACACGCCATAATGCGTGCTGGTGTATGTGGTGTAGGTGCAATGTTAACCACTTCAGCCCCGGACCATTTGGCTTCCCAAAGACCAGAGCGTTTTTTTGCGATTCAGCACTGCGTCGCTTTAACTGACAATAGCGCGGTTGCGCGCCGTTGTACCCAAACAAAATTGACATCTTTTTTTTCCCCACAAATAGAGCTTTCTTTTGGCGGTATTTGATTGCCTCTGTGGGTTTTATTTTTGGCGCTATAAACAAAAAAAAAGCGTCAATTTTGAAAAAAAAGCAGTATTTTTTACTTTTTGCCATAATAAAAACCCCCAAAAATATATATAAAAACATTTTTTTTCCTCAGTTTAGGCCAATATGTATTCTACATATTTTTGGTAAAAAAAAAATAAAAATCGCAATAAGCGATTGATTTGTTTGCGCAAAATTTATAGCGTCTACAAAATAGGGGATAGTTTTATAGCATTTTTATTTTTAATCTAAGTTAAAGTTATTAGTAATGGCAGCAATCTGCGATTTTTATTGAGACTGCAACATTATGGCGGACACATCGGACATTTTTGACACATTTTTGGGACCATTGTCATTTATACAGCGATCAGTGCGATTAAAAATACATTGATTACTGTGTAAATGATACTGGCAGTGATGGGATTAACCACTAGGGGGCAGTGAAGGGGTTACGTGTGTCCTAGGGAGTGATTCTAACTGTGAGGGGGCTGGGCTTGAACACACAGGACAGGCATCACAGCTCTCGATCACAGAGTGCAGTAGATCACTGTCCTGTCACTAGGCAGACCGGGGAATGCTTTGTTTACATAAGCATCACCCTGTTCTTCCTCTCCGTGACACGATCGTGGACACCTGGTGGACATAGAGTCCGCGGAACCCGCGGTCACGGAGAACGCGGCAGCGCACATGCGCTCGCGACACTGCTTCTTAAAGGGGACGTACCTGTACGCCCCTTTGCCTGCCAGTGCCATTCTGCCGACGTACATCGGCGTGCGCTGGTCGGCAAGCGGTTAACAAAATTACACACTTTTAGCTCTATTGCATAGCAGTGCATTGTGGTGGTTTGCTTAAAAATTGCAGCATGTTTGCAGTATTATGTAACCTGCTGTAATCCACCTCAACGTTGCGTTATGCAGTGAACAGGGCACATTTTTAAATTTTGTTTGCATTGATCTTCATAAACCAACACAGTGCAACTAACATGGTGTGAATGAGCCCTTTATTTGGAGTCTTCTCCAGTTTCTCTGTGCAGATTACTGGTCTGATTGAGGCCTCCCCCTGACCACCAACCTAAAACATGCAGATCAATGGAACCGTACACATGCCGTGGCCATAATGCTTTGCGTCGTGGCCTCAGCAAATTTAATGCAGCTTGAGTTAACAGGTGGCACCGCCTTTCGAACTCACTCATTTATAAGTCAATTGGACTGTGCCGCAATTGCAAGTCTAATGTTTGGCTCGCTAGTTGCATTCAAAACTGCTGTTTGCTAAAGAGAAAAAAAAAAGGCATTCAGGATGCGGCAAGATTGCCTGGAAGCTGCCCTCTGAAAAGCAATCCACTATGAATCACTTTTCATAGACATCTCTAGCATAAACGTAGCCTTAATTCCCCATGCAAAGGAAAAAAAAGCAATAGAACGCTGCCCCAGAGTATGGCCGAGTCTTATTTATCATAGTGTATAAAGAAAAAAAAAAAAAAAAAAAAAGCTTTGCCTCACAACAATCAGTGCTACACTGGAAGACAGAGCATAATCCATTTTGTTTTTTTTCTTCTGGCTAATTACTAAACATGGCCTATGCTATGAAGTGAAGAGAGAAAAAAAAAAAACATTCCCCTCTGGGTGATCTATGTACATTGCAAGGATAAGAACCTTTGTTGCAGATTTCTATCTTTTGTTATTCTGAAGAAATCCCTGTGTGTTTATCTGTGCCTCTGTGTGGAGTAGGTCTAATGGGAGTGGTTTCGTAGTTAACTGTCAGGTGTGCAGCTGCAGAGCACTAATGAGGAAATATGCTGGGCCTGCATCCCTTTAGACGTGTTCCTATTGAAAGGATCTCTCCAAAGATTAAATGTTGTTGCGGGATGTCTGAAATCTGTCTGAAATCTGACAGAAATGATGTTTCTGGGAGTGGTCAGTACACACTCTGTGTACAAAACACCTCCAGGTAGCCATATTGCATTCTTAGAAAATTACAGAGCTGCAGATTGGAAAGGTAATTTTTAATAACATTCAATTACAATATGATTAGTGTAGCAATTATATATGCTATATTATTTTTTCTTTATTTGCTATGTTTTTTTTTTCCCCACAAAAGTAGAGTTACCCTTTAAATACATAACGACCTTTGCAAACAAGTGCAAAGACAGCAACTAAGTTAAAGGCCAAGTCCACAGATTATATATACCGTATTTATCGGCGTATAACAAATCGCGGGTGCGTGTTATACGCCGATCCCCACTGTCTGTGTGCCAAAAAACAGCAAGCGCCGCGAAAAAACGAGCGCCGACGGAAAAGACCGAGCCGAGTGCTCGGCTCCACTCGCAGTCCCGCCTCCCTGCTGAGGATGAGAAGCGAACGCTTCCAAAAAAGACCGAGCCAAGTATACTGTGTACTCAGCTTGGCTCCGCTCGCAGTCCCACCCAGCTCCTTTGATGGACATAACACTCCGTCCAATGGCAGGACTGGGCGGGACTGCGAGCGGAGCCGAGTACACAGTATACTCGGCTCGGTCTTTTTCGGAAGCGCTCGCTTCTCATCCTCAGCAGGGAGGCGTGACGAGCCGAGTACACAGGCTCTGTCAATCTCGGCGGCAGATTTAAATGGCGCAAACAGCACACGGCATTGGGCAAGACTGCATATGACTAAGGGCAAGGCTGCACTGGGCAGGGCTGCATAGGACAATGGGCAAGGCTGAAAATGGCACTGGGCAAGCTGCAAATGGACACTGATCATTCTGCAATGATGGACAAGGCTACAGATGAACACTGATGAGGCTGCATTGATGGGCATTTAAATGTAAGTTTTTTTTCCTTAAACTTCCCTCCTAAAAGTTTTTCCCTTAAAATGCCCTCCTAAACTTGGGGTGCGTGTTATACGCCGATAAATAGAGGTGTGTATATATATATATTATATGTTTAGGGTGTAACATAGTCGTTTAGAACATCCCCAAAACCATCCCCCAATCCCCCATTCCTGAATCTTGGGTCATTTCTTGATGCCCATATATCAGAGTGTAAAATGAAGCAAAGTTGCATACACCGTCCCCCACCCTTGCCTGAATCTTGGGGAGCTTCCTGCTGCAGAATTACACTGAAGTCAGTGTTGCTGTGTGGACTCGGCCTGAACAGTCATGGCATCCAGTTCTGGGATTGCTCACATTCAAATCCATAGGATGTCACACCAATTTGTAATCTGCATTTTGTAAACGCAAAATGATCATTAGATTTACTACTTTTTTTTGCAAAAGGTAGCCTAAGCCTTTAGGCCCCTTTCACACCATTGGGATCGGTCTGGTCCTCCTGTCCATTTTTCAAGTGGACCCAATCGGGCCACCTATTGTTCTCTATTGAGTGGCAGATGTCAGCAAGCATGTGTCCGTTGACAACCGCCAGCATCAGATCCGCTTAAAACAAACAGATGGCGATCAGTTCTCCATCCATTCAGTGGATCTGATGTAAAACAGACAGGCAGTCCCTCTTCATCCGACCGCCCCATAGGAAACAGCGGGCTGTGTCCATGTCCACTATGCATAGCGGAGCAGACACGGACCTGTTATCAGCCTGCTCAGCGGGGAGATCCTCTACTGAGCAGGCAGATTCGCTTGACAGATTCCGCTCCTTCTGAAAGGGGCTTTAGGCTTTATGCACATGGAGCATGAAAAATGCTGCTTTCTTTTTTTCTTTCCCCCTGTAGAAGAAACTTTGTTAGCCTATATGTCCATTGCACATTTGGGCATTTACAGGCCCAAAAAAAAAAAAAAAAAAAAAAAATCACAAGTGCATTTTTGGGAGGAGCTTCCAGGCAGAAAAAAAAAAAACACTTGATGCGTCTAAAAGCGTGTAAACGTGGCGTTAAGGTGTGTCAAACATTTTTAAGTGTCCAGTTTTTCTAGTGCTTTGGGGAAGAACGCTTATAAATACACGTACAATATGCTCCATAGGAGCTTTTTTTTAATGCTGCCTAGTTAAGGTACATAGTATACTATTAAAGGCCATTTGATGACTGGAACGTTTGGTTGAGAGCAGAGGCAGCTGTGACAGTTATGCATGGCATGTCTTGAACTAACCATTTTGAGAAACCATTAACCACTTAGGGTCCTTTCACACGGGACGGATCCATGATAATCCACCCCGCGAACATCCACTTGCTCAGTGGGGATCGTTCCATTGATCCCCACTGAGCCAGCGGATGACAGGGCGGTCCCTGCACCTTGTGTCAGATCTCCACTCTCCCCTATGGGGGGATCGGATGAACACGGGCCGTCTGTCCGTGCTCATCCGATCTGCTCTGCTCTGATAGAAAAATAGGATTTTCCTCTGTCTGCAGAATCGGACCATAGCGGGGACGGATGATATCGGGTGTCAGTGGATGTTCATCCGCTGACACCCACTATCCCATAAGAATGCATGCATGTCCGTAATTCATCCGAAAACGGATGGATGAAATACGGACATACTGTCCGCACGTGTCAAAGGGGCCTAAAGGATCCGGCCTATTTTTCAAACTTGTTGTTTACAAGTTAAAATATTTTTTTTTTTTGCTAGCAAATTACGTAGAACCCCCAAACATATATATATTTTTCTAACATGCTAGAGAATAAAATGGCAGTTGTTGCAATACTTTCTGTCACAACGTATTTGTGCAGCGGTCTTACAAGCACACTTTTTAGAACTCTCCATAGGCAACATTTAAAAAATTCTACAGGTTGCATGTTTTGAGTTACAGAGGAGGTCTAGGGCTAGAATTGTTGCTCTCGTTCTAACGATCGCAGTGTTACCTCACATGTGTAGTTTGAACACCGTTTTCATATGCGAATGTATGTTTTTTTTCTTATTTATTTTACTTTTTATTTTTACACTGTTCTTTTAAAAAAAAAAAATTGTCACTTTTATTCCTATTAGAAGGAATGTAAACATCCCTTGTAATAGAGAAAAAGCATGACAGGACCTCTTAAATGTGAAATCTGGGGTCAAAAAGACCTCAGATCTCATATTTACACTAAAAATGCAATAAAAAAAAAAAAAAAAGTTGTTTGAAAATAAATGTCCCTTTAAGATCTATGGGCGGTAGTGACATTTTGACGTTGCTTCCGCCCTGTAATGGTATGGAACCAGGTGGGGGCCATCTTCCCCTCACTCAGCTCCATGCCAAGCAGGGGACTGGATCCGATTGCTTCCGCCGCTGCCGACGGTCTCGGTAAGCGGCGGAGGGCACCAGAGCGCGGTGGGAGGGGGAGGCCCTCTCCCGCCACCGATAAAAGTGATCTTGCAGCAAATCCGCTGCTAAGACCATTATTATCTGAAAGCCGACCGCCTGCTGAAGAAGTGAATACCGGGGTTATGGCAGCTACCTGCTGCCATAACAACAAAATTTCACTTCAAAGAGCCACCGTATAATGATGGTGGGTGGTCCGTAAGTGGTTAAAGTGGTTGTAAACCTCAGACATGAAATATGAGCCAAGCATATCCCTCTATAGTGTGTACTTGTCCCAATCGGGAGCACCAAGTTTAATTTCTGTCTGCTGCTTCATTCCTCTGCTATCAGCATTAATCACTTCTGACAAGTTTTCCTGACACCAAGAAAAAAAAAGGTGACAGAGGAGGGACCTCCAGCTAATTGACAGCCTCAGCTCTGTTCCTGTGTTCTGTGTAGAGGGGTGTGTCCCCTCCCTCCAATCAGCTCTCAGAATTCTCCTCACTGAGCGCTGCAGAGTGTGATTTAAGCTCTCCGCACCTTTTTTTTTTTTTAACTCTCAGACAAGCTTTATAAATTCAGCACTTTGAATGGATGTAGATAAGAGAATACTGCAGATAAACAGGTACAACTTATGTAGAAGGATTTGTTTTCAACTCTGTATCACCTGAAGCCACTTCACTGGGTATATGTAAGAGCCCTTTCACACCGGGCCGCCCATAGCGTCGGCGGTAAAACGGCGCTATTTTTAGCGGCGCTTTACAGTCGGATTAGCGGCGCATTTTGGCCGCTAGCGGGCGGTTTTACCCCCCGCTAGCGGCCGAGACAGGGTTAAAACCGTCCGCAATAGCGGCGTTTTGCCGGTGGTATCCCAGCGCTGCCCCATTTCACACTGGAGACAATGCTGCAGCTGTTTGAGGGCGGATTGCAGGCGCTATTTTTAACGCTATAGCGCCTGAAAAACGCCCTCGGTGTGAAAGGGGTCTAAGAGTTTACAACCACTTTAAATCGATGGGTTTAGTTAAACTTTGAAAGGTTTTGGAATAGATGTAAATATGTGTAGCTATGCGTGTTAATAGTGATGTTGACTGAAGTATAAAAGTGTTCCATCCATCACAAAATGTGAAATGATCTAATAAGAACTTCTTGTAATTAAACCAACTTTTTTCTTATTCTCAACTGTCATTTTCCAGAAAATGATAAGTAACTAATGAATCTGGCAGTTATTTTAGAGGCTTTGATGATTCATTTTAGCCCAATTTTTTTTTATTTTAAATATAGGTTTTAAAACCATCCACAGCCACCAATAATATTCAGGATTTCAGTATATAACAAACAGAATGATCTGATTGAAGTGGAACAAATTCTTGACTTTGAACAGATGTAGTAAAGAGAAGACTGCAGATAAACATGTACAACTTATGTAGGAGGATTTGTTTCATCTCAGTCCATCACCCAGGCCAGTCACCTCACTGGGTATATGTAAGGATTCGCAACCACTTTAATGACAAGGATAGCTTAATTTTAAATTAAGCTATCCTTGTCATTAAATGGCAAAAAAAAAAAAATCATTTTACTTTAAGGCATCCTTAAAAAACCTTATAATAGCAGCTCCCCCACTCTGAACACTTACCTGAGTCTATTCTTCATCCAGCACTGTCCCGTCTGCAGCAGCTCTTCTCCCCTCTCTCCGGCACGATTCACACTTATGCATTTTTAATGCATTTTGCACTACAGAACGTGTTCCATAGGAAACCATGTTAAATGGACTATAGTGCAAATCTGAAAAATGCAAAAAGCACTAACAATTAATAGGTGTGAATCAGGCCTCACAGGCTTGGCTGAGAGCAGCAGGAGCCATTGACTGCTGCTGCTGTCAATCAAATCATGTGAGTAGGGGGCAGGGCTGAGCTGCACTGTGCTATGTGTGTCTATAGATGCACACAGCCTGGCTTAGGATCAAGCCAGCACATCTGGCCCCATAGCAAAGTGGTTTTCTACAGGGGCAATTGGAGAAGAGGAGGAGCAGACAGCGCCGATGGCGGACCCCTGAAGAGGTTCAGGGCCGCTCTGTGCAAAATCAGAGCAGCCATAAGCAATTGCCATATGCACACTGTTGCTATCAACAGTGAGAGGGACACCCGGCCCCCACCAACCCTGACTGGCACGGTTGTCTGCAGACTCAACTATTGTTGGCCTTTTCTCTGTGTGAATATAGTTCTAGATACTGAGAATCGGAGAGTTAATGCTTGGAGTGCCTGGAAGGAGTTGTGATGGAATGTTTATTTGTCATGCCTGCCATGATCGATGTGTACTCGGGGGTCATAGAATTCTGGTAAGCACTTTTTGTTTTGAGCACTGGCACCATGGTTCACTTGGAGAAACGAAGATTCTGATTTTCTTTTCTCCACTAAGATGTAGACTTTTGGTGCTATAATAAATGCATATTTGGGATTTTTCTTGTTCACCTTTTGATGTATTTACATTTTTGGACATTTAATGATTTGTGATATCCTTATCCACTTTTTTATTGTTTACATAAGCATTGATTACTTCATTATTGCAAGTTATTTATACATGCGTTATGACATATGCGTGACGGTACATGTTTGATCATTTATGTATCACATTTTGATTTTATGTTTTTATTTATTTTAAATAATGCCCATTCAAGTTAATGGAGCTGCGTCGCAACTGCCAGCTAAATGCTTGGCTTGCAGTTGCAGAGCATTAGTCCCCAAAACACAGACATTCAGGAGGTGGTAGGATTGCCTCCTAAATTGCCTGACAGCGGGTGCTTAGCCACACTCTGAAAAGCCATCTACTGCATATCACTTTCCAGAAAATGGGCTATTGTGAACATAGCCTAAGGCTGGCCATAGAATCTCGGCCGGTTCAGCAGGAACCGGCTGGGATTGGATCCATGTACAGTATGGGCAGGCTGAATTACCAACCTGAGCAATGGGCAGGCTGAATGTACCAACCTGCTGGATTTTGCATGCAATTATCGCTAGCGGCTAGTATAGCCACTAGCAATAATCACTGACTTTTCTCGGCAGGGTTGGCTACCCCAGCCTCCCTGCCGGGAGAATACAATGGCTCAGCAGGAGGGATTCCCCTGTCTCTGTGCACTTTGCAAAATGCAGTTGTTCCAGAGCAAAGTAAATGAGGTAAACATTCACTTTGCAAAGCATAACCAATCACGTGCAAGGAAAATAAAAAAACATTATTGCTTGTACATGATTGGATGATAAAAAGTCAGCTTCTGTTCCTTTACTAAGCTCTGAAGCAACTGCACCTTGCAAAGTACAGTCTATTTGCCTTTAGTAAATCAACCCCTGTCTGTTACAGGAAAGAAATTCACTCCATGTATGTCCTGCTTAAGGTTTCCATTTAAAATGGACAGTAGATATCCCTGTTTACTCCACATTTTACAAGTCATTAATAAAATGCAGGCCACGGAACAGAGCCAGCGTCCTATGGAGTGGTTCTCTGCTTGAATTTGGCTTCACTTGTTTTGGGGTCCCAAAGTACCTCATGCACATTGGGTGTCTATCCCCTGCCCCAGATTCCAGCATATACATGCGGGTGGACAACACCGATGCACAATCCAGCCTTGCTGCCAGCAGCCTGTAAAAGTCTGAGAAAGCTGCTAGATGCTGTACCGAGTGGTACTAGCATGTAGGGTCGTTTGCGCCCAAGGATGAATGCTCAGAATGCAAACTTCTTGTGTTCCGGGCATTCATCCCTGGGCACCTTCAACCCTACACATTAAAGTGGGTTGTAAACCCTTACAGACCACTTTTTACTACAGGTAAGCCTAGAATTAGCTACCCCGGATATCTCCCAAACCTGCATGGTTAAGGAGATATCCCCTGTATTTGCCGATGTTATCGGCACATGCACACTGAAGCAACGACCCGTATGTGCCGTTGCTTCAGTGAGACTGTGCCATTACCGATGGCTCCCGCGCGCATGCGCTGGAGTAACGTCATCGCGGCTCCGGCTAATCACAGCACTGGAGCCGCGATACCCGGAAGTAACCGCCGGACTGGTGTATGGGCCCCGCAGCAAGGGCTTCGATCTCAGGCGAGTATTACATAATGAGCTAGTATGCTATGCATACTAGTTCATCATGCCTTTGCCGTGCAGGTATTGGTTAAAAAAAAAAAGTGGGTTTTCAACCACTTTAATATGGAACTTCACCCTAAAATGGAAGTTCCAATTTAACACCTCCTTACACCTTCCTCTTCCTAGTTCTAGCAGGTACCCACTCCTACGTTCGCTCCCACTGCCTAGGCTATCCGAGTGGAAAAAGTTCTTCTCCTCTCCTCCTGCCCACAACCTTCTGGAACATTTCACAGGTCCCAGGACGCTGCAGGAACATTCATACAGCACAGCTGAAGCCACAGATGTCACAGCCACCTTTCCTTAGTAAACATTCTGGTGCCAGGGACCCAAAAGACCTGCGAAGAACAGATCCGGGTGAGGACAGCACTGGATACCTGGACAGGTAAGTCTCCTTTTTTTTAAAAAAAAGTCAGCAGCTACAGTATTTGAATTTTTTCTTTAAGACTAAAGATCCTCTTTGATACCACTTGGTACAATGTCCAGCCCAGTTCAGGTGCAGCAGTTTTCGACCTGTCAGACTTGGTCAGGCAGCATGTATGGACACAGCAGCTGTGCCTCCTGGGCATGCTAAAACGGATTGGCTGCACACGGGCTAAATACCTAGTGTGCATGTGGCCTAATGCTGTGATTTACATTTCGCTGCAATTTACATTTGTGCCATTGTTTTTTCTTTTTCTTAAAGCAGCAGTATGGATGTGGTAGCCATACTGCTGCTTTAAAAAAAATTGGCCCCTTATTGTTTTGGGGGTACACAAGGCCCTAAGAGAAAGGAAAATTCAATCATGCTACAGGTCATGTAAAGAGAGATGAAATTTGGCATCTCTCCCTTCCCTAGAGGGGTAAATCTGTTCATGCAGTAAATAGTAATATGTGATCGGAAAGACCATGAGCGATTATTCTACAGAGGCTGATGCTCACATTTAAGTCCCCATAGACAGCTTTGGTAGATTCCTTCCTAAATGGCTAAAATATAAACCAGCCATGTGTGGCCTGCAAGCACCACGTGGGTTAACAGAAGTCGATTTAAAAATTACTACACAAACTACACAAAATCGAACTGTGTATGGCGGCTTAACTCAATTGACTCTGCCATGACTTGTATGACTACAACTAATTCTTCTGTCAGCTGTCCTGAGGATCTCCCTTGTATATTTATCACATTTTTGCTAAATGTGATGCAAAGTGTTTTTTTTTCTTTTGCTTTGTTTTTTGTGAATCTTTTTAAACTCCACGTGGCCTGTGATTTTAAAGGGGTTGTTAAGGTTCAGGGTTTTTAAAAACAAAAAACAAACATATCATACTTACCTCTTCTGTGCAGTTGTTTTTGCACACATAGTGGCCCCGACCCGCCTCTTCTGGGTCCCTCAGCGGCGCTCCTGGCTCCTCCTCTTCGGGTGCCCCATCGGAGAAACCCTCTCCTTTGTGGACACCCATGCAGGTGCGCTCCCATGTCCTCCTTCTGCATCTATTAACACAGAGAGCAGGACTCGGCCCCGCCCCCGCATCATTGGATTTGATTGACAGCAACGGGAGCCAATGGCTGTACTGCTATCAATCCATCCAATCAGAACCCGAGACACCGGCTTTTGCTGGTGTGCTTTGTCCCCGGCGCAAGATAGAGGGGGTACAGGTAAGTAAAGAGGGGGCTAGGGGGGGGGGGGGGGGCTGCAGCATTACAGGAGGTTTTTCAACCCCTTTAACAAGGTACCTTCGATGATCTACAGCCAGATCATGATCCATGGGTTGTCTACCAGCTTTAAAGCGTATATAAACCCAAAAACAAAAAAAGTAAAGCTTGTCTAAACCCTAACACAATTTTATATTTTGCAGCTTAAAGGGGTTGATTTAATAAAAGGCAAAAAGACAGTGCACTTTTGCAAGTGCAGTTGCTCTAGAGCTTAGTAAATAAGCTAAAGCTTCACTTTACAAACAATGCCCATTCACATGCAAGGAAAAAAAAACAAAAACAAAAAAAACAAAAACAAAAAAAAACCAAAATATTTTTGCTTGCATAAGATTGGATGATGGAAATCAGCAGAGCTCTCCCTCTTATACTAAGCTCTGGAGCAACTGCACTTGCAGAGTGCACAGTTTATTTGCCTTTAGTAAATCAACCCCATATGTCTTAGATGTGGTGGCTGCATTCGTTTTAATTTTTAGGTCTTTTTCCTTTTTTTCACCTAGTAATCTTGCGAACACGCGTCCTGTTCCTTAATTTCTATACTATTTTGGCCATTGTATTGTAAAAAATACACTTTTTTGAATTAAAAAAATAAGAAAACAGTAAAGTTAGCCCAATTATCTTTATATTATGAAAGATAATGTTACGGCAAGTAAATTGATACTCAACATGTCACGTTTCAAAATTGCACCCGCTCGTGGAATGGCAACAAACTTTTACCCTTAAAAATCTCCATAGGCGACATTTAAAAAATTCTACAGGTTGCATGTTTTAAGTTACAGAGGAGGTCTAGGGCTATAATTATTGCTCCCACTCTACCGATCGCGGCGATACCTTACGTGTGTGGTTTGAACACCGTTTTCATATGCGAGCACTACTCACGTATGCGTTCACTTCTGCAGGCGAGCTCATCAGAACAGGGCGCGTTTAATATTTTTTATTTTTTTATTTTACCTTTTATTTTTACACTTTAAAAAAAAAAAAAAAATTATCACTTTTATTCCTATTACAAGAAATGTAAACATCCCTTGTAATAGAAAAAAGCATGACAGGACCTCTTAAATATGAGATCTGGGGTCAAAAAGACCCCAGATCTCAAATTTAGACTAAAATGCAATTAAAGAAAAAAAATTTGTAATTTAAAAAAATTATTTAAAAATGGCCCTTTAAGAGCTGTGGGCGGAAGTGACGTTTTGACGTCGCTTCCGCCCAGCAATTGTATGGAGATGGGTGGGGGCCATCTTCCCCTCACTCGTCTCCATACCCAGCTACTGACAGGACGCGATCGCCTCTGCCGACGGCTCCAAGTCGCGGCAGAGGGCGTCGGATCGTGGCGGGAGGGGGGCCCTCTCCCACCACTGAGAAAAGTGATCTCGCGGTGAATCCGCCGCAGAGACCACTTTTATCTTGTAGCGGACCGTGCTGCCATAACAACGATATCCTCCTTCAAACAGTCGCCGTATAATGACGGCGGGCAGTCCGTAAGTGGTTAAAAGTAGTTATAAAGGCAAAATTTTTTTTTAAAATTAATGCATTATCTGCATTGAGGTTAAAAAAATAAAAAAACGCACACTTTCAAAAGCTACTCCCCTATCCCCCCCCTCTTTACACACTTACTTGAACCCAATCTCCATGGGCTCCTGCTGCTGGTTGCCAAATACTGTGAAGAGGATTGCCGGCAAGGGACCCCAAAAGAGGAGGTTTGGGGTCGCTCTGTGCAAAACCAATGCACAGAGCAGCTAAGTAGAACTTTTTTCTTTTTAAAAAAAACAGCTTTACAGCTACTATCAGGATGTTAGTGTTTTTTTAAGCTCACAAGAAAATGCATTTCTGTCAATCAACAGCTATTTTCTATTTGCTGAAAATGTTCTTAGCCAAAAAAAAAAACTTAAAGAAAGGAAAACTAATGCAGTCACCACATCTAAAAGACAGGCAAGCTGCAATATACAGTATATAAGTTTTTATATTTGGGTTTAGATACACTTTAAGGGTATACAGGCACATGTTTTCAGTGGAAGACACACACATTAAAAAGGGCTTGTGCCTTTATCCTGGAACTGACACCAGGCTGTAACTGCTTCACTCCAATTCCCAATTCCCTTAGGCCAAAGAGAACTGGAAGCTAAATAAACAGATGCTCTGCATAACACCTGTGTACACTTGGCCATAAAACGGCAAGCTGTTGCTATATTTATTAGCGGAGGGATGAAGGACTGCTGCATAAAATTCTTCAACTGGCAGGTTTGTTTTCTACCTGCCTGCTGATCCCCAAAGGTTCCCTTTAGTAACCATATGCATGCCAGCCAGATATGTGTCACAAACATTCACCAAATTGCAACAATATGTCTTTGCCTTTATCCAGTTTCAGACTTCATACCTAGGTAATAAAGAGGTTAGGATTACTACTATTTTAAAAGGAAAGATGGTAAATTTTAATGATAGAATATATATATATATAAAATATGCAGGGTTCAATCTAAATACATTTTCATATTTAATCACTAGCATCAATAATACTTTTAATTCAATGATAACCACATCTGCCCAATATATGTGCGTCATATGTGAGATGTCCAATTGGAGAGTCCCAGCAAGCACCCATTGGGCGCTTTAAAGTCTCATTTTTGTAGCTCTCATCTCTAATAAACTTTTTTTTAATTTAATTTACAAATCAATAGTTTCACTGCAAACACTCAGAGCATCTATTTGTCCAAAAACTTCTATTAAGTCATCTCTCAAAGTACTTCCATGATGAGAAGCAACTTCCAGCGACTCCTGTGAAGGGGGAGACAGTGTATGATATTCAGCTTTTGACTGCCAGCCCGTTTCTTGCTTTTCTTTATAGCAAGAGGTGGAAGCCACAGCAGCTTCTGGACTGGAACAGAGCACTAAAGATGATCCATCCATTGACATTTTACAAAGAGAACTAGCAGTGCTCTGCTCTCCCCTCCATACACCTGGTGAAGATGAAGTTGGAGTATCAGGTCTGGTGGCAGTGGGAATGGCCTGAATAATAGGCAGACCCGTCTCTATTTCCACACAGGACGAAGTTCGATAGAGACCCCTGTCAGAGGCCTTCTCTTTAAATACACAGTCTTCCATTTGTGTGGCACTTTTGACAGTGAGAGATAAGCTACTAGACAGTGCAGTACCATGGAAGAGACTTTTGGGTATCAGAGACTCGCTGAAGAGTGCTTCATCAATGCTGCGTCGTAGATCTATTGGAGATGGAGGCCGAAAATCAACTGTAGAGTCACTGTCTACTTGTACACTGATAAATGAAGGGGTTTTGGAACCCTGAATGCTTAAACCTTGAACCTCAAGGCTTTTGTTGCTGTGGTAAATTAAGCTCAGGTCTTCTCCATTACTTAAGCGTTTCTCAACCAGTGTGTAAAGTGGAAAGAATTCAGACTCGCTCCTAACAATGGTGTCACATATTAGCAATTTTTCATGTTGGGAAGATGCCCATTTAGAGTTTTGTAACATAGGTGCCTTCATTGCCACATGGCCAGGGGAAAGATGAAATAGTTGTGTCCAACAGTTTGTTCTTCCTATTTCATTGGCACAAAAAATTGGGTATCCACCTATAAGCGCAAGGGGTAAACAAATGCCCACTTCACAGAGACTTGAGCTTAACTGAAATGCCCACCAAGGCCAAGGGCCAAAAACAATACCTCCACCATAACCCATGGCGTAAAGCATTGCGTATAGCTGAAGCCCAGCATTCAAAATACCAAAACAGGCAGATAAGAGAACAATATAAGTTGCTCGGCTCCAGTCTTTCAAATTTGCGAAAGGACATCCACTAGAATACTCTGCAGGAGGTGCAGAACTTTTGAGGTCATAGATTTGGGTGTTCTGGGTTCTCGCAACGCAACAAAAGATAAAGAAAGATAAGGACAGAAGTACGGTTAAAACTACATAGACTCCTCGTGAAACCAAAAAAAGAAATTGGTATTGTTGGAACACATCAACAACTACAACTGCTCCTCCAGCAGTGATAAAGTGGAGAAAAGCTGCTGAGGCGAAAATACAGAGTCGTGGAAAGAGTGGTGAGGAGTGTTGGAGGCGACACCTTGAACACAGCAACAAGAAAACTATACTGAAACTTGATGTCATGCAGGGAAAAGCTAGTTCATGTAAAAGCAAGGCAGTGAATGCTGGAAGACGATCTTGGTGGCCATAAGCATCATAAAAGAGAGAAAAGGCACGGCTGCTGCCTAAGGATATCAACAATAGGTGTAACACTGCAAAATAAAAGCTACCAGATGGACATCTAAACACAAGACAAATGATGGAGAGCAGAGCAAGCAGTGCCACTGTCCCATAGAGTCCAACAGACCCATATACCAAGGCTTCCCAAGCAATGCCCCAGTCAGTCACAGATGTATTCCAATCAGCATGCAAGGTAATAAAAAATGGAGGTGAAGAAAGAAGCAAGTATCCATGGAGAGTAGGGTCTGGTTCACGAGGGCTTGGTCTCTGTGTCATCCCAAAATCACATTTTTCAGAACCAGAATGGTGGCAGTCCCAGGAAGAAGTGTCTGCTGGTGATGTAGGGCCAAGTGAAATCAAGCTTAAATCTGAAAAAAACAAAAAAACAAAGAAGTTAATGTCAGAAATTCCAAAAGAGATATTTATATGTACATTTTTGATTTTCATCCCTGTGTGCATGACACTATGACACTAAACTCTTATTTTGAAAAAAATCTGTTCAAGTATATATTCTTGACTCAAAAAAGTACCTTCTATTGCTCTCAGCCTGCCCCAAATTCCTTTTTTTCCCACTTCAATCCGAATTCCTATTAGAAGAGGCTACATTCGTTCACCGTGGTCCCACTGTATGAAGGAACGTAGCCACGCTCTCTTTGCTCTCTTTCAAGATGGACCAGGGACCATTGACTTTGGGAAGTGTAGTGTCCATAGGGCAGTGAACATGACCGCAACTAATGTGCACTGCTTGTTCCAAACAAATGGAAGTGAAGGGAAAATGGGCGGTTCAGGAGCTCACAGGGGATGTTACAAAGAGGCAGAAAAACACAGTAAAAAATGATTTCATGATAAATAGATTACAGGACCATTAATATAGTGGATGTGTATGGTTTATGTTTGGAGAATAAGGATATTGTTTAGTGTCACTTTAAGCCTAAAACAGCTAATAAATGGAATAGTAAGCAGTACGTACAGGAAACCTTTGCTGAGAGATACGTAGGCTGCCATTGCTGACCTCTCCTGAAAATGCTAGTACTGTAGTCAGCATTCTGATCCAATGTCATTGGTACTTTATAAATTTAAAGTTTTCAGAATAAATGAAAATGTGAACCAAGACCATTCTCTCCAAGTCCCTGCTATACTTACCTCCATGTGTGATGAGCTGTCAGTGCCCCTGCACCTGATGTAGCAATCCGGGGATATGAAATCCCCGCTCCTCTACTTCTTTTTTTGGTAGGGCTTCCAAGACGGATCAGAGTGATCCTGATTTATCACTGCTGGCATGTGACCATGTGACCTCTTTGACCATTTGGAATTGCTCTGATCTGCACTGGAAACCCTACAGAAAGAAGGAGAGGAAGAACAATATTTTTGAATCCCCAGAGCACTACACTGGCTACATGGACACCGACACCCATAGTAATAAGTACACTGGAGATCAGGGTGGGATGGCTTTGAACGCTGACTGGTATGTTCTGGCGGGGGAATCTCCCTATCAGAACACATTAGCTCAGCGGGGAGATCACTGTACTACCATTGGATAGTTAGTACAGCGAGCTCCTCTCAAGCTCCCCAGTTTTTTTTATCGTTTAGCCTGCTGGGTTGAATGTAAAAAAATGGATAGCGTGTACTAGAGGTCGACCGATATATCGGCCGATAATTGTCGTTTTTTAATTAATCGGCATCGGCCGATTGTGCTGATAAAAAAGGCAGATTATAACTTCAGCGGGACCTGCAAATGACTTCTGTAATAGAAGTCAATGCAAGTTGCCTGAAGTCTTCTGTGGAGTGACTTCTCTTCTCTCTGGGCAGCCTGCTAAGTCTGATAAAGGAAACTAAAAAGATACAATGTTTCTACTTCAATGAACTGAACTCTGTGTGGAGGACTTCTCAGTTTAATCATTTAAAGACTAAATCTTTTCTGACATTTGTTGCTTACAAGTAAAAATCCTGTATTTTCTGCTACTAATTCACTTAGAACCCCCAAAAATTATATATATTTTTTTTAGCAGAGACCCTAGGGAATAAAATAGCGGTTGCTGCAATATTTTCACGCGGTATTTGCGCAGTGGTTTTTCAAACGCAATTTTTTTTTGGAAAAAATACACCAATGAATGAAATTTTCTGTCTCTATTACTTTAGGCTGCTTTCACACTGGAGCAGGCAGGCGTTGACGGTAAAACGCTGCTTATAACCCAGCTAGTACCCGAGGAAGGGGTTGAATGCGCCCATGAAGCGCCGCTGCCGAATCGCTTTGCAGGCGCTTCGGCAGCGGTGCGCATTCATTTCAATGGGAGTGGTGGAGGAGCGGTATACACCGCTCCAAAGATGCTGCTTGCAGGACTTTAACATCCTGCCAGCACATCGCCTCAGTGTGAAAGCACTCAGGCTTTCACACTGAGACTGCAGGGGAGCTATTTTGCAGGCACTTTACCGGCACTATTTTTAGCCCAAAAGCGCCTAAAAAACGACCCATTGTGAAAGGGGTCTAACTGTTAGATTTTATGAGATGAAGGAAAAAAAAAACCCCCAAAAAAAACGGCTTAACATATCGGCCCACAAAAAAAAAAAAAAAAAATCGGCATCATATATCGGCCATCGGCCGCCGCGATTTCTAAATATCGGCATCGGCCAGAGAAAAACCCATATCGGTCGACCTTTAGTGTGTACTAGGCTGCGGTTGCAACCATAAAAAAAAAAAAAATGGATTCTGTTCCTTTAAAGCATGAATAACAGCGCAGTGCTTGTGCGGTGTAATGTGTCCCTTTCCATCATCTAAAATACCTGGTTAATCCTGCCTGGTGCTGCCCTCCCCTCTGTAAACTGACCATGTTTATCATTATTGCTAATCCATGGTACCGTGGTCAGTGTACATGCCTCTGTCATCTTGCTCTCCTCTCTCTCCCTCCCTGCCATCAGCTAGTCTCAGTGCCAATCTGCTCCGCCCCTTCCCTCCTGTTTTCTTCCTAGAATCCCCAGTATTCAATTAAGTTAAGTGCTTTATAAAAAATATGCAGCATCATACTTTATTTCAGTGCGCAATTTCACATGACCGCCAGGGCCGTCTTTAAGGCAGGGCAAAAGGGGCAGCTGCCCTGGGCCCTGTCATTGTTGTGGGGCCAAAAGCAGCTGCCTCATACTTGCCAACTATCCCAGTTTAAATTCCCTTGTCCCTTGAAGTTTAGGTCCCTTGCTGTGTCCTAATATCTTAGCGTGAAGTGCTGCTACTAATGCTGCCCAGCTCTGCCCTATTGTGGTCTACAGATGACTCACCTGCAAACCCTGTGTTTACATGTAAATAGCTACATCCGGCGGCAAAGATATGTAAATAAAGGCGACATTCATATGTAGATCATGCCCCCCTGCAGTGAGGAGATGATGTGCTGTAGCCTCTAGCAACCAGTGAGCAGTATTACTGTACAGTAATCTCTAGCAACCAAACAAGCAGAAATCATGTGCTGTAACATCTAGCAGCTAATTAGTGAGCCCTAATGTGTGCTGTAACCTCTAGCAACCAGCCAGTAAGCAGTAATGCTTACTGGCAACAAATCGCAATCGTTGCCTGTTCTGATACAGTAAACTGATTTTAAGTCTAGCTGCTATTTATTATATGTTTTAGAGCAGGTGGAGATCGAAATTGTATGGGGGGGCCAAAGAAAACGTTTGCCCAGGGTTCAATCAATTTTAAAAGACGGCCCTGATGACCACCCACCACTCTCCTCCTGGCTGACGTTAACGGGGGATTCTCAGCCCCTCCCGCTGTAGTTCTCATATCGTGGGAAGGAGAGCGGCAGGAGGTCACGTGAGCGCCCCAAGCGGAACTGCATATTTTTTTATAAAGCACATACACTGGGGCACATAACTCAATCGAACACAGGGGATTCTAAGAAGTGACCAGCAACAGCCACACAAAAAGCACTTTTAGATTTTTAGACTTATTTTTCTCAGTAAGGCCTCATGTACACTGCTGCTGGCAAACGGACATCTGGGGGCAGTTGGGCATTTGTTTCAACTGCTTCTGAACTCTCCTCTATGTTATCCTATCAATACATGTACACAGGGTTGTTTCTAGGCAGTTGCGTTTAGAGGCTTTTTTTGGAACCCCAAAAAAATGTGTTCAGAGGCTGTGTTTAGAGGCATTTCAAACGCCAAACACGGTAACTGGCGTTTAGCCGTGTTTCGTTTACAGGCATTTTTCATTTTTGGCCATTTTGAAAAATAAACAAAACATTTTTTTCAAACGCTTCTAAACGCAAACGCAGCTAATCGTGGCATGTAAACGTGGCAAAATGGACGTTTTAAACGTGGGTTACTACCTGTCAAGTTAAATCGTTCAGGAGAGGTTGTAGAAACGTCCCGTGTACATTAAGCCTAAGTGCCGGTTCACACAGGGGCGACTTGTCAGGCGACCTAGCCGCCTGACAAGTCGCCTCCCGTTCTGTACAATGGAACCGCTCTAATAGGAGCGACGCAAGTCGCTCAGACTTAGAAAAAAGTTCCTGTACTACTTTGGGGGCGACTTGAGGCGACTTGCATAGACTTCTATATAGAAGTCGTTTTGCAAGTCGCCGCCCCTGTCGTGTCCAGGTCGCCTGAGGCAGTCGCGCTGCAAGTCGCGCTGTCTCAGTGTGAACCGGGGCTAAAAGGTTTCCTTTATCTTTGCAAATATATCAAGTTCTGTAAAGGTAAAAGGCTTTCTGTGCAGGCGCCTTGGTACCTGGGATTTGTTCTGTACTCTGTTAGTTTTACTGCAAGGTAACATCAATTGTCTTTGAACTGAAAGATGAGTTGACTTGTGGTGTAGAGTATAAAGCTTTGATGGGATCACCAAAGTCTGAAACAAAACCCAATAAATGTCAAACAGTTGTACTTCCAAATACACAATGCTTACGAATATTTTTCCTTTTTCTTCCTTCTAGAATTACTGAAATCTTCATTAGTGATTATGTCTTATTGCTTCTATGGTTCTCATAAGGTTAAAAGAGTGGGATACTTGGCTCTAGAGATAAATCCACATTTTTCCTGAGCAAACACTCTGACTAATGAAGACTTAAGAGAAAGCCTCCTGGTTTGTACCAAACATTAAAAAATCCCAGAGGGTCTTTACTGACAATCCTCCCCCATTCTGCCACGTTTTATATTAAAACTGCTGTTTACGTTCTAAGATACTGCTGAATTGTCTAGATTTCCCACATGAAGACTGCTCTTTTTACAAAATGCTCCTACCATCTAGTAATTCCAATTTTAAATGTCAGGCAAAACAAAATGTTCCAGTTCCAAACAGACAAAAATCAGATTGAAAAACTGACATCTGCAGTTAAAATGTATTTCACGTTTGTGCACAGGACTTGAAGAAAAGGTGTAAGTACATAGGCAGCCCAGGTGGTAGCAGATGGAGATCTGTCATTCAAGCCTACAGTGAAGCCTATGACAACTCATGACAGATCTCGCCTCCCCCACCTCTTCAAACCGAAACCCCAAAGACATGAAAACACCTTGTACTACTTTTACCAGTCTCCAGGTATTCCAACATGTACAATGCTTCAGCGAAAGACAGGAAAATACTAATTCAATTTTCTTCTAGTGAGAGTAGGAAAATCTTATTATCAACCAAGACGATGTCCAATTTCCGGGCTCAGATAAAATCAGTAAATGTTATGAATGTGCCTGGCATGTTCTAATTACCAGACTGCCTTTTGCTAGTAGCAAACGTTCATATGATGCCTGTTAAAAATGGTTGTAAAAAGGCACAAGGTTTTTTTTTACCTTAATGCATGCTATACATTAAAGCGGAGCTCAGGCGATTTTTTTTTTGTTTTTAAAGTCAGCAGCTACAAATACTGCAGCTGCTGACTTTTTAAAATAAGGACACTCACCTGTCCAGGGCGCCCGCGATGTCGGCACCCGAAGCTGATCTGTCCCTCAGCTCTTGGGTGCTACCGCCGCCATCTTCAGTAAGGGAATAAGGAAGTGAAGCCTTGCGGCTTCACTTCCTGGTTCCCTACTGCGCATGCGCGACTCCCGCTGCGCATTCCCACTGGTTTCTGCTGTCTTCTGGGACCTGTGTGTCTTCCAGAAGACAGCGGGGGGACGGAAAAGGCGCCGGAAGTGGCGTAGATACCCACGGGTGGCTCAGCTATTTATGCTCGGAAGTGGGAGCAAAATACCTGTATTAGACAGGTATCTGCTCCCCCCTGAAAGGTGCCAAATGTGACACCGGAGGGGAGGGGGGGGGAGAATCCGAAAAGCGGAAGTTCGATTTATGGGTGGAACTCTGCTTTAAGGTAAAAAACCTTCTGGTTCCATCCTCCCCAGTCTCCCCTTATAGTTACCTGAGCCCCATCTCGATCTAGCAATGTGCATGAGAGCAGCCGCTCTCCTGGGTCTCTCTCTCCTCATTGGCTCCAACAGCAGCTGGATCCATTGGATCCTGTTGTTGTCAATCACACTTAGTGAGCTAAGAAGATGGAGCAGGGCTGAGCCACACTCCATGTGCGAATGGACACACAGAGCGCGGCTTGGGAACAAGCGTGCTCGAGTGTGCCTATAGCCAGAGGCTTGCTATTTGGGGGACTCGGGAGGGGAGGGGGTAGCAGCCAGGCAAGTATAACATGTTTGTTTGTTTTTTTTACTTTTCTTTAGAATCACTTTAAATATAAGCTACAATGGTTTGGGGTAAATTTGTTTACGTTTTTGTCTGGGTTTTATAAATATTTAATGCACGGCAAAGGATTCACAGAGTACCATAAGCTAGCTAAAGAAACAGCAAGAAGCCGTATGGAGGGAGAAGGAGAAGAAAGAGGGATGAGCCATTTCTCTAACTGCTTCACTTGTATTTCAACATCTGTAAGAAGAAACTGTAGAAGATACATGAAAAGGTTCATAAAGTGCCACTTTCTAGCTAAGTATAAGAACACACAATAATCATACACAACAGTTTATAGTTTTATGAACAGATTAACATTTTTTTTGCCCTAACTAGGAAGACATAATATGTGCAGAATTTCTGTAAGTTCCGTTTTGAATTCCTGGGAAAAGTGAAGTGGTTCTAAAAGGAAACTTTTTTTTTTTTTAAATAAAAGAGATGTTTCTACTTATTTGCTCTGTATTGCACAGAGAAACCCCTTACCTCCTCTTCTGGTGATCCCTGCTGGTGTCTCAGCTCCTCTCTTTCTCCGAGTGCCTCCACAGCAAGCTGTGTTCTGAGGGGGCGCCCATGCAGGCGCACTCCCGAACTGGGCTGTGCCACACCCCACTCCCTCCTTGTGTGAGACCAAGAAGAAGGGAGAGTAGGGCTGCAGATGGCACAGCTCCGGATCGAGGGGGGGGTTCAGGAAGTTGTGTGTGTGTGTGTGTGGGGGGGACGACGACAAAATAACGCCTGTCTGAGTGGCGCTCAACTGTTCATAGAAAGCTTTGTATTCTTTCAATGAGTCAGAGATTATGACATCCTCAGCCCACCTCTCTGATTCAGACAATCAGAGGAAGCTTTGTATTTATTGATGGAATACAACGCTTTCTATGAACTGCTGAGTGCCGCTCAGCCTGGCGCTATTTTGTTGTGGGAGTGAGACAGGAAGGAAGTATACAGTGCTGTACTGTATGTAGCCTCAGCTACATATAGTTTATACAGCACATCCAGCGGCCTCGCATGTTAAATATAGGACTTGGCCCAAACAAACCATTTAAATCGAAACTAAAGCTGGAGATCAGCTTTTAAGATGTGGATGTGCATATAAAAAAAAAATGCACCAAACAACCAAAAAACAAAACAAAAAACAAAACAAACAAGTGCTAATCAGTTAAAGCACAGAGCAGAGTCCACTTCATTAGCACCAGGCTGATGAAGATTCTGAAATATCGCACTTCTATGTGGACCATCAAAAGCAGAAAAAAACTCAGCTGAACATTTAACGGTTTGCCCGGGGTAAAAAATTAGCCCAAGTGTATCCATGATCAAAATATAAACTCATATATTCATTTCCGCATTGTATTTCAGTTATTTTAGTCTACTCCAATTAAGGTCAATGATTTTCATGTTTGTTACTTACTTTGTGGATTTCCCCACACATTTACCTTGCATTCTGTGATACATAATCATTATGTCCTGTTAGTAGGCACTGCGGTGTCTCACATTTCACAGTGCCCACCTTCTGAACTACAGAGGTGCTGGGAGGAGGAGGAGGAGTCAGTACAGGAAAAAATGCTTGCAGGCAGCAAGGTACCATGGGATATGTAGTCCTTAGAAATTGATAGTAAACAGCAGAGGAGAAGCCGCAAAGCGTGCAGGGAATCCAGGAAGATGTGGAAAGAGATGGCCAGCAGACAGGCAACAATCAACATGAGAGGTGATTCTTCAAGTAAGCTTTTATGGAGTTGTAAAATAAAGCTATTGATTGTATTGATATTATAATGCTGAGGTTATAAAATAAAAGTGTATACTTTGACCACACAACTTCTTTAATGTGAAGTACATGGGGATCATTTCATCAAGTTAAAAATAAACCCCAAGTAGCAGTCAAGATCTCAAAAATAAAAAGCTGCATAATTATGCTGTTTATATGCCACTGGGGAGAGCGCACCATAATTCTATCGCATAAGCAGGCAAGTCTTCTCTTGATTGAGAATTTCTTAATTTCAGGATTATTCCCATGACTAGCCATCTGCTAAAACCTAGTACACTCAGGCTGAATGTCGGCCAGCATGGGCTGGTTCAGTAGAAACCAGCTGACATTCAGGCCGTGTGTGGTAGACGGTCCAATCTTTCCCAGGCTTCTAAAAAGGTCAGCTGACTGGCTTCCAATCAGCGCTTTCAGCCAATGGCTGAGAGCGCTGAACGGAGTGTTCTGGCAGGGGGGACCGTCCCCTTGTCAGAACACAATAGAACAGGGGAGATTACTGTACTAACATTGGATTGTTAGTACAGCAGCTCTGAACTGAGCTGTCAGTTTTTTTTTGCTCGTTCAATCCAGGAAAAAACCTAGTGGTGTGTACTGGGCTTAACCGCTTGCCGACCGCCAATTGACGGCCAGGCGGCGCAGCTCTTGTTGCGGGCGGGCGTCATAGGACATCCTCGCTTTCCTAGGCCACCAGGGGGCGGGCGGGCGCGATGTCCGCCGGGCACCCGCGATTACCAGTAACACAGCAGGACAGTGGATCTGTGTGTGTAAACACACAGATCCACGGTCCTGTCAGAGGAGAGGAGACCGATGGTGTGTTCCCAGTACAGCGGAACACCGATCGGTCTCCTCCCCTAGTGAGTCCCCGCCCCCTACAGTTAGAATCACTCCCTAGCAACACAGTTAACCCCTCGATCACCACCTAGTGTTAACCCCTTCACTGCCTGTCACATTTATACAGTAATCAATGCATTTTTATAGCACGGATCGCTGTATAAATGTGAATGGTCCCAAATGTGTGTCAAAAGTGTCCGCCGCAATATCGCAGTCACGATAAAAATCGCAGATCGCCGCCATTAGTAGTAAAAAAATAAAAATGTTATAAAACTATCCCCTATTTTGTAGACGCTATAACTTTTGCGCAAACCAATCTTTATACGCTTATTGCGATTTTTTTTTTACCAAAAATATGTACAAGAATACGTATCGGCCTAAACTGAGAAAAAAATTTGTTTTAAAGAAAAAAAAATTGGATATTTATTATCGCAAAAGGTAAAAATTATTGTGTTTTTTTTAAAACTTGTCACTCTTCTTTTGTTTATAGCGCAAAAAATAAAAACCGCAGAGGTGATCAAATACCACCAAAAGAAAGCTCTATTTGTGGGGAAAAAATGATAACAATTTCATTTGGGTACAGTGTTGTATGACTGCACAATTGTCATTCAAAGTGCGACAGCGCTGAAAGCTGAAAAATGGCTTGGGCAGGAAGGGGGCGAAAATGCCCTGTATTGAGGTGGTTAAAGGGGTTGTAAAGGCAGAAGGCTTTTTTTTTATCTTAATGCATTGTATGCATTAAGATCAACCTTCTGTGTGCAGCAGCCCCCCTAATACTTACCTGAGGTCCATCTCTATCCAGCGATGTCCACGAGTGCCCCGGCTGTCCGGGGCTCCCCCTCCTGATTGTCTGAGACACAGCAGTGATGCCATTGTCTCCCGCTGCTGTCAAAGTCAGCTAGCCAATCAGGAGAGAGAGGGCAGGAGATGCAGACTAGAATACTGCAATCTCCCCAAACTGAACATCAAATGATATCACCTGTGATGTATTTCAGTTATCTTGCAAACCTGGCCTGTTAGTGGGCCCTGAGGACAGGAGTTGAGAACTGGATTCCAGAAAGTAAATGCTACGTGAATCACCCGCATTTACTCAGGATGGCCGTGGCTATAAATGTTAGGGGAAGTGTTTTTTAAAGTGGTTTCTCAATAAAATAAAGCATAAAGACATGGCTGGATGGGCGAATTTACTTTAAATATTAAAAATGAATAAATTGTATTTTTAGTTTGTGGTGATCAGATACAGTTTAGTTTGACCAGCTATACAGCCACCCTCTCTCATTTTTTTTTTTCCTGTGGATTTTCTTTTCATCTTGTAGTCCTATAGGTAGAACAATGAATGTACAAACAAAGCTGTATCTACCACAATAAGCCAGTGACTTGTACCCCACCTTAAAATCTACAAAACAGGTTTTCCTGATTTTGTTACCTCTTTTGATTCTGAATATTGGCTTAATTCACTATGGTAACTGCTGGGACAAGAAGGTGCAGGGGATGTTGAAAGGACTTAGAAAGTTCATTACAGTTTAATAATTGTGAAGCCATCTCTCCTGATTGTACAACTGAAATGTAGATCTCCATATACAGTAATACCTTGGATTACGAGTAACGTGGTATACGAAGCGTTTTTGAAGACGAGCAACATTTTTTTTTAAATTTTGACTTGGATATGCGAGCGCTGACTTGATATACAAGCAGTACAATCCATGTAGTATAGCTGCTGGTGTATGCAGTACTGCATGTGGCCAGAGGTCCGGGGGGCGCTGGTGGCTCCCAGTGCTTCGTGGAGAACTCGGAAACGCTCGGAGACACTCCCAGCTGGGTGTGGCAGGCGTAACGTGCATCAGAGTACCCGAAAGTGTCAGTTCCCGAGTGTCTCCGAGTTCTCCAGGAAGCGCTGGGAGCCATCAGTACCCTGCACCTCTGGCCACATACAGTACTGCATACACCAGCAGCGTTTGTGGAACAATTCTGAGTTTCCATTATTTCTTCGGGGGAAGAAATATATATGAGTGCTTTGGATTACAAGCATGCTTCTGGAACAAATGATGCTCGCAATTCAAGGTATTACTGTAATGCCAACATGCATGCTACTTCCAGTCGCACATACAGTTGTGCTCACAAGTTTACATACCCTGGCAGAATTTATGATTTCTTGGTCTTTTTTCAGAGAATATGAATAACACATAAACATTTCTTTCACTCATGTTTAGTGTTTGGCTGAAACCATTTATTATCAATCAACTGTGTTTACTCTTTTTAAATCATAATGGCAACAGAAACTACCCAAATGACCCTGATCAAAAGTTTACATACCCTGGTGATTTTGGCCTGATAACATGCACACAAGTCGACACAAAGAAGTTTGAATGGCTATTAAAAGGTAACCATCCTCACCTGTGATCTGTTTGCTTGTAATTAGTGTGTGTGTGTATAAAAGGTCAATGCGTTTCTGGACTCCTGACAAACCCTTGCATCTTTCATCCAGTGCTGCACTGACGTTTCTGGATTCTGAGTCTCGGGGAAAGCAAAAGAATTGTCAAAGGATCTGCGGGAAAAGGTAGTTGAACTGTATAAACAGACAAGGGATAAAAAAAAAAAAAAAAAAAAAACAAGGAATTGAGAATGCCAATCAGCAGTGTTCAAACTCTAATCAAGAAGTGAAAAATGAGGGGTTCTGTTGAAACCAAACCACAGTCAGGTAGACCAACTAAAATTTCAGCCACAGCTGCCAGGAAAATTGTTCGGGGGTACAAAGAAAAACCCACAAATAACTTTGGAGAAATATAGGACTCTCTGAAAACATGTGGTGTGGCTGTTTCAAGATGCACAATAAGGAGGCACAAGAAATATGGGCTGCATGGTCGAGTCGCCAGAAGAAAGCCATTACTATGCAAATGCCACAAAGTATCCCGATTACAATACGCTAAACAGCACAGAGACAAGCCTCAAACCTTCTGGCACAAAGTCATTTGGAGTTATGAGACCAAAATTGGGATTTTTGGCCACAACCAAACACTATATTTGGAGAGGAGTCAACAAGGCCTATGAAGAAAGGTACAGAGATGGATCGCTGATGTTTTGGGGATGTGTGAGCTACAAAGACACAGGAAATTTGGTCAAAATTGATAGCAAGATGAATGCAGTATGTTATCAAAAAACACTGGAGGAACATTTGCATTCATCAGCCAAGAAGCTGCACATGGGACGTACTTGGACATTCCAACATGAAAATGATCCAAAAAACACAAGGCCAAGTGGACCTGTCATTGGCTACAGCAGAATAAAGTGAAGGTTCTGGAGTGGCCATCTCAGTCTCCTGACCGCATTATCATTGAGCCACTCTGGGGAGATCTCAAACATGCAGTTCATGCAAGACAGCCCAAGAATTTCCAGGAACTGGAGGCTTTTTGCCAAGAGGAATGGGCGGCTTTACCATCTGAGAAGATAAGGAGCCTCATCCACAAATACCACAAAAGACTTCAAGCTGTCATTGATGTTAAAGGGGGCAATACTTGGTATTAAGAACTGGGGTATGTCAACTTTTGATCAGGGTCATTTGGGTATTCTGTTGCAATTATATTTTAAAAAAGAGTAACACAGATGATTGATAATAAATGGTTTCAGCCAAACACTAACCATGAGTGAAAGAAAAGTTTATGTGTTATCATTCATATTCTCTGAAAAATGGCCAAGAAATCAACTTCTGCCAGGGTATGTAAACTTATAAGCACAACTGTACTACCAATTTTACTAAAATAAAGAAAAGAGGCAGAGCTGTAAAGAAGTCATTATTTGATTGCAATGTGATGTCTGAATGCAGCCCTGGGTACAGTGGAAGAAGAGAGATCTGTGGCTTAAAATCTAAATATTTAGTAAATGACATATACATTATTACGTGTTATAGTACTAGTATTTATGGTGTAGGGAGTGGTTGAACTAATCTTAAACCCAACAATGACATTGATTGAGCAAGTATGTGATTTTCTTTGTGTCTGTAAGGTTGTGGAATAATGTATACATAAATCCAATGTGGCCCAGCGTTCTGCTGTTATTGCGCAGTAAGCTGGATGCATGAAGAATAAAACAATCTTGATTTAAACAGACAGCCTGTTTTATTTCCAGGCCACCCAGACAGCTGACAGTATCCCATAATACATGACAGTAACAGTTCATCTCATCTCTTACAGAGTGCTGTGATAAGCCAGACACAAAAAGTTCACCAAGGAGACAAGGCTCCTTCCTTCTTCCTATCGAGCAGCTTCACATAAATGAGCCAAATTTCAAGATTGTCTTATTAAAATTATGCTAAAGAGTTGCATATTAGTACTGCTCGAACCTTGAAAAGGGGGGTACACCCCAAAAGCTTGTCCTGAAATCTGGATGTTCATGCATGCAAATAATAAAAAAAAAATAGAGTACTCCATTGTTTGTGACATGTAAAGCACTCAACGAACATTCAAGGCAAAGGGCCCTCAGCAAGAATAGAAAATGTAATTTCTTACATAAAAGATAAAGGAGAGTAATATTATCGTTATTACATTAAATAACTACAGCTTCTTAAAAGCAGCTGTGTATAGTGGACAATGGTGGGGTGAATCACCAGATGCCTTTTTAAGCGCTCGTTCAAATGTGCGGCCAAGGGGCGCCCCCAGAACAAGGACATGCAGCAGCCACAAGCAGTACAGCTATCAAACGCAACCCATTCCAGTTAAATCGGGTTAATGAACTGATCCCATGGAGTCCTTAGAGTGCAAAGGCTAGAGCACATGTGTCAAACACAAGGCTTGTGCGCTAAATCCAGCCCGCCAGGCCATTTCATGTGGCCCTCGCACCAAGGGGGGAGGGGTGGGGTGGGATGTGGCCTGAGCTGAATCCTGCACACTGTGCATAGCACACCCCTAAACACTGCACTCTATGTAGCTCACTCATCAATACTACACTCTGTACACAGTGCACCTCTGAACTCTGCATGTATGCAGGGCCAGTGCTAGACTAATTTGCGTCCTAGGCAAGACCAGCTACTTGCACCCCACCAAAAAAATAAAAATAAATAAAAGGCTGCAAATACAGCCTGTACAAAGATGTTTTCTCACCTCCTTGCCAGACTGACTGGGGAGCTGGGAGGAAGTGATGTTGTGCGTAGCAACTCATTGGCTGAAGTCTGCAGGAGACGGCTTTCCACCTCTAGCCAACATCATCCAATCCTGCAGTGGTACGCAGAACGTCGGCGCAGTGTGTGGTGAACAGGGCATCCATCAGAAATTTTGCCCCCCCCCCCCCCCCGGGTTTCTCACTTACATCAGAGTTTACCCCTTTTATTAGGGTTTCAAAAGTCCCTCTCCTTAAATCAAGGACCCCAGAGTTCACCCTTACAGAGTCCCCCTTTTATTAGGATGCCCAAAATCACCCCCCCTTACGTCAGGGTCGCCAGAGCCCCCCTTACATCAGGGTCCCCAGAGCCTCCCTTACGTCAGAGTCCCTAAAATGACCTTGCATCAGGGTCCCTAGAGCCCATTCCCCTTCAGCAGGGTCCCCAAAGTTAGAAAGGAAGAGCAGTGGGATAAGGAGAGTGAAGTGGTTTAAGAGAATAGTTGGGGTAGTGGAAGGGGGGGGTGGAGTATTGTGAAGACCCCAGCCTACATCAGGATCCATTCCTTCTCATTGCATCAGTCGGCTACAGGACAGGTGGAAGCTGGAAGGCTGGGCACTAGGACCGGATAAGTTTGGAGGAGGAACTTCCTCCTCCGAATGCAAGGGCCTAGGGTAGGAGCAAGCCCCTGATTAGTTGCTAGGACATATGCGTTCTTAGCAACCAAACCCTGACGCTGAAAACAGCAGACAGCCGTGAATGCTGTCAGCCGCCATACATTCAGGGACAGTTCTGATTGCTGCACAGGGCTGCTGAAGCAGGGACTCTGGCTGGGTATTTGGGCAGGACACTCTGGGGGGGTGGTGGACCCAACAGCAACTGGCCGTGGCTGCGCCCTAGGCAGCAGTGCGCCCTAGGCAGCAGTGCGCCCTAGGCAGCAGTGCGCCCTAGGTGGCTGCCTAGTTCAAATAGTGGTAGCACTGTCCCTGTATGTATGTAGCGCACCCCTGAACTCTACACAGGGCACTCTGTACATTTTATCTTTAACCCCACATGCAACAGAGGTTTTGAAACCCCTTACAGTGAAAAGACCAACCACTCTTGGGAGTTCAAACTTCAACAACTGAGGAGATCCATCTGCCAACTGTCTACAACTGGAATGTACACAGCAGACAGGGTTAGAACTAGAAGTCCTGCCCAAGCTGGAATCTGGTTAGCTTTCATTTGAGCTGCTAGACTTATGGTGCCTCCTTGATGGTTGCTGTATGTCACTGCTATGGCATTGTCCAACTGAATCGGGGTCAAGTGACCTTGCAAGTCAAGAGGTCCAGCATTGTAGGAACAATCAAAGCACTCTGAGCTCCAGGATATTAATTGAGAAACAATCTTCCTCAGATGACCAAGACAAGCTGTCATCCATTGTGGGAACCTTCCAGACCAGTGGAAGGAAGGACTTTCCTGACTTCAGTGCTAGACTCCTTTCCCACCATGCCAGGCAAGCCTGGTTTTGTGGGTCAGGCAGATATGATGGTGAAGAGACTGAGCTCTCCTGTCCCACACAACCAGAATGTTGCGTTGTAATGGCTTGGAGTGGAAATGGGCCGCAGCTGCCTGAATACAATAGCGGGCAGTGAAGATCCCTTCATTCACACTGTTTAATAAGAAATGCATAAGACATTCATATCTAGCATAAGACAAAGTAGAAAAATTGTGGAACACGTATTCCAGATTTAGGGCCCATTCACACCTAAGCATGCACATTAATGCAGTTGGGCCCCTTTCTTTTCTATGGGCCCAATGGGGCAGAAAATTACCAAATTTACTTTTCATGAAATTCATCACAGCACTCGTATTATGCTTTGTGGTGCATTGAAGGGGTAGGGTGTGGCATTTTCTGTGCTGACACATGTTGAGAGCCAAAATCCATGCGCAATACACATGGTAAGGCACATTTAAACTTACATACATGGTGTGAAGCTGCCCTAAAACATCACTAAATCTTATCACATAGGAGATAAAGTAGATGGAAACAATAACTGGATGATATCTGGGGGATTTATCAAAACTGGATCAGACAGAACCTGAAGCAGCTGTGCATGGCAGCCAATCAGCTTCTATCTTCAGCTTAATCAGGTAAAGTGGTTGTAAAGGCAGGTGTTTTTTTTTATCTTAATGCATTCTAAAAAAAAACCTGTGACCTAATACTTGAGGTCATCTAGAGCTAGCGATGTTGCACAAGAGACTCGGCTGGCTGGAAATTTCCATCCTCATTGGCAGAGACAGTAGTGAGGCGCTATTGGCTCCCGCTGCTGTCAAAGTCAGTGATGCCAATGAGAGAGAGGGGGTGGGGCCGGGCCGCGGCTCCATGTTTGAATAGACACAGGGAGCTGCAGGTCTGCTTAGGTGCCCCCATAGCAAGCTGCTTGTTGTGGGGGCACTCAACAGGAGGGAGGGGCCAGAAGCACTGAAGAGGGACCCGAGAAGGAGGATTTGGGCTGCTCTGTGCAAAGCCACTGCACAGAGAAGGTAAGTATAACATGACACTTATCCTTCTGAGCTCTGCATCAACAGGTGAGTCGCTGCAGCTTCTGTGTCCACCCCGCCCCTCCTCCCACTCATTCACAGAAGCCTTGGTATTATGTGGACACATTCACAAAATACCAAGGCTTCTGTGAATAAACAGCAGAGAGGAGGGGCGGGCATAGCTGCTCTATGTGCTTCTCTCCTCTCACATCTGCTGAGAGTCTCTCTGGCAGAGCAAATAATCTGTAAATGTAAATAACAGAGATGAGCACAAAAGACGTCATGCAGCTCCTTGGATTTAACTCAGTGTGCCCCCCCCCATTATACAATGTGGCTGAATTCCTGGAATTCAGCTTTAAGAAAGCTGCAACTTTAAAAATATTTAATGTTACTTTTGAAATGACATTAACATGTTAAAGCTTACATGAGAATTTAGGGATCGGGCTTACATATATGTTAAGCATTTCATTACTGCGTTGTAGCCAAAAGACAGCTACAGTGCGGCTCTCTCGTTCTGGGAGGGCGTCCATGACGTCCTCCCAAAACCATGCCTCCTGCGCACCCTCTGCACTCACTGTGATCACGGTAAACAGCCAATCACAGCAGCCCTGTACCCTGATCATCAGTGCAAATCAGTGCCACCTATCAGCGCCTCATCAGTGCCCCATCACTGCCGCCTATTAGTGCTGCATATCAGCGCCTCCTCATCAGTGCCCAATCAGTAACGCCTATTAGTGCTGCTTATCAGTAGAGCCTCATCAGTGCCACCTTATTAGTGCCCATCAGTGCTGCATATCACTGCAGCCTCATCAGTGCCACCTTATCAGTGCCCATCAGTGCAGCCTCATCAGCGCACATCAGCGAAGGAGAAAAATTACTTATTTGTGCAACATTTTATAACATAAACCAAGAAAAACTTTTTTTTTTCAAATTATTTAGCCAAAAAAAAAAACCCAATGGGGATTAAATACCTTGCCTGACCACACAACCGTGATTTTAAAGTGCGACAGCACTGAAAGCTGAAAATTAGCCTGGGCAGGAAGGGGGTGAAAGTGGCCAGTATTGAAGTGGTTAATATCAGACAATAATCGTGGAAGAAATGGGGGAAAGTGAGGATAATTCTCTACAAGGAGCGAACGCCTGGAACTGCGCAGCTCTCGCTTGTGCCGTCTGCTCAACATACTAGCTATTTGAGGGTGTGGAAAAGCAGTCTAATTGAATGTTTTCAAACTCAAGAAAACCACTGTGTGTTCAAAGCATCATATATACTGCTATTGCTTAACTGTTGGATAACGTACAATTTGTCAATGTGCTCCTTAACTTGGCCCTTGCAGTGGAATCTATTAAATACTTGGCATAGACATAAGGACGGAGTGCAGAAGGGTGGAAGCAGAACTGTTGAACAGAAGGAAAGCAGACACAAAAGAAAGGGAAAAGCAGGGAATGAGACACTGCGGAGCAGGAAGAGAGGAGATATTTTTCAGATCTGCTATAAAGAAGGGAAATGAGAGCCATATCCCTGTCTGATTCAGTAGGCTATAGTAAATACTAGATGCTTGAAGCACATCCCCTATCTTCCTAATCAGAGATTCACATTTCTCCAGGCGTAACCCACGTCACCACAGCTGTGCGCTCCCGATTTCCAGAATGATTTTCCACTAGTAATACCCAGGCCAACCCTGATTAAACTTGCTGTTTGAATATCAATTCCACATAGGAAAAGAAACGTTAGCTAATAACTGCACATTACATTTAATAGGTGTCAATATGTTTAACATATGGACGTGCATGGTTTTTAGATTTGGTTTTACTTTTAATTGATTGGTTACTATAATACCTTTATATTTTTTTCAAATAACTTAACGAAATGGTATTTATATCTAAACCGACCACATGACACAATCCTAGTTTCACTTAAAGCTGAATTCTGGGAAAAGAAAACATTTTTCAGACATTTGCTGTGAAAAAAACCAATGACCTCTAATGATGGATGGTGCCGTGTGTGCAGTCCATCTTATTGCATGGGCACCCCTGGGCAGTGCCCAGGTGTATGTGGGCCCCATCATAATCTTGCATAAAAATCATACTTGCCAACTGTCCCGGATTTGCCGGGACAGTCCCCCTTTATACAAAGCTGTCCCAGGATGGCCGTGTCCAGGGCAGCATCCTGGAATCTGTACTATGCCCTCCTGATCCCCCCCCCCCCCTGTACTGTGCACTCCTGATCCCCCCCCCCCCCCCCGTATTATGCCCTTGTTTGGATTAGTCTTTGATTTATGGCATGTTTTCTTATTGTTTAATGTCTTTATCACTGCACTGTAATGGTGGGAACTATGCCCATTAGATAACCTGGATTTTGTACTGTCTATGCATTGGGAATGCAGTCAAATTGCATCCAACTGCATCTGGTGTGAATAAAGCTTGCAACTTTTACAGAAAAATTAGTAGCTATGCTCAGGAACTCAGCAGCTTGATGAAGAGCTATTTAGTGGGCGTTGTGATCATCGTTTCGTTTTTTGCAAAAACTCCAGCGCATCCAAGAGGGCAGGACATGATCACACGATCACATGAAAGTCCTGGGATTTTAAGTGAAAGTAAACAAATGAAATGATTTTAAGGCTGCAGATCAGTAGTGAAGTCCAGGAACACCCACATAACTTCACCGGCTTTTAACATCTCTGTACATTATAATTAGCACACACCCTTAATCCCACTACATTCACAGGTCTGCTTCTCCCTCTTCCTCCTGTTTATTTATTCTTTCTGGTAGTAAATTCTTTTGTATTTGTTCCCAGGTAATTGAGTTTCATTCTTTGAACCGCCATCAGGAAACTATTCAGACAATTCCTAGCTGGCCCTACAGGGCATATAATATCACCTAGGCATTGAGGAGATCCCTGAGCCCTTCACCCCAGACTGCAAAACATTGAAGTTCTTTCATGTCTGCTTACATAATACCCATCTGCAGATAACGGTGTCCACATTACCTGTCCTAACCCTTTTGTTTCTCTCCATAGCATGCAATGAGGTCCCTTGTGCCTGTGTCATTGTCAGCTGGCTGATCGAAGGGTCATAGGTCCTTATGGGGAGTGTCACGCTGTGGTGACAGTGACAGATGAACAAAGATTTGGTCCCTTCTGTAGTTAAATCACTGAATCAATCTTTGTTAAAGATCTGAAAACATCATTTTAAAAATTATATTTGGTTTGCTAACCATCTAATTTAATTGTAAGACTATATTAGGGTAGCTGACAGTGACTTTAATTCAATCTGCCCTATTCAGCAATCATTGTCATAGAGTGGGCCAGTGTATGCGCTTTTCAATGGAAATGTCACGGTTTATAATGGGCAACACTTCAAGTTTATCTTCTTCCATGTTTTAGAAGTCAGCCCCAATAGGAGAACTATTCACTAAATATGCATATTATATATATTTATTTTTTTTTGCTTCTTATGGAAATTATAATGTACAAAATGGGAGATTTTTTACTAGATTTCCCATGTTCTTCAGTTTTGAACTTTGTCCTGGAGGTTGAATGAATTCGAAACATCCAGTTGAAAAATTCCAACTCAGCAAGGTTAATGCTATTTAAAGAGGAACTGCAGTCTGCTCACATAATTTGTAATAAAAAAATCTTTGCCATTCTGAAGCTTCCCTCCAACCACTTTGCATATTATTTTATACTACGATTCTGTATTTGCCAAATATGCTGCATAAAATCTCCCCCCACCGAGTCTGGCTGCAGTCATTTTAACTGTGGGCAGCTGAAGCTGCAGCCTGTTCACTTCCTGGGTTTACACACAGACACACTTCCATCTCTGCAGCTCCCACTGGCCCTCTTATGACTCATCCCCCCTCCCTTCCTGGCAAACTCTCTCGACTGTGAGAGAGAAAGCTGCGCATGATGTGATAAGCCTAGGCTTTTTACCAGACAAGAAACAGGAAGTGGGCTGTATAAGGCATTTACTGGCAGAAAAAAAAAATGTTTTACTATCCAAAAGGTAAAACAACAAGGGCAGAGGATTTAATAGATGGAAAGACGAAAAAAATGACTGAAGTTCCGCTTTAAAGTGGATCTTCACCAATTCCAATGACTTGACTGCCCATCCTCCACTGCACATTTATTGGGTCCTTTTTTATTTATTTATTTTATTTTATTTCAGCCTGCCCAACCGTGATTCTCCAGCAACAATAATTGGAGATTTCACTGAGTTGGCTGTTTTCACAGAACACCAGCAACGTATTCACTACGGTACACAATATAATGAGTGGACATTGTTAGTCCGCCTAGTAAACAACAACAAGGCCGCCTCCAAGGCATTTTTTTTACTCCTTAGCCAGTGTTTTGTCAAAGCAGCCAACTCCTCGTGTACCGTAGTGTATGTGCTGCCGGTGTTCTGTGAAAACAGCCAACTTGTCAAAATCTACAATTATTGCTGCTTGAGTCACCAGAAGTGACGTGGTTGGAGATTTTAGCGAGTTGGAGTTTTTGGCAGAACTCCAGCACAGCCTCCCGATGACGTCACAGATGAACATGGCCCCCGTGGTTGCAGAGAAGAGGACCTCCAAAGGACAATGCTGGATCTTCTGTGTGGGTGAGTTTTTGAAGTGTGGCCAACTCAGCATCAGGTAAGTGATGGGAAAAAAATCCTATTTAAAGGTTTGGTTCACACCTATGCGTGTGTGGCAATCGCAGCGATTCCGCACGCAGTGAAAACGCCCTGGTGTGTGAAAAACTGCCATTCATGTGCATGTAAAATTGTAGTGTGTGTGAGTGCAGGAACCGCAGGGAAATCGCTTGGCACCTTTTTCTGAGGGAAATGCAGGCACGGCAGCCCATTAACATGGAAGGTTTGCCGTGCCCGCACAGACACACCCCGCAGAAACTTTATTGTGTTCAATGGGTCATTCAGAGACCCTGCACACTGGGCTTAAGAAAAAACAAAACAAAAAACAGTGCTTCTACAGGAGGGTTGCATTTTTTTTTCTCCTGCCTGTAGAAGCAGCTTGATGTTAACCTACAGATCTGTGCACATTTGGGCGTTTAGAGGCATATTTTAAGAGGAGAGTTTAGAGGTAGAAGAAAACCCACCACAAGTGCATTTTTTTTACAGAGAGTTTCCTGGCAGAAAAAATGCTAAATGCCCCGAAACGCAGCATTTAGGTGCATTCAGCGTTTTCACGTGCACATTGATTATAGTAAAAAATGAACAGAGCGGAATGTTTGTGGAAAAACACTTATAAAAGCAAATGTTCATAAACTCTTCTAAAGTCTTGTTCAATACGAGCTTCTATGAGCATTTTTCTGCCGCTTTTTCTGCCAGAGGTTCTGGCATTTTTTTCTGCTCCTAGCATCCATGGACCCGCAGAGTGATGCAGTTTGTTCCATTCTCTCTAGCTCCTTTAGTGATGTTCCAAATGAAAGAAAATGCACTAAAGCAAGCTAGAAAAAAAAATGCTTCACATGTACAGTGACTGCATTCAGAAGGGAAGAAAGAAAAAAAATTGAACACACCATACTGCAGCTGAAATTTACAATCGTTCCCGAATGGCTCCTTTATGTGGCTACAAGAACAAACATAGAATTGCAGACAGGCTGACACAAGGGTTGATTTACTAAAGACAGATACACTGTTCATTTCCACTCTGCAAGGGAATTTTTCCCCAGAACTTATTAAATGAGGTGAAACTTCACTTTGCAAAGAAAACTCAAATCACATACAATGAAAAAAACAAAAAGCATTGTTGCTTGCTAATGATTGGATTCACTAAGCTTTGCTGTAAATTCCCTTGCAGAGTGCTACTGCATTTGCAAAGTGATGATTAGATTTCCTTTACTAGATCAACCCCAATGACTTGAGATGGTAATGGCTTTGAAGGAACATTTCTATGATCTTTCTTTAAACAATCGAATCTGTCACATTTACATACACGCTCCTAATGCTCAAGCATGCATGTTAAAGTGGAATTCCACTCCTAAAATTATTTTTTCATTATTCAGCTACATTAAAAACAATTAATAACATTTAGAAACAATTTTTTTTTTTTTTACTCACCTTTTCATGACTGTTGCTAGGGGGTCCCTCGTAATCTGCCTCTTCCTCTCCCTGGCGCCTGACGCCATTTCCTTCGGTGCCCGTGCTCGCTAGTGCTCCTGGGAGATGCTTGTCATCATTTCCCAGGAGTCACTGGGCAGCGCTGAGGGCTTCGTTGCCATAACAACGGGGGCGGGGACTTCCGACGGCGCCACCCGTTGTGATGGCAACGTCAGAAGTGTATGGCGCATGCGCGAGAACGGGCGGTGCATGCTGGTCGCTCAGCTGCACCAGAGCCTGGAAGATAGTGCTTATGGGCTTCACATGCCCAAAAGAACTATGGAAACTTCCAGTAAAGCAGGAATATAAGATATATTCCTAGATCAAATCGAGCACCGATTAATCTCACAAACGTGAGTGCACTAAATAAACCTAAAAAAATAAAAAATGTTTAAATGGTGGGAACTCCGCTTTAATGTATTTGGAAGATTCATTTATATATGGTGCAGCGCTTGTGCAAATAAAGTCCACAGGATTATAATTCCAAACAGACGGAGTCCAATACACTTCACAGGTTGGTTGACAGGTGACAAAAAAAAAAAAAAAAAAAAAGTGAGGAAACCACCATCGGCACCCGATCACACAGCCGCTTACCCTCACTAGTGGACCCCCAATACAATGGCCACTTAGACGTTTGGATTACACAAGGAACCCTTCATGCTCCACCAATCCGAAACCAGAGATAGCAGGCAGATATGCTGGTTTTGCTGGTTTTGCTATTGCTGCATATCTGCCTGCTATCCCTGGTTTCGGATTGGTGGAGCATGAAGGGTTCCTTGTGTAATCCAAACGTCTAAGTGGCCATTGTAATGGGGGTCCACTAGTGAGGGTAAGCGGCTGTGTGATTGGGTGCCGATGGTGGTTTCCTCACTTTATGTCACCTTCTGTCAACCAACCTGTGAAGTGTATTGTATTTGACTCCGTCTGTTTGGAATTATTATCCTGTGAACTTTATTTGCACAAGCGCTGCACCATATATAAATATTTCTTTATTATTTTTTCTGGAATATTGTGCTGGCTGCTGTGAATTTTAGAGGACTTTGGTTTGTTAGATTAAGCGCAGCAGTTATTTATCCCTTTAATGTATTTGGAAGAGCACAGTAGAAAAGCAGACAGACACTGCACAACCTGACCCTATTATGTGGAAATATCATCCGAATAAAAAAAAAAAAATCCCGTCCAATTGATTGTTCTATTAGAATGAGAAGTTGGAGATGTCTGTAGTGAGCTCCTATTGTGGACTACATAACTACACCTACCTGCAGGTTCAGCTTGATTGCCATCATTGAGTCTTACGGAGCACAAGTAGTCCAGGTAGACCTGGTCACATCCTGGATAAAGGAGGTGCACCTCAGGATGCATAGTGTAGAGAAATTGAGCACACAGGTATATCTATTGGGGTTTACTTTATGGAAGGTTAAATGATATGTTTGTATGTGAATTAGGCCCGGTTCACACTAGTGCAACTGCGATTTCATCCAATTTCCAATGTAATTATGTAGTGCAACTGAAGTATGACTTGCAGTTTGGATGAATTTTTGTTACGTTTTTGACGTGATTTCCATACTACTGCGATTCCTGGAGAAGGGGGAAAATGCACCGGAATCGCATCAAATGAAGATACATTTTTGATGTGTTTCTATGTAAAGCGGAATTCCACCCAAAGAACTTCTGCTCATCCGTCTCCTCCCCTTCTCTGGTGCCACATTTGGCACCTTTCGGAGGGAGGAGTGGGTACCCATTTTCTGACAGGTACCTTGTCTTCACCTCCGTCGGACCTCACCGCGGCGAGGTACATCAGAAGTCCTGCCCCCTCCTTCTCCCTCCTCCTTCCCCTGCTGCCGTGCCAGTAAGAGCCCTTTCACACTGGGGCGGGGGGCGGCGTCGGCGGTAAAACGCCGCTATTATTAGCGGCATTTTACCGTCAGTATGCGGCCGCTAGCGGGGGGTAAAAGGAAAGAAAGGGTTAATTACCACTGCAGAGGCGCTTTGCCGGCGGTATAGCCGCGCCGTCCCATTGATTTCAATGGGCAGGAGCGGTAAAGGAGCGGTATACACACCGCTCCTTCACCGCTCCGAAGATGCTGCTGGCAGGACTTTTTTTACCGTCCTGCCAGCGCATCGCTCCATTGTGAAAGCCCCCGGGGCTTTCACACTGGAATGCAAGCAGCGGCACTTTCGGGTCAGTTTGCAGGCGCTATTAGCGCAATAGCGCCTGCAAACCGCCCCAGTCTGAAAGGGCTCTTAGAGAGCACAGCACGCTTTGCGCATACGCAGTTGGGAACCAGCCGTGTGCTGGGTTCCTTTACTGGCAATGGCGGCAGCACCTGACAGCCAATTGAAACATCGGCAGCGGTGCCAACATCGCTGGATTCCAGGACAGTTACGTGTCCTAATATTAAAAATCAGCAGCTACAGTATGTGTAGCTGCTGACTTTTAATTTTTGGAGGGGGAGGTCCGAACACCGCTTTAACTCTATGGGGCACAGAATTACAACAAAATAGCACAGGACCCTTCCCTCAAGTTGCATTGCATTGATGTGAACAGGCACTATTGAAATGAATGCAACTACTATTGTCATGCCATTCTGTGCGACCCAAGTTGCACCTGAAATTAAACCAGTGTGAACCAGGCCTTAGTGCCAAACTACTTTGTGAGTTCTCAATTCAACACATAAAAACACCAGAAAAAGAAACAAACAAAAAAGTGTAAATATTGCTATCACAACACATAAATGTGTAAATACTAAAACAAACATAAAACTATGATTATAAACTATAAATCAAATGCTAAAATATACACTGCACTATAATCATATCTAAATGGAGCAAAACCAAAAGACTGTGAAATATGTGAAAACTCCAAAATATCCAAAAATCAGGGCAATAGTGCACTCCAGGTGAATAGCCGCCACCGTCCCCTCGAGGATAAGGACCTTTTCATGGGGCAGACTCCATTGAGTTCAGCAGGGGATCTGTCCACCAATCCCCTGCTAATCAGAGAAAAGCGGGCAGATGAGAGGTCTGTGTCTGGTCAGTTTATGCAGAGCGGCCACGGATTAAGCCCACTGTACTCTATGGACCGGTGGGTATAAACGGACAGTGGAGACTGCCCACTAATCTGATCCGCCTAGATGGAGGGGGGTGGATGCCCTTCTGTTTGTTTTTTAGTGGACCGGATCAAATTGGAGGTAGGCGGGTGTAAACGGAAACGAGTCTGTTTACACCCACCGGTCTAGGGATGAATTGAGGTTCTGATCAGGTCCGTCTGAAAAACCGACAGGCAGACCTGATCGGACCCTTTGTGTGAAAGAGACCTTGACTCTCAATGCAAAGGTCAAAAGTACACATCTTTATTGTAATATTAGCTAAATAGTAATTAAATGTGACACAAACCAAGCAGGCAGAGCAACTAAGTCCTCATGTACACGGACGTTTTTACAGCTGCTTTTTTGAGCTTTTTTTGCAGCTTAAAAAGGCCTGTCTATGTTAGTCTATGGCTTCATGCCCACCTAGGCGTTTTCGAGCTGCAAGTGGCATAGGCGTTTTTAAGCTGTAAAAAAAAACCCAGGACCAGTGGGTTCTGAGAGACGTTTTTCAGCTGTAAAAACGCTCTAACGCTGAAAAACTTCATTCACCAACGTTTAACGTTTTTGTTCCATTGAAAAAAAAAAAAATTTGAAAAAAAAAAAAAAAAAAAAAACACTAAAAAACGCTAACGCGGAAAAACGCTCAAAAACGCTAAAAACCGCTAAAAAACGCTATTGCAAAAACGCTGAAAAAAGTTTAAAAAAAATCACTGCAAAGATACTGGCGTTTTCATAACGTTATTTCAACAGCCTGTGTGCATGAGGACTAAAAGATCACCATGCAGTCTTCCATCAGTCTTGTGATGCAACACAAGGAAATGGTAAGGCACAGAATGTGACCCGGAACAAGAAGTTACCTGTATATTTAGTGAATAGGGACAAGCTAGGCGAATGAACACATGGACAGGGGAACTGATCAGCCATGACACAAGCTACAAACTGCACCCGCAATATGTGAGCCCATCAATGCAAGGTAACGCAAGCAATAACTACACTAATACCTACTTAAAGTGGTTCTAACGCCTCAAGGTTTTTTTTTTTATTTTACCTTAATGGGTCTCCAAACTTTCTAAATAAAGGCCTGGTTTACTATCCTTCAGACTTTAGGGGGGCCGGACTGTGGAATTGTGCCCAGTCATTTGTGTCATTGGGCCCCATTATTGGGGTCAATGGGAGGAATTAGCGTCAGCGTGTTAGTAAAATTAGCACCCTTAAAGAGCCAGATAAAAGCAAACAAGGGGCCGCATCTGACCCCAGGACTGCAGTCTGGAGTCCATTGCCCTAATGCATTCTCTGCATTAGGGTAAAAATCCCTTCTGTGTCACAGACCTTCCCCCCCCCCCCCCCCCCCGCCTCCCCCATATTTTTTTTTGCCTTTCTCCCTGGGCAGATCAATAGCAGCAGAAGCCATTGGCTCCCGCTTCTGTCATTCAACTCCAGTGCCAAGGGAGTGGGGGGGGGGGGGGGGGCCAAGTCCCGCTGTCTGTGTGAATGGATGCAGCAGCGTGTCTTGTGCCCACAAGTGCCCCCATGGGAATCCGCCTCTGATTCGATGCACCAGCAAGAGAGGAGGAGCCAGGAGTGCCGGCGGGGTACCTGAGAAGAGGAGGATCGGGGCCACTATGTGCAATTCTATTGTACAGTGCAGGTAAGTATAGACATGTCTGTTATTTTAAATTATTTTAAAAAATCCCTTACAATCAATTTAAATCAACCAAAACATTTCAAAGAGTACAATGCCTTTAATGATTCTGATTTGGGTTACAAATTCAGAACTACTAGCATTAAACAGTCTCTATTGTGAAGTATGGGTGAAATGAAGGATCACTGTGACAGATCAGTTCACACGAGATCTCATTCATTTATTAGCATCTTGCATGCAGCTGATGATCGGATACTATTATGTGGCCCTGTATCAAATAGACCACATTTTTTCCAGCTAGTAGAATGTCCAGATGTCTCTCTCAAGCTCAGCAATAAATTCTGAAGTCAAACCCCTAATATATGAACTGCTGCATGCAAAATGATGTATAATATATAGATGGACTTGTGTGCTTTTTCCATCTATGTAGCAAACATCCAAATCCAAGATATATTCCTGGTAATGACAAAGGTAATGTAATAATCTACGACGCAGGTTACAGAGGTAAACAAGCATCTGCAGAATTGTCAGTGACGCAAGCGCTGCAAGCATGAGGGATTGTGGGTAATATGTCACTACCTGAGCAGAATACCAATAAGAGAGCTTTTGCGTGTGAATGTTAACCACTACAAGGTAAGAGAACAGCTTTCCTGCCATTAGGAGATCTTTTAATATCCCCCACTGCGACAAACGTTCCGAACGAACAGATTTTATTTGAAGTATCTGCAGTCTATGGACAAGAAACTATAATTAGTTACAGAAGAGCTAGGTCATGCAAGGTTGACCCATCATGAAAAAAAAAAAAGATAGAAAACCCTAGGAGTCTGTTTGACTTTGCTCTAAGATAAACAGCCCTCCTACACTGAACATACATGGGGCAAAGGCACAAGTCAATTCATTTTGTATGAGTGTATGGTCTATTTATTGCATAGCCATACAGAAGGCAGAAACCCTTTCCACATACATCTGTCTAGACTTGTGTTCTGCAGAGGTGAAGGGCCAGCATCCCCCACCGCCAGAGCCTCTGTATACACCTGCAGAGGTTGTGTTTATATAAAGTCCACATTTTGTAGCCTCCCCCACTCATACCACGCAATGCACAGCCTCCCCCACCTCCATTCACACACTGCGCACAAAACCATCTGTGTGTGTAAAGCAAGCAGGTTGTGTAAATACAGGAAGGATTTCCTAGTAGGCACGTTGCCCAGGGGGACACTGGAGTTCTTGGCCAACTAGCCATCATCGGACGTGGTCAAAAATAAATAAAATAAATAAAAACGTTATTTTTGATCCTTTTGCTGCTGGGAGTTTATGTCATATGTAACATGCTTGTAAAATGGTCTACAGTCTATATACAAAAGTTGGTTTACTGCCAAATCTGAACAGCAAGCTAGTGATATTTTTTTTTTTTTTAACCTGAAACAGAACCATAGTTAAAAACAAAAAAAAAAAAAAAACACTACATTACAAAAGAAAAACCCACAAAAGACAGCAGAAGACAATAAAGTGGTTTTAACCACTTCAGCCCCGGAAGGATTTACCCCCTTCCTGACCAGAGCACTTTTTACAATTTGGCACTGCGTCACTTTAACTGCTAATTGCGCGGTCATGCAATGCTCTACCCAAACGAAATTTGCGTCCTTTTCTTCCCACAAATAGAGCTTTCTTTTGATGGTATTTGATCACCTCTGCCGTTTTTATTTTTTGCGCTATAAACGGAAAAAGACTGAAAATTTTGAAAAAAAATATTTTCTACTTTTTGTTATAAAAAAAATCCAATAAACTAAATTTTAGTCATACATTTAGGCCAAAATGTATTCGGCCACATGTCTTTGGTAAAAAAAATGTCAATAAGCGTATATTTATTGGTTTGCGCAAAAGTTATAGCGTCTACAAACTAGGGTACATTTTCTGGAATTTACACAGCTTTTAGTTTATGACTGCCTATGTCATTTCTTGAGGTGCTAAAATGGCAGGGCAGTACAAAACCCCCCCAAATGACCCCATTTTGGAAAGTAGACACCCCAAGGAAATTGCTGAGAGGCATGTTGAACCCATTGAATATTTATTTTTTTTGTCCCAAGTGATTGAATAATGACAAAAAAAAAAAAAAAAAAAAAAATTTACAAAAAGTTGTCACTAAATGATATATTGCTCACACAGGCCATGGGCATATGTGGAATTGCACCCCAAAATACATTCAGCTGCTTCTCCTGAGTACGGGGATACCACATGTGTGGCACTTTTTGGGAGCCTAGCCGCGTACGGGGCCCCGAAAACCCAGCACCACCTTCAGGATTTCTAAGGGCGTACATTTTTGATTTTACTCCTCACTACCTATCACAGTTTTGAAGGCCATAAAATGCCAAGATGGCACAACCCCCCCCCAAATGACCCCATTTTGGAAAGTAGACACCCCAAGGTATTTGCTGAGAGGCATGGTGAGTATTTTGCAGCTCTCATTTGTTTTTGAAAATAAAGAAAGACCAGAAAAAATTTTTTTTTTTTCTTTTTTCAATTTTCAAAACTTTGTGACAAAAAGTGAGGTCTGCAAAATACTCACCATACCTCTCAGCAAATAGCTTGGGGTGTCTACTTTCCAAAATGGGGTAATTTGGGGGGGGGGTTTGTGCCACCTGGGCATTCCATGGCCTCCGAAACTGTGATAGGCAGTGAAGAGTGAAATCAAAAATTTACGGCCTTAGAAAGCCTGAAGGCGGTGATTGGTTTTCGGGGTCCCGTGCGCGGCTAGGCTCCCAAAAAGTCCCACACATGTGGTATCCCCGTACTCAGGAGAAGCAACAGAATGTATTTTGGGGTGTAATTTCACATATTCCCATGGCATGTTTGAGCAATATAACATTTAGTGACAACTTTGTGCAAAAAAAAAAAAAAAAAAAAAAAAAAAAAAAATTTGTCTCTTTCCCGCTACTTGTGTCACAATATAAAATATTCCATGGACTCGACATGCCTCTCAGCAAATAGCTTGGGGTGTCTACTTTCCAAAATGGGGTCATTTGGGGGGGTTTGAACTGTCCTGGCATTTTATGCACAACATTTAGAAGCTTATGTCACACATCACCCCCTTCTAACCACTTGAAGACAAAGCCCTTTCTGACACTTTTTGATTACATGAAAAAATTATTTTTTTTTGCAAGAAAATTACTTTGAACCCCCAAACATTATATATTATTTTAAAGCAAATGCCCTACAGATTAAAATGGTGGGTGTTTCATTTTTTTTTTTTTTCACACAGTATTTGCGCAGCGATTTTCAAACGCATTTTTTGGGGAAAAAACACACTTTTTTAAATTTTAATGCACTAAAACACACTATATTGCCCAAATGTTTGATGAAATAAAAAAGATGATCTTAGGCCGAGTAAATGGATACCAAACATGACATGCTTTAAAATTGCGCACAAACGTGCAGTGGCAACAAAATTAGTACATTTTTAAAAGCCTTTAAAAGCCTTTACAGGTTACCACTTTAGATTTACAGAGGAGGTCTACTGCTAAAATTACTGCCCTCGATCTGACCTTCGCGGTGATACCTCACATGCATGGTGCAATTGCTGTTTACATTTGACGCCAGACCGCCGCTTGCGTTCGCCTTAGCGCGAGAGCAGGGGGGACAGGGGTGCTTTTTATTTATTTTATTTTTTTCTTTATTATTTTTTTGCTTTTTTATCTTATTTTTAAACTGTTCCTTTCATTTTTTTTTTTTTTAAATCATTTTTATTGTTATCTCAGGGAATGTAAATATCCCCTATGATAGCAATAGGTAGTGACAGGTACTCTTTTTTGAAAAAATTGGGGTCTATTAGACCCTAGATCTCTCCTCTGCCCTCAAAGCATCTGACCACACCAAGATCGGTGTGATAAAATGCTTCCCCAATTTCCCAATGGCGCTATTTACATCCGGCGAAATCTAAGTCATAAAATGCTCGTAGCTTCCGGTTTCTTGGACCATAGAGATGTTTGGAGCCACTCTGGTCTCTGATCAGCTCTATGGTCAGCTGGCTGAATCACCGGCTGCATTCTCAGGTTCCCTGTTGAGACAGGAGAGCCAGAGAAAAAACACGGAAGACGGTGGGGGGGGGGGGCATTCCCTCCCACTGCTTGTAAAAGCAGTCTAGAGGCTAATTAGCCGCTAGGATTGCTTTTACATGAAAGCCGACCGCTGGCTAAAAAGAATGATACCAAGATGATACCTAAACCTGCAGGCATCATTCTGGTATAACCACTCAAAGTCGTGAATGGCGTACCTGAAGACAAAAAAATGGTTAACAATAAAGCACAGTAAACGGTAAAGTATAAAAAATTGCATACCTGAAAAGCAAACGTGATAAAACATAACAACAATAAAACATTGCAGAATAGAATACAGTAAAAAAGAGCAGAACAATAGAGAGAGAGAATAGAGAGAGAGAACAATAAAACGACAACTATTTTTTTTTATTTTTGTTTGTGTTTTTTTTTTTTTTTACACTTTTTTTTTGTAACTAACTTTTATAACTGTAACCGGTTCCAGGTTCGGGTCTCTCAAAATGCGATGGCATCTTGGGAGACCCTGTGAAAGTGTGCCTATTCTGTGCAATGCTGTACCCTACGCTAATACTCAACTAGTGAATGGTAGCGTTCAAAACATTCACCAATGCAAAGACCAGGATTGTCAGGACAGGAGGGACAATAATAGTGGGCGTCACGTCTATATCCGCGCTTGCTGCAGACACAACATCTTTTTTGGGGGGTTCGCTGGGTAGGGGTACTTGGGAGGATATATAAATGCCTCTCATGCAGCCGACTGCATTTGGTTGGGGATGTGAATGGGGGAAGTACGGGCGCTGCAGAAGCGGTGGGTTCCCAATTAGGATTGGCGAATGCAGCAGGAAGGGCACTATGGGCACGACGGGCCTGTGTTTGTCTTTTTGGTGGCAGCGGGACACTACTTGTGCTTGCCACCTCACCAGCTTGAACTGCACTTATGGGACTCGCCACGTCACCAAGTGTTACTGCAGTGCTGGTTTGACTACGACCGGGGTGTACTAGGCCGCTGGTGCTTGCCAGTTCACCAAAACGCTACAAAAAAAAGTGACAGTGATCGATCGATACTGCACTTGGGTGGGCTGGACTGGGCTGGGCCTGGCGGAGGGGCAAAACGCAGGTGCTAGCAGGTATCTGGGCTGATCCCGCTAACACTGCGTTTTTGGGAACCCTAAACTGCTGGGGACGCTAGTATAGATCTGATCAGATATTGATGCGTTCAGATACTATACCACTAAGGGAGGTGTACGGTGCGTGTACGGTGCGTGCGTGGGTGTTAGCGGTACTGGCGCTAATCTGACGCTGCCTAGGGCGACGCATATCACCGCCGGGCGATCAGGGGGCTAAACCTTTTTTCGGTAATAAACGGCGGGTGCCCTGACACTATAAAAAATAAACGAACTAACCAGCGTCACCCGTAACGGTTATACGGTGATCAGTGGTAAAAGGGTTAACTAGGGGGCCATCAAGGGGTTAAAACATTTATTAGATAGTATATGGGGGTCCCTGTCGCTATAAAACACTGACGGCGAACCTAAATATTTACGTCCCTAACTAGCGTCACCAGCGACACTAATACAGCGATCAGAAAAATGATCGCTTAGCGACACTGGCGACAGGGGGTGATCAAGGGGTTAAAACTTTATTAGGGGGGGTAAGGGGGGTACCCTAGACCTACAGGGGGGTAACACTCACTACCCTAACACTGCTAACTGTCACAAACTGACACTATGCAGTAATCAGGAAAAAAAAACAAAAAAAAAAAAAAAAACCTGCTTGGTGTCAGTTTGTGACGGGGGGGGGGGTGATTGGGGGGGGGGGGATCGGGGGTGTAATGTATGCCTGGCATGTTCTACTGTGTGTGTGTGTGTGTTGGTGCACTTACATGTCATCTCTCCTCGGCGCTGGAACGGAAACTGGCCAGCCGAGGAGAGATGACATCACATCCTCTGCCTCTGTGTACTATACAGAGGCAGGGGATGTTTCTCATTGGCTGGGAGCGATCACGAGGGGGGGGGCCACGATCGGATGGCCTCCACCTCGTCTCTCATCGCTTCCAACCAAATGCCGACCGCAGCTGGCACCGGGGGGGGGTCCGATCGGACCCCCCACCCGCGGGAAGGCAATCACGTTTCAGGTACGTGATTTTGCCTGCCCGTGCCGCTCTGCTCACGTATATAGGCGTGAGGCGGTCGGCAAGTGGTTAAACCTCAGACATGAAATATGAAGAAAGCATATCACTCTATAGTGTGTACTTGTCTCAATCCAGAGCACTATAGCCAGCCATACACGGAGCAAATGTCTTTTCTGTAACCATGGGTTGCAGGTAAAAAAAAAAAAAATGTTTGATTCCCCCATCAACACAGTCAGTGGTAATGCAGGAATCCCTCCTGCTGGGCCATTGTCTGCTCCCAGCAGGGGGGTGGAGGAGCAATCCCCGCTGGGAGAAGACAGTGATTTTATGCTAGTGTCAACAGCAGCCGCTATCGATGGTAAAACATGGCATGCTGGTTGTACCCAAGGGTTGATCAATTGATCAACTAGGTACATTCAGCCTGCCCATACACGGTTCAAATCTCAGCCAGTGAAACGGCTGAGATTCAAACCGTGTATGGCCTGCCTAAGTGTCATTTCTGTCTGCTGCTTCTTTCCTCTGCTCCCAGCACGAATCACTGCTGACAAGTTTTCCTGACACCAAGAGAAAAAAAAAGGTGACAGGGGAGGGAGCTATAGCTGATTGACAGCCTCAGCTCTGTTCCCTCACTGAGCTCTGCAGACTTCAGATCTCCACCCCCTTTTTTCTGACAGCTCAGATAAGCTTTATAAATTCTTGACTTTGAACAGATGTAGACAAGAGAAGGCTGCATATAAACAGGTACAACATTTGTAGGAGAATTAGTTTCATCTCTGTGTATCACCTGAGGCCAGTCATTTCACTGGGTATGTGTAAGGGTTTACAACCACTTTAAGGCTCCTTTCACATGACTATTCTGATCAGGTCCGCCTGCCAGTTTTTCAGGCGGACCCGATTGGACAGTCCATTCACCCCTATGGACCATGTCCTTTTACACCCACCTACCTCTGATCTGATCCAGTACCGTAAAAACAAACAGAAGAAAATCCATCCTCTACTGTCTAGGCAGATTGGACCAGAGGGCAGTTGGGTGTAAACGAGCAGCGGAGTCTTTTTTCACCCAGCCCCCCATAGAGCAGAGTGGCTCTGTTAGTGTCCACTCTGCAGAAACTGAGCGGGCATGGACCTGTCATCCGCTAGCTCTGCTCTGATCAGCAGACAGCTCCCCTGTTGAGCAAAATGGTAACCATCCCGCATGAAAGGGGTCTAAAAGAGAATTCAACCTTGAGCAAAAAATAAATAAAAAAAATGAAAAGCAAAAATGTACATTTATTACTTTATTGCATCTGAGCCAGCAAAGCATTGCAACTGTGATCAGTGGACTGCGAGTGCAATGCTTTGGCTCCTGCAGACTCTACAGCTTAGGTCCATACCGAGGTACAGACTTTCAGCTATGAAGCTGGAGGAAGGATCAATGAACTACAAATGTGCTGAAGTCATTTCCGAAGTTGTTTATCTTTCAGTGTCCTGTGAATGAATTATGCGACTTTGTGGGTGGAGCCACACACAGCCTAGCCGAGTCCAGATCTCACAGAAGCCAGGAAGGGATAAGAACCCCCAGATTCTGCAAGTGTGGGGTCTGTATGAGGGTGGAGGGCTGTGGTCTCTGATCATGTTCCATAAATATGGGTGCGACAGGAAACATGGTCATTTAGGTGGAGTTGGCTTTTAAACTCACAACAGTCAGTTACATGACAACATACTGGCACACTGGTCACATGACATCTAATGAAGGGAAAGATTAAACAAGAGACAGATTCTTACTGGCTGCTTCCCATATCAGTACTGGCTTAGAAGTTGGTCATGTGACTTGCCACTATGGCATCCTGAAGCAATGTTTTCTATGCCAAGTTAGTTTTATGCCTTCTGCTACCTTTTATAGTAAGCGAGTTAGGAGGGTAGGGTAATGGGAAGGTCTTATTGTGACCACAGGTCCACTTTAGGATTATGTATGGCCTTCTAGAATGATATTTTAGTGGATTTCAATGGGTCTTCCCCCTTTAATAAAAAAGCAGACTGTACTTCAGACCCCTTGATCTAGCAATGTGGAGAAGCCATCTCTACATTGGTATTGCATTGGTATTGGCTAGTCAGGTGAGGGTTTGGTGGGGCAAATGTCACTCTACCAGTGGCCAGCGTTGTGCGGCAGCAGTAAACACTCAGCGATCAGTGTAGCAGCAGGTCTCAGATGCATCTGTCTGGAGCGATGGACTGCAGCCTAGCCAGTCTGCGTCCAAACGGGGAGGTTTCCAGGAGGGTTAGCATGTCCCTGCTCTTTCCCTACCGTTAATACTTTCCCTGGCATATGGTTTACCTGTCCCTACACTACCCACATGCGAAATGCACGCCAAGCCTGGGAGCCAGGGTCTTCAATAGATTCTGCCTGACCCAAGATGGACACCAGAGTCACAGGGGGTGGAAACATCCAATCGGATAGCTCCCTGAGTGACCCCAGGAAACCACAAAAGGAACCTGCAGTGGAGAAAGTAGACTGCACTTGACTACAGTTATCGCGTACCTATGGGAAAAGTGGGTGCAAACCTGACATCTTTCAGTGGAGCAACAAAGAGATGCACCGCCTCTTCATTATTTATATGATGGATGATAATAACATAACACTCTTCTGTATTAATGATGCATGTGAAAATACAGTATCTAGTTTACCTGTGCTGATAAATGGGACTTCTATCAGAGCTATGACATTAGCATTGAAAGCCAAGCTAATATATTCAACCATGGGTAATAACTTTATGCAGTTTCCAACTACACGATAGTGGGAAATAAGCTAGATCAGGGGTCTCCAAACTTTCTAAACAAAGGGCTAGTTTACCGTTCTTCAGACTTTAGGGGGGCTGGACTGGGGCCATTGGGAGTTAAAATTGTCCTGGCGTCAGTGGGAGGAATAGTGCCCCATCATTGGTGTCAGTGGAAGGAATAGTGCCCCCATCATTGGTGTCAGTGAAAGGAATAGTGCCCCCATCATTGGTGTCAGTGAAAGGAATAGTGCCCCCATCATTGGTGTCAGAGAAAGGAATAGTGCCCCCATCATTGGTGTCAGTGAAAGGAATAGTGCCCCCATCATTGGTGTCAGAGAAAGGAATAGTGCCCCATCCTGGTGTCAGTGAAAGGAATAGTGCCCCATCACTGGTGTCAGTGAAAGGAATAGTGCCCCATCATTGGTGTCAGTGGAAGCAATAGTGCCCCATCATTGGTGTCAATGGAAGCAATAGTGCCCCATCATTGGTGTAAATGCAAGCAATAGTACCCCATCATTGGTGTAAATGCAAGCAATAGTGCCCCATCATTGGTGTAAATGCAAGCAATAGTACCCCATCATTGGTGTGAATGCAAGCAATAGTGCCCCATCATTGGTGTAAATGCAAGCAATAGTGCCCCATCATTGGTGTAAATGCAAGCAATAGTGCCCCACCGTTGATGTCAGTAACAGGAATTATGCCCCACTGTTAGTGTTAGTGAGAGGAAAAATGCCTCAACAGCCAGATAAAGGAAAGCAAAGAGCCACAGTTTGGAGACCACTGAGCTAGATGGAGGATTAAGCTGGCCATAAACAGATACAATTTTAGGTTCAGATTCCTCCATCGACACAAGCAAGGTGTAAGTAGGAATTTGTTCTGCCAGGATGTTGAATTACACGTCCCAGGAAAAGCTGCCTAGTACAGTTGTCACTCTAGGACAGGAAGTTATTGGCAGAAATAGCAGATTAAAACAAAGCATAAAAAGTATGAATAAAAAAAGAAAACTAATGCAGCCTCCACCTCCAAAAATTTATCTTTCTGTTCTGGGGTTTAGGTACACTTTGAGTTTTGAATGTCTCCATGTTGCAGCTATTTACCCATCTCTTCTAAATAACCCCTTCTTTCCTACTCTAAATGATAGATATAGATATATATATATATTTGTTCTACATGTGCTCTTACCTGTGATGTTTTCAGCCACGGCTAAACCGAATATTTCTTCTTCATCTGTCTCTTTGCTGTGTTGTATTGTGGAATCTTCAATGATTTTTGTAGGAAGTATCTCAGAGGTAACAAGTGGGACATCTTCAGTGGCTGGAAATTCATCTCGGTCATCCTTTTCGTGTGTCACAAAATATTGTGTTTCTGTGATATTCTCCTCTTCATGTGTTTGCAGATCAATGTCAGTTTTTTGTGATATGTCCCAGATATATGGCTGTAAAGAGACATCAGATACGACATCTGGATAAGAGGAACTGCTTAAAGCTATTGTGGACAGAACATCCGATTCTTTTAGTAGATAGTGGGAACTTTCATCCAAGCTGGATTCTGGCTCATAAATGGGATCAAGGGGAAAGATAGCGGCCGTAGAAAAGTCTGATGTAGAGAACGCAGAAGAGATTTCAGGCCAGTGAGATGTTGATAATTGAGAGTCAATGACAAGTGGCACAGTTGGAGGTTCTTCAATTGCTACCTCTGTCAGATGCTCATCTGTTAGATTGTAAGTCGGAGTGATTGACTGTACAGTTTCATTCTCTATCCAAGTCTTGTTAAGTAATGAAATATCAGTGTGTAGTTGCTCTGATCCTAAAATGGACTGCTCATGGTTTAGATCAGATGATAGATTCCTTTCAGGTTGACTTTGATCCAAAACTTGTACCTCATTATCCAGAAGCCATGCTGGTGTCTGAGTTGAAACATCCTCTGCCTCTGGCAAATGACCGATGGATGAGGCAGGCTGTGGTACAAAAAACTCTTCAGTAAACAATGGGAGGATTTCAGTTGGTGTTGTCTCCTGGAGGCTCAAGCGTAAACATGTCAAAAAGATATTTATCGAAGTCCAATACGTTAAAACCATGATGTGTCTTGTTTTCATAATCTCTACCAGAAAAACAGCATGTCACCGAGCACTCATTCTTCTCTGCCAATAAAAACTGAAAGACACAATGGGAAAATATTATGACTACATTCAAAATATTAACAACTTACACAGCCACCCACAACTTGGCCCCCAGCACCATCATTAACCACTGGGCACTTAAACCCCCTTAATAACCAGACCAATTTTCAGCTTTTGGTTCTCTCACATTTTGAATGACAATTACTCAGTCATGCAACACTGTATCTATATGAATTTTTTGTCCTTTTTTTCACACAAATAGAGCTTTCTTTTGGTGGTATTTAATCACCGCTGGGTTCTTTATTTTTTGCGCTATAAAAGAAAAAAGACCGAAAAATCTGTAAAAAATAAATTTTTCTTCGTTTCTGTTATAAAATTTTGAAAATTAGTAATTTTTCTTCATATATTTTGGCCAAAACTTATACCGCTACATATCTTTGGTAAAAATAACCCAAATTAGTGTATATTATTTGGTCTTTGTGAAAGTTATAGCGTCCACAAGCTATGGTACCAATATCTGAAAATTGATCACACCTGAAGTACTGACGGCCTATCTCATTTCTTGAGACCCTAACATGCCAGAAAAGTACAAATACCCCCCAAATGACCCCTTTTGGGAAAGAAGACATTCCAAGGTATTTAGAAAGATGCATGATGAGTTTTTTGAAGCTGTCATTTTTTCCCACAATTCTTTGCAAAATCAAGTTTTTTTTTTTTTCTTTTTTTTTTTTTCACAAAATTGTCATATTAGCAGGTTATTTCTCACACACAGCATATGCATACCACAAATTACACCCCAAAACACATTCTGCTATTAGTCCCGAGTATGGCGATACCACATGTGTGAGACTTTTACACAGCGTGGCCACATACAGAGGCCCAACATGCAGGGGAGCACCTTCAGGCGTTCTGGAGCACCCAGGCCAATTCTGACATTTCTCTCCTACATGTAAAAATCATCATTTATTAGCTAGAAAATTACATAGAACCCCAAAACATTATATATGTTTTTTTAGCAAAGACCCTAGAGAATACAATAGCGGTCATTGCAGCTTTTTATCTCGCACGATATTTGTGCAGCAATTTTTCGAACGCTTTTTTTTGGAAAAAAAACATTTTTTTGCTTTAAAAAAAAAAAACAAAACAGTAAGGTTAGCCCAATGTTTTTGCATAATATGAAAGATGAAGTTACGCCGAGTAAATAGATACCTAACATGTCACCTTTCAAAATTGCACACGCTTGTGGAATGGCGCCAAACTTCGCCACTTAAAAATCCCCATAGGCGACGCTTTAAAATTTTTTACTGGTTACAAATTTTGAGTTACAGAGGAGGTCTAGGGCCAAAATTATTGCTCTCGCTCTACCGATCGCAGCGATACCTCACATGTGTGGTTTGAACACCGTTTTCATATGTGGGCGGGACTTACGTATGCGTTCGCTTCTGCATGCGAGCACACGGACAGGGGCACTTTAAAAAAATTTTTTTTTTTTTTATTGTTCATTTTACTTTATTTTAGTTTGACACTTTTTTCCAAAAAAAAAATTTTTTTGATCACTTTTATTCCTATTACAAGGAATGTAAACATCCCTTGTAATAGGAATATGGCATGACAGGTCCTCTTTACAGTGAGATATGGTGTCAACAAGACCCCACATCTCACCTCTAGGCTGTTCCTGAAATAAAAAAAAAAAAAAAAAAAAAAAAAAGATCCTGGCTTCGATCGTAGCGGTGAGTCGGTAGAAGCACCGGAGGGCGGCGGGAGGGGGGGGGGGGCGTCCCCTCTCGCCTCCCGTAAGAACGATCAAGCAGTGTAACAGCCGCTATGATCATTCTTATGGTGTAGGGAATCGCCGGCTGAAAAAGATGATATCTGAATGATGCCTGTAGCTGTACCCATCATTCAGATATCCCCACACAAAGTCAAGGATGTTGTATGACGGAAGGCGGGAAGTGGTTAAAATGCTTTTTTTTTAACACAAAGTTGTCCATTTATACAGTATTTCTAACCCATAGCATGTACATACCAAAAGTGACACCCCAAAATAGATTCTCCTACTCCTCCTGAGTATGGGGATACCACATGTGTGAGACTTCCACAGCCTGGCCACATACAGAGACTGGGTATGGCTGAGCATGGCTGGGTATGGCTGGGTATTGCAGAGTATCGCCGAGTATGACTGGGTATGGCAGAGTATGGCTGGGTATCACCAAGTATTGCAGAGTATCGCCGAGTATGGCTGGGTATGGCAGAGTATGGCTGGGTATCACCGAGTATTGCAGAGTATGGCTGGGTATCACCGAGTATTGCAGAGTATGGCTGGGTATCACCGAGTATTGCAGAGTATGGCTGGGTATCACCGAGTATTGCAGAGTATGGCTGGGTATCACCGAGTATTGCAGAGTATGGCTGGGTATCACCGAGTATTGCAGAGTATGGCTGGGTATCACCGAGTATTGCAGAGTATGGCTGGGTATCACCGAGTATTGCAGAGTATGGCTGGGTATTGCGGGGTATTGCAGAGTATGGCTGGGTATGGCAGTATTGCGGGTTATGGCAGAGTATTGCAGATTTTTGCGGGGTATTGCAGAGCATGGCTGGGTATCACTGAGTATTGCAGAGTATGGCTGGGTATTGCAGGGTATTCCAGGGTATGGCAGAGTATTGCGGGGTATTGCAGGGTATGGCAGAGTATTGCGGGGTATTGCAGGGTATGGCAGAGTATTGCGGGGTATGGCAGAGTATTGCGGGGTATGGCAGAGTATTGCGGAGTATTGCGGGGTATGGCAGAGTATTGCAGGGTATTTCAGGGTATTGCAGGGTATGGCAGATTATTGCGGGGTATTGCAGGGTATGGCAGAGTATTGCGGGGTATTGCAGGGTATGGCAGAGTATTGCGGGGTATGGCAGAGTATTGCGGGGTATTTTGGGGTATGGCAGAGTATTGCGGGGTATTTTGGGGTATGGCAGAGTATTGCGGGGTATTTTGGGGTATGGCAGAGTATTGCGGGGTATTCCAGGGTATGGCAGAGTATTGCGGGGTATTCAAGGGTATGGCAGAGTATTGCGGGGTATTGCAGGGTATGGCAGAGTATTGCGGGGTATTCCAGGGTATGGCAGAGTATTGCAGACTATTGTGGGGTATTTCAAGGTATGGCAGAGTATTGCAGGGGTATTGCAGGGTATTCCGGGGTATGGCAGAGTATTGCAGGGGTATTGCAGAGTATTGTGGGGCATTGCAGAGGGAATTGCAGAGTATTGCACAGCATTGCAGGGCATGCAGAGTAGTGAGGGATGGCTGAGCATGGATGGATGGATGGCTGGACGTCTCTGTGCAGCGCTGTGGGCACTACAGATACAGCCCACAACGCTGCAGCCATCCATCCATCCGCCTCTCCGGTCACTGTGTACCGATCGGTACACAGGAGGGGAGGAGAGGGGGAGGAGAGGAACCGGCGTCATCAGATGACGCCGGTTTGTTTACATGTGATCGCTCCGTCATTTGACGGAGCGATCACATGGTAAACGGCCGCGATCAGCTCTCGAGTGCGCGCCCTAGGGGGCGCGCGAGAGCAGAATTCTGGGAGGACGTCCCTGGACGCCCTCCCAGAGTTAAACAACCGCCCTGTAGCCGTCATTTGGCTATGGGCCGGTTGTTAAGTGGTTAAAGTGGGGTTCCATCCAAAAAAACAAAAATACATGAAAAATCCTAAAAAAACCAAAATTTGGATATTTTTTTTTCTTAACTTGCCTCTAAATGCCTGTTGCTAGGGGGTCCCTCGTAGTCTGCCCCTTCCAGTGCCTGGGCTGGTGACATCACTTCCTCCTCGGCACAGGAAGGGCTCCGCTCTGCTCCCTCCCGTCAATCATCTGGGAGCCATTACAGGTCCCAGGTGACCGAGTGGCCAATCACGGCGCACGGCGCCGCTCGCGCATGCGCAGTGGGTGCCAGGCTGTGAAGCCACAGCCCGGCGCCCACAGTTGCAATGCCGGCGCCGCTGAACGGAGGGGGAGACGAGCGGGGCTTCGATCCCCCGCATCGCTGGACCCAGGGACACGCAAGTGTCCAATTAAAAGTCAGCAGCTGCAGTATTTGTAGCTGCTGACTTAAATTTTTTTTTTTTTCATGGGCCCCCTGGGTGGAACTCCTCTTTAACCTAGTCTCAAAACACCAACCCAATCATTCTCTTCGTTCCTCCCAAGACCTCCTGCTCTCTAGCTCCCTCGTCACCTCCTTCCATGCTTGCCTCCAGGACTTTTCAAAAACTCTGGAACTCCCTACCCCAATCTGTTGATCTCCTCCCTGTTTACTTTTAGACGATCACTGAAAGCTTTTTTCTTCAGAGAAGCCTATTCTGCCCCCACCCAACAACTGTACTGTTATTTTCTCCATTAGCTTATTCCCCACAGCTATTACCTTTTGTATCACTCGACCCTCCCTCCTAGATTGTAAGCTCTAAGGAGCAGGGCCCTCTGATTCCTCCTACATTGAATTGTATTGTAACTGTACTTTCTGCCCTCGTGTTGTAAAGCGATGCACAAACTCTTGGCGCTATATAAATCCTGTATAATAATATTGATCCTCAGCAATATAGTGAAATTGACTGAGATTTGATCCATCTATGGCTGGCTTAAGCTGACCTATAAGCACTAATAATAATATGCAAATTTAGACTACTTGTAAAAGTCAGTAGATAAGACCAAGGATTAGTAGATGCCTCCTGACGATACCCAAGTGCTTTGGCGGAGTAGCTGTCCCAGATGCATTTAAATACCATCAAGCTGCCCACCTTTGGCAGAATGATCGATTGGTGAAAACATACAGAATTTAAAGGGGTTGTAAACCTTCATGTTTTTTCACATTAGTGCATCCTATGCATTAAGGTGAAAAAACACCTGCCAGTGACCGGCCCCCCAGCCCCCCCATTTTACTTACCTAAACCCTGGAACTTTACCTGGCGGGGACGCGCTGTCTTTCTGCCTGGGGATCTCGGCTCTTGATTGGATAGATTGATAGCAGCGCAGCCATTGGCTCCCGCTGCTTTCAATCAAATCCAATGACGCGAGCACCGGGGGGGCAGGGCAGAGTCATACATTCGGCGGCTATGGACGCTGAAGGCTGGACTCGGGAGCGTGAGCGCAAGGTAACCCCCTCGGGAGAGCGCTTCGCCTTAGGGGGTTATCTGATGGGAGGAGCCGCAAGAGCCGCCGGAGGACCCCAGAAGACGAGGTTCGGGGCCACTCTATGCAAAACGAGCTGCACAGTGGAGGTATGTATGACATGTTTGTCAATGAAATAAATTTCCGCCAGGCGTTGCAGTTACGCCATTTTTTCGGATCCTTAGGATCACCGACGAAATATCAATGTCAACAAACAACATTTGAATCATATTGTGATGAAAAAGAACCACTTCTTTGGACAATTTCCAAAATATATGCTCTGTTAATTGCTCCCTCAGATGATTTTGTGATGCCAGGCCTTAGTAAATGGGAAAGAGATCTCAGTAAGACCTTTACTCCAGCTCAGCGTCAGATTATCCATCTCTCGTTGAACTCATCTATCTGTACGCGAATCCAGGAATCTAACTAAAAATTATTGGCACAATGGTATTATACTCCTTCAAGGTTTTGCAAATTTTTTCCAGAGACCTCAGATCGCTGCTGGCGATTCAGAGAGGAACAGGGGACTTTATTTCACATATTCTGGTCTTGTCCAAAGATTCCCTGTACCTCCTGCCAGTACTGTCTAATATCTCAAAAACTTGCAGTTTTTCCAATACCAGAAGTTCCTGCTTTTTTTGCTTCACTGTAAACAAATTCCACCACAGATATACAGAAAAGCTGTGCCATGTCATCTGGTTAACGCTGCCAAAGCCTGTATTACTCTCTGTTGGAGGGACTCTAAATCTCCTATTGCTATGTGGTTTAACAGGGTTAGAAGTATTGGTGCCATGGAGGATCTAGTGTTCTCGGCCCAAGACAGAAGAAAGCAATACACTAAAACATGGTCAGTTTGGGATCTATTTGTATACTCAGAAGAGGGGAAGAGATTGATAGAGAGTAGCTTGGGGGAATGAGGACCCCCCACCCTCATCTTCATTAATACACGGGGATCATCCATCCTCCTCTGAGAATAGGTTGTCTGTTCTCCACCCCCCTCTTTTTTTTTTCTCTCCGTTTTTTTTTTTTTCTTACATGAAAAAATGAAAAGGTGCACTGAAGAGTAGGGATGAGCCGAACACCCCTCGGTTCGCAGCAGAACATGCGAACAGGCAAAAAATTCATTTGAACACGTGAACATCTTTAAAGTCTATGGGACACGAATGTGAAAAATCTAAAGTGCTAATTTTAAGGGTTAATACGCAAGTAATTGTCATAAAAAGTGTTTGGGGACCTGGCTCCTGCCCCAGGGGACATGTATCAATGCAACAAAAAGTTTTAAAAACTGACATTTTTTCAGGAGCAGTGATTTTAATAATGCTTAAAGTGAAACAATAAAAGTGAGATATTCCTTTAAATTTCGTACCTGGAGGGTGTCTATAGTATGCCTGTAAAGTGGCGCATTGTTCCCGTGTTTAGAACAGTCCCTGCACAAAATGACATTTCTAAAAAGGGAAAAAAGTCATTTAAAAGTACTCGCGGCTATAATGAATTGTCGGGTCCCGGTAATACAGATAAAAGTCATTGAAAAAAAAAAAAAAAACGGCATGGGATCCCCCCAGTCCATTACCAGGCCCTTTGGGTCTGGTATAAATATTAAGGGGAACCCCGAACCAAAATGTAAAAAAAAAAAAAATGCGTGGGGGTCCCCCCAAATTTCATACCAGGCCCTTCAGGTCTGGTATGGATATTAAGGGGAACCCTGTGCCAATTTTTTTTTTTAAAAATTGCGTAGGGGTCCCCCCTCAAAATCCATACCAGACCTGAAGGTATGGATTTTAAAGGGGAACCCCGCGCCAATTTTTTTAAAAAAATGGCGTGGGGGTCCCCCCAAAATCCATACCAGACCCTTATCCGAGCACGCAACCTGGCAGGCCACAGGAAAAGAGGGCGGGACAAGAGAGCGCCCCCCCTCCTGAACCGTACCAATCCACATACCCTCAACATGGGGAGGGTGCTTTGGGGTAGCCCCCAAAGCACCTTGTCCCCATGTTGATGGGGACAAGGGCCTAGTCCCCACAACCCTTGCCTGGTGGTTGTGGGGGTCTGCGGCGGGGGGGGCTTATTGGAATCTAGAAGCCCCCTTTAACAAGGGGACCCCCAGATCCCAGCCCCCCCTGTTTGAAATGGTAACGGGTACATTGTACCTGTCCCGTTTCACAAAAAGTGTCAAAATGTTAAAAAAAAAAAAAAAAACAACACACAACACCTTTTGACAAATCCTTTATTAAAAAATAAAAATGTCCCACGAAGTCCGCCGATGGACCGAAAAATAAAATAAAAAAAGATCCGCCTCCATGGGAGACACACGCCTTATGACGCTTCAGCGCAGATGACAGTTCTTTTAAGTGAGGGCGGGGCTATACTGTAATGTACCTGGATGACCCCGCCCCCCTGGTGCACGGGGACTTTCTAATGGCTTCCCAATGGCATCAGAGGGGAGCGGGGCCACCTGTTTACATACCCGGCTGACAATACCATGCATATAAGCCTTTAAAATTAACACTTTTAATTTCTCCCATAGACTTTTAATGGGTGTTCTGCGGCTTTCGAATTTGCCGCGAACACCCCAAATTGTTCGCTATTCTGTGAACATCGGGCTCATCCCTACTGAAGAGTCCATCAAGGCAAAACCTGAGGTATTAGTGGAAGTTACTTCCTAAATTATGAAGATAAGAAGTAGTTTTGTTGAGGATGGATTATTTATATATCTATCTATCTATCTATCTATATATATCAATAGGTGGGTTACCTTCTTTTCTTAATCTTCTGGGATATCTAAGCACAGTCATGGTGGACTCCCAATCCTCCACCATAAATAGATAATAAAGACATGGGACCGATGCTTTGATGCAATTTTTCTTTACTTGAAGTTCCAAAAAACATAAAAAGTGCAAACGTGCAAGCAGCAGCAACTGTACAGTATCAAGCATAGATCGCTCTTCCTTAGGCTTCTCTGGCTGTGTGTGTGATTTTAAGCAGGCTGTCCATGCTCGGCAACCATCAAACCTAACTGGAGATGTTTTTTTAAAGGAGGAATGGTCCAAAATACATTCATCCAGAATCCAGACACTAATTACAGGCTATAGGAAGCATCTAGAGGCTGTTATTTCTGCTAAAGGAGGCTCTACTAAATATTGATGTGATTTTTCTGTGGTGCCCAAATTTTTGCACCTGTCTATTTTCATTTTGATGCATATTGTGCATTTTCTGTTAATCTAAAAAAAAAAAACTCATTTCACTACTGAAATATTACTGTGTCCTTCAGTTATTTGATAGATCAAAATGAAATTGCTGATCCAAAACACCCAAATATTTATAAATTACAATCATGGAAATGGTCAGGGGTTCCTAAATTTTTGCATACAACTGTATACACACACACGCATATATATATATATATATATATATATATATATATATATATATATATATATATATATATATATATATATATATATATATATATATATATATATATATATATATATATATATATATTTTTTTTTTTTTTTTGTGGAATAAAAAGCTACCCTAGAATGTATTGATACTAAAAGAGATTGTGGATGTATTCTGTAGAATTTGATGTTTTAATAGACTCTCAGCCCCTTTTGTATAAATAAAGAATTAAAAAAAAAAAAAAAAAGCCAGTAGATAAGACCTTATCTCCAACCACTGCCCTTAGGCACTGATGTATACGGAGAGCAGTGACATACACTATATTACCAAAAGTATTGGGACACCTGATTTCACAAGCACATGAACTTTAATGGCACCCCAGTCTTAGTCCGTAGGGTTCAATATTGAGTTGGCCCACCCTTTGCAGCTATAACCGCTTCAACTCTTCTCGGAAGGCTGTCCACAAGGTTTAGGAATCTGTGTATGGGAATGTTTGACTATTCTTCCAGAAGCTCATTTGTGAGGTCAGGCACTGATGCTGGATAAGAAGGCCTGGCTCGCAGTCTCTGCTCTAATTCATCCCAAAGGTGTTCTATCGAGTTGAGGTCAGGACTGTGCAGGCCAGTCAAGTTCCTCCACCCCAAACGCACTCATTCATGTCTTTATAGATCTTGCTTTGTGCACTGGTGCTTTAAATTCATTTTAAGACAAGGAAAACTCATGCGTAACATCTCTACTGAGATCCGAGACTGAAAAAACTTCCCAGACACCAAACACCAGCATCATACTATGCAGTAATTATTGTACGTACCAGATCTCAAGGGTCATTGTTCTCTATTAGGGTTAAACCTCATTATTGTTTGAGACATCTTTGGACCCAAAGTGCCATGCTGAGTAGTAAAGGTCTAAATGCCCAACAGCTACCTAAAGTTAGCCATAGACAGGGTGAATTTTGCTCACGTAACTATAAAAAGAATGTGTCCTTAAAATGCTTTCCTGTTCAAGAAGCTCCAAGTGCACTGACCCACACCGACCTGGATCATTTACTAGACCCTGGGATGTCATATCCTTGGCAATGAAGCTGAGCAGATGACTTGCTACCCGAGAGCTAAAAAGGCAGGTGCAGAATGGCAGCTTTCTAGAAGTCTTCTCTGACAGGTAAGTATTATAGGGACAGATTATAAACCAAAAAGTGCAGTGCTAAAAAAAGAAACAAACCCAAAATTCCCTGTATGAACAGGATTCAGAACTGCAGGCTCAGAGCACAACAGTGTCACATGGGTTGTCGGCTAACTTTGGAGGCGCACAGCTTGCCTTGGGAGTTTGGGATTGTTCCCACAATACTTGAGGGTCAGAGTAGTCTGGTAAGCAGTGTATGCAATGTCTGTTTGTGTCCTTATTGTTATCTAAAGAGAAAAGAAAAAATCCCCTGTGTGGTGGACTTTTAAGGCACGATAATTTTTCAAAGGATTTTAGTAAAGTATTTTGATAGTGTCAAAAAATATTTATTTAGGAAATAAATATTAAATACCAGGTACGAATGGATACTCACAAAACATAGAAAACAGCAAGTATATCAAATATATATATATATATATCAATATCAGATATCAATATAACTCCAGTCAATAAATCACACGGTTGGAAGGCTTTTCAGGGGACATGCCCCCTTCTTCAGAGTTAAAGCAACCTCATATAATGTCACAACTTAAATAGTCCCACATCAGAAGCAGCCCCCTCCTCAACCAGCAAGTGGGTCGGGCTTAGATTTACAAAGGCAAAACATAAGCCCCACCCACTTGCTCGTTAAGGCCGGGGCTGCTTCTTATGTGTGATCAATTAAAGTGGGGTTCCACCCAAAAAAAAAAAACATATCTAAAAAATTCTAAAAAAAAAAACCAAAAAACATTTGGATATATTTTTTTTTTTACTCACCTCTAAATGCCTGTTGCTAGGTGGTCCCTCGTAGTCTGCCCCCTTCCTCTGCCTGGGCTGGTGACATCACTTCCCCCTGGCACAGGAAGGGCTCGGCTCTTCTCCCTCCCTCCTGTCAATCATCTGGGACCCATTACAGGTCCCAGGTGACTGAGCGGCCAATCACGGCGCGCGGCTCGCGCATGCGCAGTGGGTGCCAGGCTGTGAAGCCACAGCCCGGTGCCCACAGTTGAAATGCCGGCGCCGACGAGCGGAGGGGGGGGGACGAGCGGGGCTTCGATCCCCCGCATCGCTGGACCCAGGGACAGGTAAGTGTCCAATTAAAAGTCAGCAGCTGCAGTATTTGTAGCTGCTGACTTTTAATTTTTTTTTTTTTAATGGCCCGCCTGGGTGGAACTCCTCTTTAAGTTGTGACATTGTATGAGGTTGGTTTAGCTCTGAGGAAGGGGGCATGTCCCCTGAAACACATGTCAGCCTTCCAACCGTGAGATGGATGGATGACATATACCTGCTGTTTTCTATGTTTGCGAGTATCCATTCGGTCTTGGTATTTAATAAAGTTGTATGGTGGCAGTGTACAAGGCATTTGCGCCTTCCTTTGTGAATGTTTGCAGTTGCTTGACAATTCCCTTGTCTGAGGAGGGCTGCATCGGAAGAAGCATTACAGCGCCTTGCAAAAGTATTCACCCCCTTGGCTTTTTACCTACATTAAAGCCTTTAGTTCAATATTTTTTTAATCTGAATGATATGTGATGGGTCAGAGCACAATAGTCTAAGTTGATGAAGTAAAATTAGAAAAATAAATATATACATTTTTTTTTTCATAAATAAAAAAACTGATCATTGTCATGTGTGTATGTATTCACCCCCTTTGTTATGAAGGCCATAAAAAGCTCTGGTGCAACCAATTACCTTCAGAAGTCACATAATTAGTGAAATGATGTCCACCTGTGTGCAATCTAAGTGTCACATGATCTGCCATTACATATACACACCTTTTTGAAAGGCCCCAGAGGCTGCAACACCTAAGCAAGAGGCACCACTAACCAAACACGAAGTGCCATGAAGACCAAGGAACTCTCCAAACAAGTAAGGGGCAAAGTTATTGAGAAGTACAAGTCAAGGTTAGGTTATAAAAAAAATATCCAAATCTTTGATGATCCCTAGGAGCACCATCAAATCTATCATAACCAAATGGAAAGAACATAACACTAAAGCAAACCTGCCAAGAGACGGCCGCACACCAAAACTCACACACCGGGCAAGGAGGGCATTAATCAGAGAGGCACCACAGACTCCTAAGGTAACCCTGGAGGAGCTGCAGAGTTCCACAACAGAGGCTGGAGTAGCTGTACATAGGACGACAATAAGCCGTACGCTCCATAGAGTTGGGCTTTATGGCAGAGTGGCCAGAAGAAAGGCATTACTTTCAGCAAAAACAAAATGGCACGTTTTGAGTTTGTGAAAAGGCATGTGGGAGACTCCCAAAATGAATGGAGGAAGGTGCTCTGGTCTGATGATACTAAAATTGAACTTTTTGGCCATCAAAGAAAAACGCTATGTCTGGCGCAAACCCAACACATCACATCACCCAAAGAACACCATCCCCACAGTGAAACATGGTGGCAGCATCATGCTGGGGATGTTTTTCAGCAGTTGGGACTGGGAAACTGGTCAGAGTTGAGGGAAAGATGGATGGTGCTAAATACAGGGATATTCTTGAGCAAAACCTGTACCACTCCGTGTGTGTGATTTGAGGCTAGGATGGAGGTTCACCTTCCAGCAGGGCAATGACCCCAAACACACTGCTAAAGCAACACTTGAGTGGTTTAAGGGGAAACATGTAAATGTGTTGGAATGGCCTAGTCAAAGCCCAGACCTCAATCCAATAGAAAATCTGTGGTCAGACTTTAAAGATTGCTGTTCACAAGTGCAAATCATCCAACTTGAAGGAGCTGGAGCAGTTTTGCAGGGACTAATGGGCAAAAATCCCAGTGGTAAGATGTGACAAGCTCATAGAGACTTATCCAAAGCAACTTGGAGCTGTGATAGCCGCAAAAGGTGGCTCTACAAAGTATTGACTTTAGGGGGGTGAATAGTTATGCACATTGACTTTTTCTGTTATTTTGTCCTATTTTTTGTTTGCTTCACAATAACAAAAAAAACAAAAAAAAAAAAAAAAAAACACACCTTCAAAGTTGTGGGCATGTTCTGTAAATTAAATGATGCATATCCTCAAACAATCCATGTTAATTCCAGGTTGTGAGGCAGCAAAACACGAAAAATGCCAAGGGGGGTGAATAATTTTGCAAGGCACTGTACGTGTTCTAATACCATTGGGAGCATCTCTGTCTGAGCGCTGGAGTGATTTTGGACTTTTCGGTGAAGATGAGATTTTTGTTCACCTAAAATTTTGGGAATATATTGCTATTTCACTTTTTTAGGGCTGCACTTTTTCTTATATTGTACATTCAAGATTTATCAACTGGCTGGCTACCCATTATTTAGGGGCATTTATTAAACAACTAAAGGAAAAGTCATCCTAGAATAGTTTGTCTAAATTTGAATCAATGCAGATTCTATACTATAAAACATATAGAAATACATTTGTCATAACAACATTGGATATGAAGTCAGACATTGCTGTCCTTATCTAACTCTTGTATTACTGCAGCAGTGGGCTGCAGGTGCTATCAGTGGGCACCCTGGGGGGATCAGAGCAGAATTCCAATGTTATCACACACAAGAGTCTGTGACCAGGTCACTGGATTTCTGCTAGGCTGGGATGTGTCTGAGCAGAATGTGCATTCTCTCTGCTGCACATAGAGCTACTGACATATTTATTTCCCATGCCTATTATTAAAGGACATATTTTAGACAGACATCTTTACATAAGATGTTTATTTCTTTACCTATCTTTTCATAAACAACAATGCAAAAGACAACATTTATGAGCATTTTGCAGTAATAAATGGTGCTTGTTTGATGTGTGGAGCCTGTTATTGTACTGCAGTTAATACTATAATTGATAGTTTTTTGTTTTTTAAATCAGCTTATTTGCTTTGGTGTAAGTGTGCTGTGCCAGCCAGTCCTACTTGCCTTTAAACATACAACAATGTACTTCCTATCCCCTAATCATCAAAACAAGAAGCAATAAAATGGCGGCACACATCAATGGTACGCAGTAAGACGATAAAAGGAAAATGCCTCTGGATGTTTCCAAAATTAAGCATTTCCTAATATGTGGGTTTGATTCTTACCATTTCCTGTGAGGTCTACAAATATACATCATTTTTAAGCAGCCCATAGATGATTTGATTATCTTTCCTTGCACCAAAACCACTTGAGTCAATGTTGATGGGGAAATGCCTCCCACAGCACTATAGTGTTCTTCTGGTGTGGGGGGCTTTGAGAGCATTCCCAGCCGGCAGGGCACAATGATTACGGCCGGCAGATATAGCCGCCAGCAGTAATCACAGGGAAAATCAGACAGGCTTGTCTTGTACCCAAGTCAATCAACTTGGGTACAACCAGCCTGTCCATATATGGATCGAATCTCAGCTGGTCCCTGCTGAACCGGCCCAATTTTGATCCATGAATGGCTGGCTTAACCACTTGCCCTCTGGAAGGTTTTACCCCCTTAATGATAGGCCATGTTTTACTGCACATCACTGCGTTACTTTAACTGACAATTATGCGGTCATGCAACACTGTACGAAAATTTAATTTATATCATTTTTTCACACAAATAGAGCTTTCTTTTGGCGGTATTTGATCACCGCTGAGTTTTTTTATTTAATATATAAAAGGAAAAAAAAAGGCTAAAAAATAAAAAACAATATTCTTTACTTTCTGCTTAAAACTGAAAATGGTAAGAAATTTTATCATACACGGGACACAGGGAGCTCCCCAACCTTGGGATTGACTATTCAAACAAAGATGTTATGGGTCCATGCATACAGATATCTCTTAAGGTTTGATTTGGATAGTAAGACAAATTGAGATGTATAATCAGAACAAACAAAATGCTGTGTCCTTTGTCTTACTGCATTTGTTCTATTGTATTTGTATTGTTATTATTATATTATTTCACAAATAAAGAATTAAAAAAAATATAATATAATATAATATAAATATAATAAATAAATAAACTGAAAATGGTCCAACTGTTCATCCATGCTTAATAATTACTATTACGTTAAGAGTACAAATTATCAGATGAACCACACATACTGTATTCACCATTCTTCCAATATAAGTGCTATTTGACACATTCTGTATGATAACCTCTTGTTTGTACAAATTATCCAGAAAACAATAAAAAATATGGAAAAAAAAAAAAAATAGGATTTTTATAACAGCTTGTAGAATTTATTTCTTGGAGTACATCACGGGACACAGAGCCATAGTAATAACTATATGGGTATATAGGCTACCTTTAGGTGATGAACACTGGCACACCCTAAGACAGGAAGTTCACTCCCTATATAACCCCTCCCATTACTGGGAGTAACTCAGTTTTGTAGCCAAGCAATACCCGTGTAACCAAAGAGGGGAGGGGTCTCAGTGTCCTGTGATGTACTCCAAGAAAAGGATTTTACAGGTCAGCTGTTATAAAAATTCTATTTTCTTTATTGTACATCACGGGACACAGAGCCATAGTAATAACTATATGGGATGTCCCAGAGCAATGCTACCTGAGGGGCAGGAGACACAAACAAAAAACAGGGTGCCATCAGACTTGAGGACCTATACTGCAGCCTGCAGTACACTGTGCCCAAAGGCGATAACCTCATGCCTTTTTACATGCACCTGATGGAATCTAGTGAATGTATGGACTGAAGACCAAGTTATGGCCTTGCACATTTGAGCCATGGAGGCCTGGTGATGCACTGCCCACGAAGCACCAACAGCTCTGGCAGAGTGCGCCTTGATTTGAAAAGGTGGAATCTTCCTCTTCAAACCATAAGCTTGAACAATTACTTGCCGAATCCAATTAGATATAGTAGACTTCGCTGCCGCCTGTCCTTTCCTAGGACCTTCAGGCAGCACAAACAAAACATTTATTTTTTGAATCTGAGCAGTCGTTTTCAAGTAGACTTAGACTGCTCTCACTACATCCAGCGAATGTAGCAAATTTTCCTCCATAGAACAGGGTTCTGGAAAAAATTAAGGTAGAACTATATCCCGATTTAGATGAAAACCTGACACTACCTTCGGTAGAAAGTTAGGATGAGGACGCAATACTACCCTATCCTTGTGAAGAATTAAATATGGTTCTTTACAAGAAAGAGCAGCCAAACTCTGATACCCTTCTTACAGAAGATATGGCTACCAGAAAAACTAGCTTCCTTGTCAAAAGGGAATATGACGTATTAGCTCAAAGGCTGTTTCTGTAATACAGACCGAACTAAACTCAAGTCCCAAGGGTTCAGGGGTGGCTTAACCGGTAGATTAAGCCGTGTTACCCACTGTAAAAAGTTACGGACCAAAGAATGGGAAACAAGTGGTCATTAAACAATACCGCTAAGGCCGGGACCTGGCCTTTGATAGTACTCAAGGCCAGCTTCATTTCTAACCCCATTTGCAGAAAAGCAAGGATTCTACCTATGGCATACTTTCTGGGATGCCAACCCCTGTTTTCACACCAGGAAACATATGCCTTCCAGACTCTATAATATATGGACTCTGGAGGCCGGCTTCCTTGCAATTAATCAAGGTAGATACAACTGATCCTGACAGCCCACGCTTCCTCAGAATGTGGGTTTCAATAGCCAAACCGTTAAATTTAGCGCTTGCAAGGTAGGATGGAATACTGGACCATGCGAGAGCAGGTCCGGACGTGGTGGAGGGGTCCATGGGTCCCCTACCGCCATCTTTACCATCTCTGCATACCAAGATCTCCTGGGCCACAAGAACCACAGACTTCCTTTCCTGCTTGATCCTGCAGAGAAGTCGTGGAAGCAGCAGAATAGGAGGGAATGCATAAATCAAAAACTGATCCCACGGGGTCACCAAGGCATCTGTCCAGCATGCCTTGTTCTTGACACAAAGATGTCAATCTTTTTGTTGAACCTGGGTGCACATAGGTCTACGTCCGGGATCCCCCATCTCTGGCATATTGCCAGGAAGCCATCGGGGTGAAGGGACCATTCCCCCGGGAACAACTGCTGGCGACTCAGTAGTCCGGCTGCCAATTTTCTATTCCTGGAATGAAGACCGCCGATAGGCAAGGGACATGATTTTCTGCCCAAGTTAGGATATGGTTCACCTCTCTCTGGGCCGCAAGACTTCTTGTGCCCCCCTGGTGATTGATATAGGCCACTGCCCTGGCATTGTCAGATTGGATCCTGACAGGACAATTCTGCAATCTGAATGTCCAGGCCCTCAGGGCCAAATGTGCTGCCCAATCTCTAGAATCTTGATGAGCAAGGTCCTTTCGGATCTGGACGACTTCCCCTGGGCAGTCGCCTCCTCCAGGACTGCTCCCCAACCTGAGAGGCTGGCATCTGTTACCACTTTCCATGTGACTGGTAAGAAGTGTTTCCCCTTCTGCAGATTCTTGGATGACCACCACCAACTGAGGCTCTGGCGCACCCTTGGAGATAGATGCATTGGGAGGTCTAAGGCTTGGACATTTTTTGTTCCAAGCGGAAAGGATACTGTTTTGCAGCAGTCTCGAATGGAACTGAGCATAAGGAACGGCTTCGAAAGAAGCCACCATCTTCCCCAACAACCTTATTCAATGGCGAATAGGAGGGTCCTTCTCTGCTCTGACGACCCGGACCAGCTCCTTTATGGCGCTGATCTTTGCTTGTGGCAAAAATACTCTTTTCTTGTCTCTATGTATGATCAGACCTAAGTATTCTAGCCTTCTTAATGGTTTTAAGGAAGATTTCTCTAGATTGAGAACCAAACCTAGGCTTTTCAGGTAATTGACTTTGGTGACCACGCTTTTGTCTAAGGGGGCTACTGACCTATCTATGAAGAGCAGGTCGTCTAGGTATGTAATAACTGTTATACCTTGACCCCCTAGTCTGGCCAGAGGAGGGGCCAGAACTTTTGTGAACACCCGGGGTACAGTGGCTAGACCTTAGGGCAAAGCTACGAACTGAAAATTGAGTTTTTCTACCTCAAAACGTAGACATTTCTGATGAGCGGGGAAAATAGGCACATGCAGGTATGCATCCTTGAAGTCGATTGACGCCAGCAGCTCTCCTCCTTGCAGAATGGAGACTACTGACCTGATTGATTGCATGTGAAGCGAGTGGATATTTAGGAATTGGTTCAGATCCCTGAGATCTAGAATGGGTCTGACATCCCTATTTGGTTTTGGCACCATGAAGAGATTATTATTATTATACAGGATTTATGTTTACGCAGCGCTTTACAACAACATTAGGGCAGACAGTACAAGTACAATACAATTCAATACAGGAGGAATCAGAGGGCCCTGCTCGTTAGAGCTTACAATCTAGGAGGGAGGGTCAAGTTATACAAAAGGGTAATGGCTGCGGGGGATGAGCTAATGGAGAAAATAGTGCAGTTGTTAGATGGAGGCAGGATACTCTTCTCTGAAGAGGAAAGTCTTCAGGGATCGCCTAAAAGTGGATAAATTTGGAGACAGTCTGACAGATTGGGGTAGGGAATTCCAGAGGATGGGTGAGGCTCGGGAGAAGTCCTGGAGGCGGATATGGGAGGAGGTGATGAGGGAGCTAGAGAGCAGGAGATCTTGGGAGGAACGGAGATGGCGTTTAGGTTGGTATTTTGAGACTAGGCTAGTGATGTAGCTGGGGGCAGAGTTGTGGATGGCTTTGTAACTTATTGTTAGTATTTTAAATTTAATTCGTTGGGCGAGTGGTAGCCAATGGAGGGATTGGCAGAGAGGGGTAGCAGACACTGATCGGTTTGTAAGGTGGATGAGTCTGGCAGCAGCATTCATGATGGATTGAAGGGGGGATAGTCTATTTAAAGGTAAGCCAAAGAGGAGTGAGTTGCAGTAGTCAAGGCGAGAGATTTGAATAAAACCCCAACGCCTGCTCTTCCATGGGAACCTCCATGATCACTCTTTGACAAAAGCTGGACTAATGCTTGAAAGACTTTTTTCTCTAGATCTTTGGGGATGTTTGACCTCAGAAAACGAGGAGACAGAAACTCCTGGAACTCTAGTTTGTAACCCAGAGCTACTGTGGAGAGCCCCCATCTGTCCCGAAGTTCTCCCTGCCAGAACCTTGAGAACTGCAGTCTCTCCCCCCCCCCCCCCCCCCACGCGTGCGCGCCCCTTCCTAAAGAGGCCTTAGGTTTACCCCTTGAACCTGACGATGCCCCTGAGCCTGAAGAAGGAGCCTGTTTAAATGAAGGACGCCTATTCCTTTTCTTAATTGGCAAATAGGGTACTTTTTCCGCTTGAAATCTTCTGGATGTATTTATCCAAATCCTCTCCAAACAGCCGTTCACCGTGAAAAGGAAAACCAGCCAGGAGTTTTTTGCATGCCGCTTCGGCTGACCAATTTTTCAACCATAAGATCCTATGCATATGCACAAGTATAAGCATCAGGCGTGAAGCCTGAAGGATAGAATCTCTGATAGCGTGGATAGAAAAACATAATGCCCCTGGTAGCTCGGCTAAATCCCATGCCCGTTGATCAGGGATGACCTTGAGCACCTGTCTCACCTTGGGAATCCAGGGACCTGTTGGTGATACCCGTTTGGTGCCCTCTTCCTGTTGGGCCCGCCTCCCTTGTTCTCCCCCCCTCCTCTCTCCCTTTTCATCTGCACCCTGGTATTTAAAGCTCATGCTTTTTTTTTTTTAATCCAACAAGATTTTATTGAGTTTGCAAGGAAAGCATTACAAGCGTTGTAGCCAGGTTTACACATCACCTCTTGTGCTACACATAATCCAATAGTAGAGTAACAATCTCCATATAACATTGTTAAAAGGTTATTCTAATCACATTCAACCTCTATCCAGGTCTCACCCGGCATTAATACCTAACAACCTATCATATACCAGTTCCATAGGTGCTAATCCTGGTACATCTAACCATGGACCCCATATTTTTTCAAATTTTTGCATGCTACCTCTATGTTGGTAAATCAACTTTTCCATTTTTAGAGTTGTGTTAATACTTTCAGTCCACTCCTTAACAGTCGGTGACCTATCGGACTTCCAGTGAGTCATAATCAGTCTTCTGGCCTGAAAAAGTACTCTATGCACAGCTTCTCTGTTGTGACCTTCCCATTCGTATTCCTCCAGAGCACCCAAGAGACACGCTCTAGGGTCCTGTGGAAGACCCACATTAAAGATTGAGTTAATAGTTTGAACCACTCCTGCCCAGTACGTATGCAACTTGGGGCATCTCCACAACATATGAATCAGATCTCCATGTTCCCGTTTACACCTAGTACATGTTGGTTCCGTCAGCCTGTTCATTAAATGTAATCTGTGCGGAGTATAATATGTTCTCAATAGAATATATAATTGGGTGAGCTTTTGTGACACATTAAGTGAACATTGGTTCACTGCCTGAAAGATCTCCTCCCACTGATCCTCGTCTAGCTGTCCCACCTCTGCCTCCCACCTCTCTCTCACCCTCAAGGGATGACGTCTCATCACAGATTGCAACAGGATGGCATAGCATTGAGAGATAAATCCCTTAGATGAGCCAGCATCCTCCAGAAGGTTGAAAACCGGGGTCGGGGACAAGTGCCACTCCGAGGAGCGGCCCTGTGTCTGTACTGCGTGTCTAAGTTGCATATAATAGAATAACATTGATGCTTGCAGGTTATACGCTTCTTTTAGATCAGCAAATGTTCGCAACACACCTTCCCTGAATATATGCTTGATATGAGTGATTCCAAACTGCTTCCAACGAGTTCCGCATTGTAATTTAGCTAGTTCCCCATATGTGTCATTGTGCCAAATGGGACTATATTCCGTATATCCATCTACGTTTTGGAGATATTTGGACTTATTCCACACCTTTTGAATTAGGCTAAACGTTGGGTATTTTTTATGTGGTTTAGTGAAGGCCAATGCCTCTAAAGCCATGTGTATCGGTCCCTTACCTACTGTATGGATCATTAGCCTGTGGGATGAGTTGTGTGACGGGACAAATGTACCAATCAGATGCTGCAGTTGGGAGGCCAGGTAGTACAGCCATGGATTGGGCAATGCCAATCCACCGCAGTCCTTGGGTCTCTGTAGGTGTTCTAATTTGATCCGGGCGGGACCATTTTTCCAAATAAGGGTTCGGAAAATGGCATTGACTATGTGAAATATTTTTAAGGGGATAACCATAGGGGTATTGTGTAAAAAATAAAGTAACTGGGGCATAAGAATCATTTTCACTAAATTTACTCTACCTGCTACTGACATTAAAAGAGAGTTCCATGTCTTAATTTTGTCTCTAAAACGCTGTAGGAGTGGAAATATATTTAGATGTATAAAGTCTCGGGGCTGGGACGTAATTTGAATCCCCAAATATTTGAAAGTAGTGGCAATCGGGATGGTGCAAGTAGCGCAGACCTCCTGTGAATCATCTCCATCCAATAAGAGAAGGGCAGACTTCGACCAATTTATGTGAAGGCCAGAGAACTTCCCAAATTTAGATATGGTCGACATGGCCTCTTGAAGGGAGGGGCCAGTGTCACCGAGTAGGAGCATGGTATCATCAGCATACAACATAATTTTTTCTTGCATGTCACCGTAGCAGAAGCCCGTAATGCCCAGATTTGCCCTGATCCCGATCGCCAAAGGCTCAATAGCCAGTGCAAAGAGGAGAGGAGACAGGGGGCATCCCTGCCTCGTACCCTTCCTCAACACAAAACTTGGGGATAGGTAGCCTGCAACCCTCACAGCGGCCTCCGGCTGGCTATAAAGGAGCCTAACCCAAGAGACATACCGGGGGCCAAATCCAAAACTCTGCAAGACCGACCACAGATAATTCCAGTCTATGCTGTCAAATGCCTTAGTGGCATCCAATGACAGCAAGGCCCTGGAACCCATATTGTCTGCTTTGGATTGCATGTTAAGGAATAGCCTTCTCAAATTGACTGCCGTCGATTTGTTGGGCATAAAACCAGCTTGGTCTCCATGGACAATTGAAGTAATAACTCCATTTAGTCTAATGGCCAGAGCTTTCGCCAATATTTTCACGTCACTCTGTAGCAGAGAAATCGCGTGATACGCCCCGGGATCTACTGGATCCTTACCAGGCTTGAGCAGCAAAACAATATTGGCCTTTGACATTGATGCTGGTAGACGGCCTTCCTCCCGGGCTCTATTAAAGACTTTAAGCAACTGGGGCAATAATTCAGTAGGATACTGTTTGTATATTTCTATGGGGATTCCGTCTTCCCCGGGCGCTTTGCAGTTAGGAAAAGATCCAACCGCACCCTGTAGTTCTTCCACTGTAAGAGGATTCTCCAAGAGCCCTCTCTGATCTTTGTTTAATCTAGGGAAATCTATCTGTTCTAAGTATTGTTCTAACTCCTCAGATGTATAAGATGTACCCGGCTTATACAAATCTTCATAAAAAGTGTTTAGTTCCTGCATCACTTTCTCAGGCGTGTTAACTATGTTACCCGCTTTAGTCCTGATAGCACCTATAGTTGGGGACTTCTGGTACGAATTTGCGATTCTCGCTAGTATGCGGCCTGTTTTCTCGCCCTCCTCAAAAAACGCCTGCTTAGCAAAGAATCTCTTCTTATCGGCCGAGGAGGACAGCAGCTGTCGGTATGCAGAGAGAGCCGCCTGCCATGCCTCCCTGGTCGAATCAGAAGGATCCGTGACATATAACTGTTCCATCTCCTGTACTTTGGTTTTGTGTAGGGAAATTTATGATCAGTGCTGTATCACTAATATATATATGTTTGATGTGTTAATACATTCATTATATTGTGTATTCTTTTGTCAGCACTACAGAAGAAGTGAACAAACATGTTTTTCTCTTAAAATGTATGTTGCCAGCAAGTTAAGATAAACATTCTGTAAAGTAAGCTGTTATAGATGGTAATCACATTGTAAGCAGTAGTGTGAAGATGCAAGTCATTGTATGTGATGCGCTGATAACAATAAGTCACGGAATGTTAAGTCATCATTCTACGTCATCATAGCTCTGAAAAATATCGATAAAGCAGAAAAGCTAGGTGTGTCTACCATAGAATGGGTATAAAAGTAGGAAAGTTGTCATATTCTCTAGAGCAGGGCTAAGACACACACATTCTGTGTACAAGCTCTGTTCTCCATATATATATGCAATAAAAACCTTTGAATTTGGAGCCATTTTGTTTTCAGGCATTTAATCCTTTTACATCAATGGTGTCGTAGAAGGACTCGGATTGCCAAACTGAACACAGGATCTGTGATCTATCTGACGTACAACTGCAATAAGACAAGGGCCCAAGGGTGAGTAAAAAATTGTCTCCCTGAATTGTCTGGTTGTCCTTGTACGGCGGGGGGAGCACAGATCGTGTGTCAAAACGCAATCAAAAGAACCTGGGCAAAAGGGGTGATATTTTATGTCTTGTTTGTGGTTACTAACTTGAATGAATGGGTTCCTGAGCCATATGAAAGTGTGAGTGTGTGGGGAAAGTTGGGGTCTCAAGGTGAGGAGAACCCCTTTCCAAGAAAATGTGAAGAGTGAACATTATTGTCTGTTAGTTAAAAAGACAACTGTTTAATATAACGCAGAGTACTAAATTGTTTTAAGTGTGAATGAGAGGGTTGCCTAAACGTCAAAAGCTGGAAAGCCTGGGTTTATAGCCTAAGGTGAGGCCATACGTGTATGTGCTGTTTTGATGCCTATGACGTCAACAGGTGCCCTCTGAGTGAAAGTGTATTGTCTAAATGTCAAAAAAAACTATACTAATTATTGATATTCATGCATACTAATTGAAAGGTGTTAACAGCTACCCTGTATGAATGGGGTTTTACTAATGGGGTTCATAGAGTAAAATAAGATTTTGCCTAAATGAATAGTACTGGTAATCTTTGTACAAATTCTTTACTTGTTTTTGAAATACTGACGGTTTTATTGGGGGCAATTGCTTGGTTACTATTAGCAATAATTGTGCTTAGACCAAGAGATAGAACCGTACCCCCAGAGCACAACACACTAGAAGGGGGAGAATACATAAAACTGCATAACCTTGCTGATGTGTCCAAGCAATGAATGTGGGCAACTTGGGGTGTTAGTAGATACCTTGTTCATCTGTTATATCATATTGTTTGTGGTGTGTATGCTGCTAAAGATCTGGAGAGATAGACAGCGTGGTTTCCCTGTGTGTGCTCTCCAATTCATGCTATAACAAACTGTGCCACAAAAGTCCAGTATACAGCCTCATCCAAGTAGGGGGTGAGGACGTGCTTTCAGTGGAAGAGAGCACAAGGGGAGTATTGGCCAGCTCCCATAGGAAAGGAAAAGTAACTGGAACCTCACTGACGATCCAGTAATGGGGAATCAGGTGGGAGGAGGTGCTAAAGTTTACGGGGCGCCATTGACACCCCGGGAGGAAGTCAAGGCCCGCTATGGAAAGTGGGTAGTGAAGTACCTAAAGAAATGGCACAGTTTGGCAAAGGCAACGGATTGGCCGGTACCCATACAGGGAACATTTGATGTCAGAGTTTGGACAGCATTACACCATAACTTTAAGAGTAGGATGACTGAGCCTAATGAAGTTGCAGCATGGGCCAGATGGGAGGCAGAGGCATATGGGAAAACAGCTAAGGTCCTAGTTGCAACACTGCCCAAGGTATCGGAGGAAGAAGGTGAGTTATCAGAGGAAATGATTGCTAGTACACATATGTTAGCAAAAACACTCATCAGAAACCCAAGTAAGCCTGTCTCTGACCAACTAATATCTAGTAGTGGGTCCCCACCACCATATGTCACATCATCTACCCCTATTGGAACAGGTGCTATAGAAGCATCTGCGCCAATGAGAGAGGAGGTGATGCAAGAATGTATACCAGACACACCTAAGGGTAAATATTGGTATCAGAAGCCAGGATGGAGTAGCATGCCTCCGTCCAAGTTGCTGAGTACAGAAGATTCGCCAGAGGTAAGTTGGCAGGATAAAAGTTTCCTAAGAACACCTGTCGGGATGACACCAATACAAGGGGTGAGTATGCAACAAGAAAGAATTTACCCACCTCTCCCCCTTGACTCAGATGACGAAGAGGTAAAAACTTCTAAGCAAGGGGGGACAGGAAGAATATTACCAGTAAGAGAGCAGAGAGCTTATAATGATAAGAATGACTTAACGGGGACTATAGTTCACCATGTGCCCTGGACTCCTGGGGAGATGAATACTTTCTTGAATTCAATCCCAAGCCTAGGCATAGTCCTCATCTGTTTGCTAAGCAGCTATGCAACATAGCTGCAAGCCACAGAGCAAATTGGGAGGACATGTTACGAATCATAAAGGGGGTGTCAGGAATAAGTGATGCTGATCTTATGATACAGGAGGCAAGGTTAGTAAAATCAGAATATTTAGGGGTCTTCAAACGGGACTCACCAAAATTGCCACTAGAAGAGTGTGAGAAATTGAAGGAGAGGACAGGGAAGATCTTTCCGGCAGCTTCCTGGAATAAGGTGAGTTCAATGACCCAAGAATGTAAAGAGGAAGTGCACCAATACACTGATCGGTTTAGGAATGCAGTCCTTGAGACTGGGCAGGACCCAGATAGTCCAGCCTTGGCCTCAATGATTGTCACCATGTGGGGTACAGGTTTGAAAAAATCTGTTCAGGAAAAGTTAACCACCCGTTATCCTGAGTGGAAGACCATGAGCCTACAAGCTCTGACCTCAGTGGCATCCCATATCCAAAAGAATATGGATGACACGGAGGCAAGAAAGCCACAAAAGGTGTTGCTCTCCTACCTCCCACCAAAAGAAGCCCCACGGGACGAAAAGGGGAGGGAGGGTGGGAAACCAAGAGCTATGGGTGTGTGTTTGAACTGCCACAAACCTGGCCACATTGCTAAATTTTGCCGTGCACCCAGGAAAAATAGCATGGATGCATGGGGAAAGAAGGATTGATGGGCAGAGGCCCCAGTGTGGTCAGTAATATCTGAAACTGATGGTAATGATGCTTTTGTAAAAAAAAATTTTGGCAGAACAAAATTGTAAGGTAGCTAAAGATAAGCTACAGTGGTGCCAGGAAAAAGATGTTTTCCTGGGGCACTGTATCTTTAAAGGGGGTAAACACCTAACCTCAGAAAGGAAAGAGGTGATACGTTCATACCCCCTTCCAAAGAATCAAAGGTCTCTAAGAGCATTTTTGGGTTTGGTTGGTTACTGCAGACAATGGATCCCAAATATGTCCCAAATAGCTAAACCATTAACCTCAGGTAAGGTTGTGCATTTTGAATTGTCTGCTTAGGAGATACAGGCTATAGAGGCATTAAAGGCTGCTGATAAGCATAAACCTGTGGGATAATTTCCCAGCCTCTTGATCCTGTAATCTCAACAGCAGCACCTTGTGTGAAAGCCACGGCAGCAGCAGCCATGTTAGTGGAGAAAACTGCTGAAATTGTGTTGGGGAACACCCTGATTCTCATGGTCCCCCATGCAGTGGAGCAGGTGCTGGGACATCTTAACATGAGACACTTATCTGCTGCTAGGTTAACTAGGTATGAACTGGCTTTGCTTACACCAAGTAATATCGTCATTAAGAGGTGTGATGTTTTAAATTCAGCCACTTTGTTACCCATTCGGCCTACTCCAGTGTAGTGGGTACATGACTGTTGTCACACAACTGAGGCCTACTATGAGCTCCCAGTGATGGTACAGGATTTTGCCCTGGAGAACCCAGAGCTGGAACTGTGGGTAGATGGTTCCAGGTATTACACTGAGAAAGGTTCTCCCGTCACTGGGTTGGCTGTGGTAAGTCAGGAGAAAGTAATTTTCCAGAGGGCTCTACCAAATCATTGTTCTGCCCAAGTGGCGGAGTTGGAGGCCTTGATAAAAGCGTGTGAATTGGCAGAGGGGAAATCAGTGAATATATACACTGATTCTCGTTATGCCCGCGGTGCTATATATGATTTTTTTCTATTCTATGGAAAAGCCGTAATTTTTTTGACATCTCAGGGCAAGCTTATTAAAAACTCTGCTCAGGTGAAGGCCCTACTTGAAGCTATCACTCTGCCCGCTGCAGTTGCAGTGGTCAAGGTGAAGGCTCACACAAAAGCGTCTGATGCTGTTGCAATGGGTAACCAAAGGGCAGATGAGGCAGCTAAGGTAGCTGCCTTGCTCCCCCTGGTGGTGAGTGATGATGAAAGAGTATTTCCTAAAAGGGATACAGACACTCAAACCCTACAACAATAATTGCAGAGCACAGCATCTCGAGAGGTAATCAATAAGTGGAAAAAGAACAATTGTCATTACAATGAGGATATCGGTATTTGGCTCCATGAGGATGGGAGGCCTTGTGCCCCGCCTTCGATGTACCCTTCTCTTTGTTCAATGGCACATCTCCCTTCTCATGTAGCCAAAGGGGGGATGGTTGATCTGATATGGAAATTGTGGTATGCACCAGGCATTGAAGAAGTAGCTAAACAGTATTGTCAGGCATGCTTGATCTGTGCACAATATAATCCAGGGAAACGGGTAAAAACTCCTCAGGGTCACACTCCGAGGGCTCTATATCCCTTCCAGAGATTCAGATAGAGGAAGTCACTTTACTGGGCAGGTAATGAAAGAGGTACTTGCAGCCTTTTAACATTGAGCAATGCTTACACACTCCATACAACCCCACAGCTAGTGGTAAGGTAGAAAAATACAATGGGCTACTAAAAGCCAAGTTGGGTAAAATTACAGCTGAGACAGGGCTAAATTGGCTCCAAGGGTTGTCTATAGCTCTGTTTGCATTGAGAACTACACCTAAACAAAAAGGGAAGCTCTCTCCCTATGAAATATTATTTGGGTCAGTACCAAAGACAGGTTTGTACTATTCACAGGCTTTAGCAAGATCATATGGGTCACTCACTGAATATGTCATCGGGTTACACAGGCATTTAAATCAATTGCACAAGAAAATATATTCATCTCTTCCAGAACCAGATGCCCTTGAAGGGACTCGTGACCTGCAGCCAGGTGACTGGGTAATGGTGAAAAAGCATCAGAGGAGGGGTCTGGATCCCAGGTGGACAGGACCCTACCAGGTGCTACTTACTACAGCTACAGCAGTGAAGCTGGAAAACAGGGATACTTGGATACATGCTTCACATTGTAAACGTGTACATTCTGCAATTGTATCTGAGCAGTAGGACCAGTTCTCCTGCCTAAGGATTCTGTGTCCTCAGCAAGACACTGCTCAGAATGTGACCATATCTCTCTAGTCGTTGCAGGAACATCTAACAAGAAGTTGTGCTGTGTTTAAAGTACCCGATGAAGGATCATGAGTGCCTGGAAAAGCTTGCTGCTGTTGGCGTGGTGTGGACTTGTGGATGGTCAAACATATCTGAATAGGATGATCCAATTACATGAGGTGATCAGTACTCAATTCAATCTCTCTAACTGTTGGGTGTGTTCTATGATTCCCCCAAGTGTGAGACATAAACCGATAGTAGCTATAGCAGTTACAGATCCCAATTTATTTTATGCAATATTGATAAAAGAAACAGCCAATAGTACCCTAGCTGAGAAAGGAAAAGGGCTGTTAGTGCAGGGAATATCAGGAAAAAGGAATAGGACTAATCCTTAACAATAGTGCTGACCCAGAGATGGTTGAAATGGGGATTACTGATTATTATCAGGATCCTGGGGATGTTCAGGTTGTGGTGAATGGTTGTTTTAGCATAGAAAACCAAACTATGTGTCAGTGCCTTAAGGATTGCTCTAACTGTTTTGCTGGGGGTGATCTTAGGAGCTGTGCTATGTTTGTATTTGTGTTTTAAGATAGTCATGTGTGCATGTGTAGCAATGTGTAAGGTAAAGATGAGACCTGATAAGAAAACCTCAGATGTTTCTCTTGCTTTCTCAAAGGAAGAAAATGGCAGAAAGAGAAATGCCAGACCTATCCTCCATCTTTGATGGCCCCTGCAGTTTGTCTGTCCTGTTATGCTGCTGAAGCAGAAATGCCTGAACTAGAGTTTGGACCTGAAATTGAGAATTTATCCACCCAGAGGATCTATGAAATATTTGAAGAATCTCTAAACCCTACTACAGTCGCTACCATGAACTTTGAACTGGAACAATTAAGCTGTGCTACTGGACCCAGTTCCCTACCCAATGCTGAAGAATCTCCAGAAAAGAATCAGGAGTCTGTTTATTCTGATGATTCATGCCAAATAGTGGAAGATGAACAGACTGTGCGAGAACTTTGGGTGGTGGGACATTCATATATACATTGGGCCCATAAGAAGGCATTACAAGTGGGCATGGAGAATTTGGGCTGTGATCCTAACAAGATAAGAGTAGTTTGGGGTGGTGTTAGGGGAATGCGCTGGAAAGCTTTGAGGCCACTCTTGTTGGAGGCGGCTGGTCATTGCCCTACTCCTCTTGGCATTATCATCCACTTAGGTGGTAATGACGTGGGGAGAAAAAGGAATCTTGAATTGATTTCTTTGATGAAAGGAGATCTGAAGTGGATTTTAGAGTATTTCCCTGACACCATTCTAGTGTTCTCTTCCATTGTTCTTAGACCCTGTTGGAGTCGGGGAGCAAAGTGGAGGGGAAGGAGAATAAATAATGTTTTACAAAGGTTTTTGTGTAAGGAAAAAGGGTATATGTACCATAATCATTCTTTGGAAGGAGAACAGCTTGATCTCTTCCGAGATGATGGGGTTCACCTGAGTAATGAAGGAAATTGCATTTTTGTGTCTAGTTTAAAGCAGATGGTGGAGTTCTGTTTGTTTATGGGGGATGTGAATTTTTAGTTAGAGTGTGGATGATTGATGTGTGCAATGGCTAAATAAAAATTAAAGTTTGCTTGAATGAATAGTTGATGACTCTGTCCCATTAACTCCAACTCTTCGAGGGTAACATTTACCCAGTTCATGAGTATGGCTACTCCAGCTCGTGGATGTCGGTAGAGGAGATGGAATGGACAGTGTCTAGATCTTAGGAGGATAGTAAGGAACTAAAGTATTGTAACCTTCCTTTACACCAAAAGATCTGTGAACGGGGATGAGTGTGGGAGAGTAAAGGACTTATATCTTTACATTTCCATACTTAAAATTATAAATATTTTGAAGGGTCTTATACACCCGTGGTCCCTGTCACTTTCAGGTCGGTGGAAGGGAATGACAATTAGTGATCGGCAATGATCAAAGGGGGGAAATGTGTAGGGAAATTTATGATCAGTGCTGTATCACTAATATATATATGTTTGATGTGTTAATACATTCATTATATTGTGTATTCTTTTGTCAGCACTACAGAAGAAGTGAACAAACATGTTTTTCTCTTAAAATGTATGTTGCCAGCAAGTTAAGATAAACATTCTGTAAAGTAAGCTGTTATAGATGGTAATCACATTGTAAGCAGTAGTGTGAAGATGCAAGTCATTGTATGTGATGCGCTGATAACAATAAGTCACGGAATGTTAAGTCATCATTCTACGTCATCATAGCTCTGAAAAATATCGATAAAGCAGAAAAGCTAGGTGTGTCTACCATAGAATGGGTATAAAAGTAGGAAAGTTGTCATATTCTCTAGAGCAGGGCTAAGACACACACATTCTGTGTACAAGCTCTGTTCTCCATATATATATGCAATAAAAACCTTTGAATTTGGAGCCATTTTGTTTTCAGGCATTTAATCCTTTTACAGTTTCAAGTTCATTTTTAAGTGCGGAAGAGTCCTGTTTAACCTTATTCATTTCAGCTATTAACACACCCCTCAAATATGCCTTGAAGGCATCCCATTGCCCAATTATCGATTCATTTGGATCCTGGGTGCGGAAAAACTCACACATGCTCCCAACTATCCCCTCATGTGAGCGGAACAGTTTCAACCAAAAAGCATTGAACTTCCAAGGGGCTTTAGGTAGTGTAGCTATTGGGGCAATTATAAGCCGTATAACCACTGGTGAGTGGTCGGATACACTGCGGGGCCTATGTATCATATCAGAAACAAACGGGAGCATGTTTAAGCTGCACACCCCCAGGTCAATTCTAGATAAACAACCATGGGTTTTGGAAAAGCATGTAAATTGTCTCACTCCTGGGTTCCTATGTCTCCAGACATCCACCCAGCCCACCTCTTGCAACAACCGCGCCAGGGGGGTAACCCTGGAGAGGGCAGAGGCTCCGGGTCCTGGGTGTCTATCTTCCACTGGATTTAAGCAGCAGTTAAAGTCCCCCGTTACCAACAGCGGTGCGTCAGGTCTGCCATCCATAAATGTCAGCAGGGACCTAAGCACCGCCGCCGTGAAGGGGGGGGGAAATATATACTACCGCCAGCACACAAGTCAATGTGCCCAATCTGCAATGAAGAAAAACATAACGACCTTCACTATCAATTTCATGTGCAATTTCTTCAAAGTCCAGGTTACCATGGATCAACACGCTCACCCCCCTGGAATAGGAGGTGTGCATGGAGTGATAGGCCTTTCCCACCCAGGAGTATCTCAGGAAGCTCACAGTGTCCGCAGTCAAGTGGGTTTCTTGGTAGCAAAGAATTCCGGGAATGTACTTCTTCAGGCACATGCGAATCATGGTGCGCTTCAGCGGGGAATGTAATCCCCTAACGTTCCAGGATACTAATGGGATGTCCGCCATGTCTGCTGGTAGGTAAGTAGTGTTGACCGGTACTTTGGGTATCCACTTCTGTAGCGAGGTTCTGCTAGGTTTGCCGTAAGGTTGATGTATTCGTGTCCTGTTGAGATATTCTTCTCTCTGCTTGTAACTCTTATTGCTAAAACTTTCCCCGCTTCAATGGGGGGTGGTGAAAAGGAAAAAAACTTTCTTGTGCTATAAACTGCACATTCTGCCAACATGGCAACTTTAGCAACGCATGCGACAGTACATCGCTCTTTTTTACTGGAAACAATCATTTGTAGGTTCGACTTTTAATCCAATTCGCTCTCATTGCACTGCTTAGGAATATTCAGTCCCCCAGCCAAGGAACATCTGACAACACTGGAAATAGAAAATAAGGTATGCTCTGGTTGCCCATCTAGAAAAAAGGGGAAACAAAATGACTGTTTCTAGTATCCCAGTCTTCTGCAAGTATCCGATTTAGTCTTGTCAATCTTCTTCTTGTGGAGCCTGCCGTTTCAATGCCTGCTCATTTCTATCCAACCAGACTGAGGCGTCCTTAGCAGATTCAAAGAATTGTGCTTGGCCTCTCACCACAATCCGAAGCTTCGCCGGATATAACATGGCGTATGGGAGTTGCAGAAGTCGCAGTCTGCGTTTCACGTCTGTGAATTTAGCTCTGCGCCTCTGGACTTCTGCCGAAAAGTCCGGATAGAAAGACACCCGAACACCATTGTGGAGGACATTTGCCTTCTCACGAGCATGTCTCAACACTGCTTCTCTATCCTTGTAATGTAAAATTCTTGCAAGAATGGATCTTGGAGGGCCCCCTGGTGGAGGAGGGCGTGAGGGCACTCTGTGGGCACGTTCCACCGCAAACAATGGGGAGAATGCATTTTTCCCAAAAAGTTCCATTAGCCAGTTTTCAACATAGGTGGTGGGGTCCCTGCCCTCCACTTTCTCAGGCAACCCCACTATGCGGACATTGTTTCACCTTAAGCGATTTTCCAAATCCTCTGCATGATCGCATGCATCCCTGGCTAATTGCAGTGCTGTTCTGGTATCCTGTGTCAAAGGTGGTAGCTGGTCTTCCATGTCACTGACTCTGCTTTCCACAGCCGTGGTGCGTTCACGTATCTTTTGCATGTCTTGCCTTAGTAATGACACATCTTCTCTCAGACCCCCAAACTGCTCCTTCAAGGTGTTAACTGAAGCTGTGCAGTTGTTCACAGCTCTGAGTATGTCAGCTAGAGTAGGCTGCGTGGCGTCCGGGTCCGCTGAGCTTTGTGGTTCCCCAGATTCAAGGGCCGACTGCTCCCCCTCCTCCTCTCCCCAGGGAGCCTGTGTGATGTCTGCCTGCATAGCATGTGTCCCAGCCTGGCTAGATGATTGCTCTGTTCCCAATGCCCCAGCCATTTTCTGAGCATAATAAATCATGTCTCTGGGGGCGTCTTTACCAGTGATTTTAGGTGTCTTACTTGCTTTAGGCCAAGAGTCCTTCTGCCTGTCCTGTCCGCGCGGTGTGTGTTTCGCTGAAGACGCCGCGGCGCCATCTTGGATCTCCAGGCCCGTCATCTCAATCTGTCCTTTTCGGAACTTTCCTCTAGTGCAGAGTGCCGGCGGATGATCCCCTGGGGTCTCAGGATCGTGCCCGTGCTGCATAGGGCAAAATAAAGTCGGTATGTGGGCTGGGGGAGGATCGGTTACCGGATCACTGCTGGGAGCTGTGGGAGATGCGTCCTCTCACATGCCTGCCTTGGCCACGCCCCCAAAGCTCATGCTTTGACTGACATTTGCTAATTTGTAGAAAATTATTTTGTAATAAAATATACCCTTTTACAATTTATTTTGAATTGTTTGCTGCAATACAAAACCCCATAGGGAACCCTTTCACACTTTTTTCTAAAGCACTTGAGCATTATCTACCGGACAAGTTAAACTTTTATTCACAGAGGAAATAGTCGCATCCATTGCCGGTATATTCCACTTTTTTGTAAATTTTTCCTCCATAGGATAAAGTGTAGAGAACTTTTTAGAAGGGAGAAAATGTTTATCTGGGTGATCCCACTCAGAATACATGAGCTGTTCCAGCAAAGGATGGACAGAAAAAGCATGCATAGCTTGAGGAGGCTTTAGGGAATCCAAAGAAGTGGGTTTTCTAGCTGACTACTTTAAGGGTAGCTTAAATGTGGAGTGAACTGATTTCTGTCAGTGATTGTACCAGCAATTTTTCAGACTGTGAAGCTGAAAAAGGCTCTTCCACAATTGATTCCTCGGAAGAGGAGTCAGCCTCCTCACGGTCCCCTGAGGGGGCTTCATCCTCCCCTGCCCACCGATCCTCTGCTTGAGGGTCCTGGGCGGTAGCAGGGGACCTATTGGGTTTTCTCCCATGCTGGGAAGATGCGATTAAAGCAGTCAATCTTTCCTCCAGCCCCACCAAAGCTGAGGAGAAAACATCCTTAATAATGTAGACAGGGGCTGAAGTGTTGAAAACAGTTGCAACACTTAAACCGATGGCTCACCATGATCAAAGACATGCTGGTAGGTTGATTGGCTTCTGTCCAAAATTGTTCTTTGTATTTGAATGCGAGTTGGGGACCTTGGATTGTGGGCTTCTTGAGGGTAGTGTGAGTGTGCGATGTATGTGTGGAGCGCTGTGTAAATTGACCCCGCTATATGGGTATCTTAAATAAATAATATTATAATAAATGAGCATCATAATGAGACACAATGTAGAGGGACAATTGTAGACATGCACCCACACTCACTCAGGTTGAACTGGATGGACTGGTGTCTTTATTCAACCTTACTATGTAACTATATATCTATGATCAGCTACCTCTGGATCTTCAGGGGGGGATGGCATTGCTGAGGTGAGACTAGGGTCCTCAGAGCCTGAAGGTGATACCTTTGGTCCCCTCTTTGAGGAATTTGTACGTCCCCTTCTGGAATGCATAGTCCTAAGCACAAATGCAGAGGTACTTTACAAGGAAAAAAATGCACCCACAGTTGAGCAAAAGTTCAGTAATTGTTACTGCCATTATACGCTCAGCCTGATGTGGAGTAAATGTGCCTTGGGGAATGCCGGTGTCTCACACTCACATGCCCAGGTCTGCCTCCGTGTCCCTCCGTTAGTCCAAATGACACTGGCAATAGAGCTTTGTATAAGCTAATCCACCCTGCGCTGTGACGCCCCCGCGCCAACGCTGCGCTAAGCCACACCCCCTTACTTCCTCACTACGCCCCCCCTTATTTTAAAAAAAAAAAAGTGATGCCCGCACGCGGGCCTTTGATCCGATCGGCGGGGGGGAATGGACTAGGATAGCACGGGGAAGAGGAGAGCCGCCGCTGCTGAGGGCGGTGGAGGGGGGAGCGGAGCGGCAAACCGCCAGACCATACAGCCTCCCCCCCTGCCTGCTCCTGTAGAGGGGAGAAGAAAGCATTCCCAGATGGAGAAATTTCAGCCAAATCCCCCCTCTCCCCCAAACTCTTACTGGTGGCCAGGATGGATGGCTGGAGGAAGCCATGCAGCTTCTGCTGACACAGAGGCGAGATCTGAAAGCATGGAAACAGGTATGTGCTCTTTACAGCCCCCAGTGGTGACTTTAGGCATGACAACAACTGTACAGGAGAAATCCAAAAGGAAATACATCTTTTTTTTAAAAATTCCTTAGAAATCTCCACTTACCTTATCCCGCCGCAGGATTCTGTGATACAACCAAACAGACCCAATCTGCTCCATCAAAAAACCTTCAAGGACTGGGGTCCCTTTTTATCGGAGTTCCACTGCCCTGGACATGTATAGCACCCTGTCAGTAATCTTTATGGCACTGCAATCTGACCAAAAGCACTGAATCCCAGGGACCAGCTCTCAAAAGAGAAGCGTTACAGGCAAAAGCTGGTTTCTTCCGCCACGAGGCCTGGGTACCAACCACTTTGGCCTCAATGGCACTTTGGATGGATCCGGTTGCAAAGGCTTGCTCCAGCCAGGAATAGTCCAGTGGAGCCTCTGCATAGCACATCTTTACTCGTGACCAACACCTAAGACAATGGCGAAAAAAAAATGAGGTACTCCCAGTAATCGGAGGGGTTATATAGGGTGTGAACTTCCTGTCTTAGGGCGTGCCAGTGTCCATCACCTAAAAAGGTGGCCTATATACCCATATAGTTATTACTATGGCGCTGTGTCCCGTGATGTACGATAAAGAAAAAAAAAAGAAAAGAAAAATAATGGAAAAAAAAAAAATATCCAATAAAAATAAATAAATTAAAATTTCTTCATGCATTTCAGCCAAAATATATTCTGCTGCATGTCTTTGTGTGGGAGGCAATTTGACACTAGCTGATGCTGGTTGGGGGGGTACACTAACTGACACCAATATCAATAGTGACACTAATACAGTGATGAGTGCAAATACTATACATCAGCCTTTTTCAACCAGGGTGCCTTTAGGTTTCTTCAGGGGTGCCTTGGCAAAATTCCTAAAAAAAAAAATATAAATTGAGAATTGAGCCTGCCTTTTTAGTTACACAAAGCCACAGCGTTCCAACAACCAAGGACATTACCTTTAATGTTGGGTGTCCTATGCGTGTGGATGTTTCTGCAATATGTAAAACTCTTAGTTACATTTTTTACATTTTAGAATGGAGTGACTTTGCAGGGGTGCCTTGACTGAAAAGAAGTTGAGAAAACACTGCCATACAAGTGCTAATCACATACCAGATACGTGATCCAGCACACAGCAGCTGCCCTGCTGCAGTAGATGTATGTGGGACAGTCACTTAGGTGGAGTTGTGCTTGTTCTTATCACCGTTAGGCCCCATGCAAACTGAATGTTTTTTTGCTCTTAGGGGCGTCTGCCTTTTTTTTTCCCCTTTCTAAAACGCCCTTTCATGTCAGCCTGTGTCCATGCACACATAGGCGATTAGAGGCAGACAAAAAAAAAGAAAAGAAAACACTGCCATTGTGTCCACGAGCAACACTGTTCCGGCCAATGCTCAATATGTTGGGGGGGGGGGGGGGGCAGCAAATAGTGCCCATTAGTGCCGCCTATCAGTCCCACTCAGTTTTTATTTTTCAAAAATTTGGGCCTTTTTTTAGCAGGCTATAAAAAAAACCCCACTGGTGATCAAATACCACCAAAAGAAAGCCCTATTTGTGGGAACAAAATGATAAAAATTTCATTTGGGTATAGTGTTGCGTGACCGTGCAATTGTCAAAGTGCAACAGTGCTGCAAGCTGAAAATTGTCCTGGGCAGGTGAAAGTGCGCAAGTGCCTGGTATTGAAGTGGTTAAGCCTATTACACACTACTAGTTTTTTTTTCCGTACAACTCAGCAAGTTAAATAAAAAAACAAAACAAAAAAACAAAAACAAAAAACAAAACAAAAAACACACCACCTCACAGCTCCGGTCAAAGCCGCTGTATCAAAAATCCAATGGTAGTACAGTGATCTCCCCTGCTTTTCTATTGTGTTCTGACAGGGGGGCAGCCTGAGCGTTTTGGAGCTTGAAGCTCCAAAACACTGGAGGGGGGAAAAAAAAAATCAATGATTCTCTATGGAGAGTGTTTACATCTCCGCTCCAAAACACCTGAAGCCAAACAAGTTCTGGAGCTTTTTTTGTCGCTCATTTGGGTGTTTTTGGCACGTTTGTATCCCCAGAGAAATGAATGGAAACTTGCCATTCGCGCGTTTTTCTGCTCAAATGTAAAAAATAAAATAGTAATAATATATGAATAAATAAATGTAAAATAAATACACAAGTAACTAAAAATCATCATAAAGTAAAATAAATGAATATGTAATAATACATTAATAATTTACGTCTAACCTTATAAAATATAATAATAATAATAATACATTTTGTGTTAGGGTGTTTAGGTATTTATTTTATTTTTTAAGGAGCATGGGGGAGAAGATGCTGTGGGGCATCGATCCCTTCTAGCCTTATATTCCCAGTTTCATATTGTCCTCTGGAGCCTGTCCACAATCAAAAATGTATCTTATTGTATTATAACTGTATTGTCTCCCTTTTATATTGTAAAGCGCTGCATAAACTGTTGGCGCTATATAAATCCTGTATAATAATAATATAATAATAATAATAATAAACCATTGCAGTGCAGGCACAGTCCCACTGCAAGAGAGAGTTTCCTAGGGTGCAGCTTTTAAAAAAGGTAAAGCATGTGGCGAGGAGGCGACATATACTGTAGCCTCCTCACCGCCTGTGGAACAGGGATGGCAGTATAGATGCACGTGTGAATGAGCCCTTACTTATGTACCCGTTGTGTGCATACTCACATCTGCATGGGGATCTTCTGTGCCAAAGCCCAGCCATTCCTGCCCTGTCAGATGCCACAGCTGCTGGAATCGATTGCTTCGTCTCTATGCTGTGCTGTAAGTCGTTCTGCTACTTTGAATTGCCCCTCAACGTAATCCTTATCATTTTATTCTTGCTTGTAATGAATTGAACCATGTGAAGGAATGATCTCAGCACACCGATGACGGGTGTGAGCTTCAAGACAACTGCGTCGAATGTTTGAAATCATAAATAAAAAAACAAGCCCATTTGTTATGTACATGACATATGCTGCGCTGTGGGGGAAAGCATGCCTCATGTATGGAGTCATGCTGCCTACCTGTTACATGCAATATAACACAAAACAAATGGCTGTGTGGGCTGTATTTCTCGGTCTGGGTTATGATTCATTCTCATTTCAATTCATTTTATGAAAAGCGCAAGAACGAAAAAAAAAAAAAAAAAAAGAACACTAAAAAGGTGGAGGGTTCTATTAGAACAGCGATTAGAATTGTCTTTTTCTGAACGAATAAAAAGCCCAAAGTCTTTCTGTACTGACGTTCTTCATAAACAGCCTTCAGCATACCTGCGTTCTCCAACCCTTGTAACCATTACGGGGCTGATTCGCATCTATTAAGGTAATAAGCAATTCTGGATGCGTTTTCATATGTGTTAGTGTGCACCTTTTTTTTTTACCTAGCACGAATGAGCATCATCATACCTCAATGGATGTTTGTTCAAAGGTTGTCTGCCCCAAAAGAAAAAAAATCCCCTCTGTGCGAAAATATGCATGGAATGTCTTATTGCCCATAGCAACCAGCTGCATCCAAATGTCATTGTTTAGTGCAGGGTTAAAAAAAACAAAACAAAAAAAAAAAAAAAGGATTCCGATTGGTTGTTATGGTAACAAGCGAGTTGCTAGCTAGCATACCTTTGATACCAGAGCTTCTACTCTTTTTGGGTGCACACAACTCTGATGGCGGACATAGAGGGTGCGACAAAACTGAAAAATCGATGTCAGATTCAACAAAACTATCTAATAAGACATCGAGTGAGCAAGACAAAAATGGCATGTCCGCGCGATAACAGACTGATAGTGACGGCTTTGATCAGCTAAAGTCGTTCTAGCAGAAGTAAATTGATTATGCAGGGTTGAGCCACGGAGTTCTCACATCCTATAGGACATGTTTATTGGCATGGCGCACCGATGCATCTACCAGGAGGTAAACACAAGCCCACGTAATCTGTAGCATGTTCTGTCTGAACAAGGCCTTAAAGTCATTGTAGTCTTTTTTTTATTATAAAAAACAAGATAAACTTGGGGGGGGGGGGCGTAGGCACAAGAGGTACATTTTGAAGTTGGCATGATGCCCGACTCCTGTACCTTAGCGAATCTCCATCATGGTGTCCCAAACTTTTGGATGAGCCTGTTTTTAAAGTGGTGTTCCAGCCAAAATTATACTTTTTAAATAAAAAATACCCCTATAATACACAAGCTTAATGTATTCTAGTAAAGTTAGTCTGTAAACTAAGGTCTGTTTTGATAGTTTATAGCAGTAGTTTGTTATTTTATAAACTTACAGCAGGCCGTGGCCATCTTAAGTGTGGGCATCTGAAGCCAGACTGTATTTCTTCCTGGATCTCATCCTTGCAGATCTCGCACATGCTCAGTGCAGTACAAGCAGTGTAATAGGTTTCAGATCAGGTTTCCATAGCAACGGCAGTTTCAGAGGAAGTTGCCGCCCCTTCCCAGAAGGCATTGCAAACAGGAAATGATGTGATGGGCCGCGGCCAGGGAGGAGGAAGTGAAAAATGAATACAGCAGATATACAGTAGGTATAAAATAAAAGAAAAAAAATAAGAAAAATAAGAAAAATAAAAAAATATCCAATTTGTTTACAGTACACAGTTTAGTGAGGGATGCTGAAGAGTTGTAAAAGTTGGTGGAACTGCACTTTAAGCTACTTAACCACCTCAATACAGGGCACTTTCACCCCCTTCCTGCCCAAGCCATTTTTCAGCTTTCAGCGCTGTCGCACTTTGATTGACAATTGCGCGGTCATGTTACACTGCACCCTAATGAAATTTTTATAATTTTTTCCCCACAAATAGGGCTTTCTTTTGGTGGTATCTGATGACCTCTGTGGTTTTTATTTTTGCGCTATAAACAAAAAGGAGAGGGACAAGTTTGAAAAAACACAATATTTTTTACTTTTTGCTATAATAAATATCCAATTTGTTTTTTTCTTTAAACAAAATTTCTCCTCAGTTTAGGCCGATATGTATTCTATATATTTTTGGTAAAGAAAAAAAAAAAAAAAAAAAAAAAAATAATCGCAATAAGCGTATATTGATTGGTTTGCGCAAAAGTTATAGCGTCTACAAAATAGGGGATAGATTTATAGCATTTTTATTATTATTATTATTATTTTTTTTTTAACTTGTCATGGGGGCGATCTGCAATTTTTATTGTGACTGCGATATTGAGGCGGACATATCGGACACTTTTGACACATTTTTGGGACCATTCACATTTATACAGCGATCCGTGCTATAAAAATGCACTGATTACTGTGTAAATGTGACTGGCAGGGAAGGGGTTAACACTAGGGGGTGATCGAGGGGTTAATGTGTGTCCTAGGGAGGTGATTCTAACTGTGGGGGGAGGGGACTGACTGGGGGGGGGGTGACTGACTGGCGGAGGTGACCGATCGGTGTCCCTATGTACAAGGGACACACATCGGTCTCCTCTCCTCTCTGACAGGAAGTGGATCTGTGTGTTTACATACACAGATCCACAGTCCTGCTCGGTTACTGGGCAATCGTGGGTGTCCGGCGGACATTGCGGCCGCCGGGCACGCGCATCGGGTCCCCAGTGACGCAGCGGGCGCGTGCCCCCTAGTGGCTCGGGAAGGCAGTCAGGTCATATGACGTCCGTCCAGAAGGAGAGCTGCCTCATCCCACCGTCATATGACAGTGGGCGGGCAGCTAGTGGTTAAAGTGATACTAAAGGTTTGTTTTTTATTTTCTAAATAGGTTAATTTAAGCTAGTGCATTGTTGGTTCACTAACCTTTTCCTTCGATTTCCCTTCTAAATGCTTTTTTTTTTTCTTGTGTGAATTTCTAACTTCCTGTTCCTCCTCTGTAAGCTTGCCCCCATCATCCGAGCCATTTTGGCTGGGGGTTAGTATGCGTGCTCGCCCCCTCCCTTGGGACTACATCCCTGCGGGGAGACGCTGTGTACGTTCACAGGCACGGGAGGCAGGGGAGCCGCGGGCGTGTCTAAGACGCTGTAGCTCCGCCTCCCGTGCCTTGTTATTGTATTTTATGACAATCTCAGCAGCACAGCCCCGCCTTAACTCCACCCCCTTATTTGCTGCAGTGAAAGTTGGAATAAATAATTAAATATATTAATTCGTTTTTTTGAACAGTAACTAGTATTTGTTTATACTATGGGCTTGCTGGGGAGGCGGGAATGGGCATGTTAACTGGGCGGCGTGTGTTCAACCAAGGCAGAACTAAAAACGAGAACTAGGCTCTTTCTCGTTCTGTCACACGGCGAAAAAGCGGCAGTGCGCATGCGCAATGCCTCTAGGCCTCAAGGGAACAGTAGTTCCTTTGGAGCCGTGATGTAGTTGAAGAGAACGCGCTCGAAAACCCGGAAGTTTAGGATACAGTACACAGAGGAAAGGAGGAAGTGGAGAAAAATCATACTTCTCTAAAAGGTAATTAAATAATTTGGGCTCAGGCAACATCTATATTCACGATATATACATCACATAGACCACAAATTCCCCCCAAAAATTTTACCTTTACAACCCCTTTAATGTGAGTGACCCTACATTGGGTTTAAGAAATTCCTTGGTCTTACTACATTTAGCAGCGCTTTTTCCTTGTCTTTTTCTTGTGAAACATGATAAAAACTTACCTGCTCTGTGCAATAGAATTGCACAGAGCAGCTCCAATCCTCCTATTCCCAGGTCCCCACCAGCCCTCTTGGCTCCTCCTCTTCTCGGTGTGCCACCAAAAGGAAGCCACTTCCTATGGTAGCACGTCTGCGGGCTTGATCCCGAGCCACACTGCCTGCGTCCATAGGCACAGACAGCATGGCTCGCCCCACCCCCTGCTCCCCTGTCACAGGATTTGATACAAGTGGGAGCCAATGGCCTCAAATGCCGGTGAGAGCAGGGAGAGTCGCTACAGACACAGTGAGGGCTCAGGTAAGTATACTGAAACATTTTTTACCCTTATGCAGAAAATACATTAAAGTGGATGTAAACCCTCACATATACCCAGTGAAGTGAACAGCCTCAGATGATACACAGATATTAAACAAATCTCCTTACATAAGTTTTACATGCATATCTTCTGTCTTCAGATTTATATAATGTTTAGAAAGTGCACGTTTTGTTAGAATTTTCTCTTCCCGATTCACCTGTGGATGTTGATTCTTGCCATACACTGAGACAGCTGATTGGAGGAAAGGCACACACCCCCCTCCACATAGGCAGAGACTTGCAGAGCTGTGCTGTGAATAGACCAGCTCTCTAGTAATCTATTTATAGCACCCGCCCTGACACAAATTTCAGGCTGGTTTTATCAGTTGACAGAACTTGTCAGAAGTTTTCATGCTGATAACAGAAGAACAGAGTAGGAAAAAGCCACGGGACTTAGGGCTTTGAAGAGAGATAAGAAAACACTGCAGATATATGTGCCAAAGGAAACAAGTTTATGTCTACTTTAAGGTAAAGAATGTTTAGGCTTTAGAACCACTTTAATGTGCATAAAAGTCGCCCCCTTCATTTTAATAGGGCTGCCTTGCCTAACGCACCAAAAAATGTTTACGCACTATTTTTGGTAATGCAATGCACAGCCATGGGTGGACCGCTGCAGTGCGACTGTGCCAACCTAGCCTGTCAACAGTCCAGGAAAAGTCAAACATGCAGGGTTCCTGTGACACTCTGCAAAGATAGCTGAAACCGGGAATTTCCCAGATCTCAGCAGGTATATCTTTACTACAAAATATTGGCACATATTTACAGCACAGTCATGAAAAGATAATTGCTTCTTCTGCCAGAATACTCCTTTTTAAACAAACCATTGTTTAGCTTCTAAGGCTCGGTTCACACTCCTGCATAGCGACTGTGACGCCATTTTCAGTGCGATTATGTGATGCAACTTTGCATATTCTATGGGGCCAATTGGACGTGCTGAGTCACACTGATGAGAATGGACACCATTGAATATAATGTGATTTCCCTTGTCATGCAACTCTTAAAGAAGAAGAACTATGGGCAAAAATGTTATTTTCAGATTAGATTAGAGGGTTACAACCCCTGTCAGATTTTTTCCACCATCTTTTCCCATTGGGGAGATTTCCCTTCACTTCCTGTCCCATAGCCAAACAGGAAGTGAGAGGAAATACCAGAAAATTAAGGGCGTTTTTGGGGACCCCCCAGGTCACCAGAACTAGTGTCCTTTCTGGAAGATTTCCCTTTTTTCTGGGGACAACCCAAAATGTGGAATTTTTCTTTCACTGATAATGGTAAACAAGACAAATGGAGAGGGTGAAACTCCTTAACGGGGGGCACAGACAGCAATAAAAATTAGTTCCAATTCCTCTCCACTATATCCAAAACTAAAAATTCAAGTTTTGCATTTAGTTATACTTTTAAGTTTTTCACTGCAACATATAGCAATGTATTGTGGTGATTAAACAGAAATGGAATGGAATTATGTGATTAAGTTGAGAAAAAAAAACAAAAAGTGCGATTCGCTGTAATGAGCATATCCGTACCGTGTACTCCACAGCGCACCCATTGCAACGCAGCTCCTGGGGTGAAAAGTCCCCCCCTGGAAAAATCGAACTAGGAGAATACAGCAATGATACAGTTGAATGCGATATTCAATTTCAGCCCCCCCCCCCAGCAGAAGTTGAATATCACATTGGAGATAGAGATAGATATATATCATGTGGCTGATTGTGAATGGCATAAATAGTCTATGTTTAGCTGTCACCAACCCTGCCAACATCACACATAATATAAATTAGGACAAAAATAGTTGTCTCATGGCTAAAATGTCCTGTAGGGAGGAGTACTAATACAAACTTTCTACCCTGACTATAAAGATACATTGTTCCTCTAGCTTCAGTTTTAATAAATCTGATTCTTTGTTTCGGTTTATGGGGGTAAAACAGTCAGTCAGTCTCAGGAAATTAGCAATCATTTGCCACATAATATTGTGATAGACATACTTAAAGTGGAGTTCCACCCAAAAGTGGAACTTCCACTCATCAGATTCCTCCCCCCCTTCGGTGACACAGTTGGCACCTTTCAGGGGGGAGGGGGGTACAGATACCTGTATATTACAGGTATCTGTACCCACTTCCGGCATAGATAGCCGCAGAATCTGCGGTTATTTACGCCACTTCCTGCTCCCTCCCCGCTGCCTGCTGGGAAACACACGGGTCCCAGAGGCAGCAGGGAGCATCCTTATTGCGCGGCGCGACTCGCGCATGCGCAGTAGGGAACCGGGAAGTGAAGCCGCACGGCTTAACTTCCTGATTCCCTTACCGAAGATGGAGGCGGCAGCACCCGAGGACGGAGAGACGCTTCGGCCTCGGGTGCTGACATCGCGGGCGCCCTGGACAGGTAAGTGTCCATGTTTTAAAAGTCAGCAGCTGCAGTATTTGTAGCTGCTGACTTTTAAAAAAAATTTTTTCGGCGGCGCCCCGCTTTAAAGAGGAACTGCAGTCTGCTCAAATAATTTGTAATAAAAACATCTTTGCCATGCTGAAGCTTCCCTCCAACCACTTTGCATATGATTTTGTATATACTGTGATTCTCTACATGCCAAATATGCTGCAGAAATCTCCCTCCACTGAGTCTGACTGCAGTCATTTTAACTGTGGGCAGCTGAAGCTGCTGCCTGTTCACTTCCTTGATTTACACAGACACACAGAGGCACACCTCTAGCCCTGCAGCTCTCATTGGCTCTCGTATGCCTCACCCCCGCTCCCTTCCTGGCAAACTTTCAGGAGAGTGAGAGAAAGCTGTGCATGATGTCATACGCCTAGGCTTTTTACCAGACAAGAAACATGACGTGGGCTGTATAAGGTATTTACTGGCAGAAAAAAAAAAAAATTGGATTTTTTCATCATACTTACCTGCAAAATCCTTTTCTTTGAGTACATCATGGGACACAGAGTTAGGCTAATATTCATTACTACTGGGTTATACACCATCTCTAGGTAAATGGACACTGGTAGACAAAGACAGAAAGTGATCCCCTATATAACCCCCTCCCACACAGGAAGTACATCAGTTTTGTAGCAAGCACTGAATCCTAAAAAAAAAAAAAAAAAAAAAAAAAAAAGGAGGGGAGGGACCTCTGTGTCCCATGATGTACTCAAAGAAAATGATTTTACAGGTAAGGATGACAAAAAAATCCTAATTTTCTTTTTCATACATCATGGGACACAGAGTTAGGCTAAAATACATAACCTACTGGGATGTCCCAGAGCAATAGCCTTGAGGGAAGGGAGACAACCTGCCAAACAATAGCCATCAGACCTTATACGGCAGCCTGTAGTACACTGCGGCCGAAAGCCGAATCCTCGTCTGCTCGAACATCCACTTGATAAAATTTTGTGAACATATGCACGGAAGCCCAAGTGGCAGCCTTCCAAATCTGAGCCACAGCTACCTGATGGCAAAAAGCCCAGGAGGTTCCTACACCCCTGGTAGAATGATCCCTCATGTTTCACAACGTAGGCCTGAGTGACCAATTGATGGACCCAACTGGCTATGGAAGCTTTGAAAGCTGCTTGCCCCTTCTTGGGTCCTTTTGGTAAAACAAACAAAAAAAACAAAAAAATAGAGTCTGATCCTCGGATCTCCGCAGATCTAGACAAAATAAACCTTGACTGCCCAAACAACGTCTAAGGAATGCAGTCTCTCTTTCGCCGAACGAGGCCGAGAGAAAAAAAAAAAAGGCAAAATAATGTCCTGATTTAAATGAAAGGCTGACACCACTTTTGGAAAAATGATGGAACAGGTCATAACACAACCCTGTCGCGATGAAGGATCAAGTATGGTTCCCTGCACAAAAGGGCCACCAACTCCCGACACCCAGGAAGGCTAGCTTGCGTGACAGCATGTCTAATGGAATTTCCTTGATAGGCTCAAATGGTTGTTTCTGTAAGTAACACAGACAGTACCAAGTTCAGGTCCCAAGGACACATAGGTGACCTAATGGGGGGGAAGCAAACAAGTTGCCCCCTGCCTAAAGGTTCGGACCAGCGAATGGGTGGCTAAAGGCTTTTGGAAGAATACTGACAGGGCCAAAATCTGACCTCCGATTGTACTCAAAGCCAATCTGATTTCCACAGCTGACTGTAGAAAAGAGAGAATTCTCCCAATCATGCATTTCCGAGGATGCTATTTTCTGGCTTCACACCAAGCAATATAAGTTTTACAGACCTTATGATAGATCTTCCTAGTGACAGCTTTTCTAGCATTCACTAGGGTAGGCACCACTGGTCCCAAGATGCCATGGTCCTTCAATACCCTGGCTTCAATAGCCATGCCGTCAAATTTAGAGACTGTAAATTGGGGTGGATAATAGGACCTTGAGACAGTAGATCAGGGCGACGTGGAAGCGCCCATGGCCCGTCTATTGTCAGTCTCACAATCTTTGGGAACCAGGGCCTTCTGGGCCAGGCTGGTGCCACCAGAATGACTGGAACCCACTCTCTCCGAATCCTGCGCAACAAATGTGGAAGGAGAGGGACCGGGGAAAAGCATAAACCAGGGAGTACTGGCTCTGTGGAACTACAAGAGCATCTGCTCAGATTGCCAGAGGATGCCTTGTTCGAGACACAAACTACTGTAGCTTGTTGTTGAACCTGGATGCCAATAAGTCGACCTCTGGCCATCCAACACTGGCAAGTTTCCTGAAACACCCCTGGGTGTAGGGACCATTCCCCTAGGCAGATCTGCCTGCGGCTGAGATAATCTGCCTTCCAGTTCTCTACTCCCAGGGTATGGACTGCCGATAGAATTGGCACATGTCCCTCTGCCCAGGCTAGTATGTGGTTGACCTCCTTTAGAGCTGAATGACTCCTGATACCGCTTTAGTGGTTTATATAGGCCACTGCAGTGGCATTGTCGGACCGAACCCTGATAGGGCAGTCCTGAAGCTCTACTGTCCAGGACCGTAGGGACAGGCGTACTGCCTGTAACTCCAGGATGTTGATGGGCAGGATCTGCTCTGTCCTTGACCATTTTCCTTGAGCTGTGAGCCCCTCTAGGGTCGCTCCTGAGAGACTGTCATCTGTGGTTAGTACTTTCCAAGTTAACGGGAGAGAGGATCTTCCCTTTTGCAGGTTCTGATCCTGCAACCACCAGTTTAGGCTTAAGTGTGCCTGAGGAGATAAGAACATTGGATAATCCAGGGATTGTCATCTTCTGTTCCAAGCCAACAAGATGTCTTGTTGTATAGCCCTGGAATGTAACTGGACATAGGGCACTGCCTTGAAGGAGGACACCATTCTTCCTAGAAGACTCATACAGAGCCGAATGTAGGGTTGTCTGGTGCCCCGCATCTGATCCTTCAGATCCTTACGGGTGGCATAAATACCCTTGCTTGGACCGTATCTAAGATCAGATCTAAATACTTCAGACTTTGAGCTGGTCTCAAGGCTGACCTTTTGGTAATTATGATCCAGTCTAAGCTTTCCAAATACCGCACTGTGCAAGTTATGATCTGTTCTAGAGCTTGCAGTGAGTGATCTCTGAGCAGGAGGTCATCCAGATACCCGAGCACCAGGATCCCTTGGGCCCTTAAGAGACCCAGTACTGGTGCTAGGACCTTTGTAAACACCCGGGGAGCTGTGGCAAGCCCGAAGTGTAGAGCCACAAACTGAAAATGAGGTTCCTCTACTGCAAATCGCAGGAACCTCTGATGAGGCCGACAGATAGGTACGTGTAAATAAGAGTCTTTTATATTGATGGAGGCTAGCAAGTCTCCCATCTGGAGTGAGGCTACTACTGAGCGGACAGACTCCATCCGAAATGACTGGATTAGTAGATACCGGTTCAGGGATCTTAGATCCAAAATGGGCCTTGTGTCCCCGTTTGGTTTGTGTGTGTGTGTGTGTGTGTGTGTGTGTGTGTGTGTGTGTGTGTGTGTGTGTGTGTGTGTGTGTGTGTGTGTGTGTGTGTGTGTGTGTGTGTGTGTGTGTGTGTGTGTTACTAATTACTAATGGAGGATTTTTTGAAAATCACAGACTTCTGCTTTAAGGCGTCAACAGCAAAACACAGTGCTCGAGGAATATCTGTCTTATTTTCAGCCAGATCATCCTCCTGGTTAGGCCTGTCAGGCTGTCTGAGCTGATCCTTCATGGACTGGCAGAAACCAATTGCTGCAACAGCTGGCTGAATAGTTGAACTGGCCAAAGAAAAAGAAAGTCTTTAAAGTGGAGTTCCACCCAAAAATGGAACTTCCACTTTTTGGATTCCTCCCCCCCTCCGGTGTCACATTTGGCACCTTTCAGGGGGGAGAAGGGAGCAGATACCTGTCTAATACAGGTATTTGCTCCCACTTCCTGGCATAGATCACCGCGATGATTGCAGTGACCTACATCACTTCCGCCGCCTACCCCGTCCTCCCCCGCTGTATTCTGTGAGACACAGAATACAGCAGGGACCTGAGAGGACGCGCATGCGCAGTAGAGAACGAGGAAGTGAAGCCGCACGGCTTCACTTCCTTATTCCCCTACCGAGGATGGCGGCGGCAGCAGCCAAGAGCCGAAGGACGGATCAGCTTCGGCTGCCGACACTGCGGGCTCCCTGGACAGGTAAGTGTCCATATATTAAAAGTCAGCAGCTGCAGTATTTGTAGCTGCTGGCTTTTAATATTTTTTTTTCAGCAAACCTCCGCTTTAATAAGGACTCCAATTTATTGTCAACAGGGTCTTTCAAACCCTGTGCGTTATCTACCTGACAAGTCAAGTTCTTGTTTAACCACTTGACAACTGGGCACTTAAACCCCCCTCGTGACCAGACCAATTTTCAGCTTTCAGCGCTCTCACACTTTGAATGACAATTACTCAGTCATGCAATACTGTACGCAAATGAATTTTTTGTCCTTTTTTTCATACAAATAGAGCTTTCTTTTGGTGGTATTTGATCACCTCTGGGTTTTTTATTTTTTGCGCTATAAATGAAAAAAGACTGCAAATTTTGAAATAAAACGCATTGTTCTTAGTTTCTGTGATAAAATTTTGCAAATTAGTAATTTTTCTTCATAAATTTTGGCCACAATTTATAATGCTACATATCTTTGGTAAAAATAACCCAAATTAGTGGATATTATTTGGTCTTTGTGAAAGTTATAGAGTCTACAAGTTATGGTGCAAATCATAAAAAATTGATCACATCTGATGCACTGACGGCCTATCTCATTTCTTGTGACCCGAACAAGTCAGGAAAGTACAAATACCCCCCAAATGACCCCTTTTTTGAAAGTAGACAATCCAAGGTATTTAGTAAGATGCATGGTGAGGTTTTTGATGTTGTCATTTTTTCCCACAATTTTTTGCAAAATGAAGATTTTTTTTTTTTCCCCCACAAAATTGTCATTGTAATAGGCTATTTCTCTCACATGGCATGTATATACCACAAATGACACCCCAAAATACATTCTGCTCCTCCTCCTGAGTATGGGGATACCACATGTGTGGAACTTTTTCACAGCCTGGCCACATAGAGAGGCCCAACATGCAGGGAGCACCATCACGTGTTCTAGGAGCATAAATTACACATCTAATTTGTTGACTACCTATTACACTTTTGAAGGCCCTAGAGCACCAGGACAATGACACGTGACACTGACGTGGCACTGATGACAAATGGCACTGATACGTGGCACTGATGACAGATGGCACTGATACGTGGCACTGACGTGGCACTGATGACAGATGGCACTGATGACAGATGGCACTAATACGTGGCACTGACAGATGGCACTAATACGTGGCACTGACAGATGGCACTAATACGTGGCACTGACAGATGGCACTAATATGTGGCACTGATGACACATGGCACTAATATGTGGCACTGATGACATGTGGCGCTGATGACAAATGGCACTGATATAAGATGGCACTAATACGTGGCACTAATACGTGGCACTGATGACAGATGGCACGTGACACTGATGACAGGTGGCACCGATGACAGATGGCACTATGTGGCACTGATGACAGATGGCACTATGTGGCACTGATGACAGATGGCACTATGTGGCACTGGGGACAGATGGCACTGGGGACAGATGGCACGGGCAGATGGCACGGGCAGATGGCACGGGCAGATGGCAGGGGCTGTTAACAGCGGGACACCTTTTTTTCCTTTTTTTTTTTTCTTTTACACTCACCGCCGCAGCGGTTCCGCTCTCCCTCCTCACACGCTGTCTCTGTGTGAGGAAGGAGAGCCGGCGATGAGAGATGATCTCATATGTTTACATATGAGATCCTCTCTCATTGGCACCGCCGATCGCACCGTAAACGGCCGCTGCCATTGGCCGTTTACGGTGATCTGTGACTGGCTGTGTCCGAGGGACACGGCCAGCACAAAACTTCCGCGATGCGCGCTCGCGGGAGCGCGCAATGCGGAAGTAAACAGGAGGCCGTCCAGGGACGCCCTCCCGGCAATTGGAGTCCGCGCTGTAGCCGTCTTTCGGCTATAGCGCGGACGCCTAGTGGTTAAGGAAGAGACTGCTGCATCTACGACTGGCATGCTCCACCTTTCATCCATGGGATATAAAAAGGGAAAACCTCTTAGGAGGAACAAAAATCCTGTCAGGATGTTCCCAAATCAGCATACAGGGTCTGTTCCCACAGAGGGTGTAAGGGGAAAGCCTGTGCGGCCTGAAGAGGCCTCAGGGACCCCAAAGAGGACCAGGGGGGCTCAGTAACCTCTGCAAGAGGCAAAACTAACCATTTCGGTAAGAGCCTGGATCAAAAGCTTGAAAAACACACAAAAAAATAAATAGTAGATAGACAATAAAAATATATCATACTTTCCTTTATTCTAAACTTTTTTTCACATTTCTTCAGTTACTTCTTGGTTTCTGGCCTAGGCTAATGACATCATACATCCCAAGAGTCTCCAGGAGAGGGGGAGGGGTTTTCTCAGCTAAGCATGCCCTCCTGCCTGAGCTAGGGGGAGATGGATTCCAGGAAGTAAATACTCCACGAATCCTCTGCTCTTACTCAAGATAACCACAGCCAGAAATGCTAGGGGGGTGTTTTTCAAAGTGATTTGTCAGCCAAATAAAGCATGGGGACATAGAGGGATGGGTGAGTTTGCTTAAATATTAAAAATGAATCAAATAGGGTTCGATTTATAACGCTCTGGCAATAGGCACCTGCCAGTGAAAATCAGTGATTCTTGCTGGTGGAAAAACTAGATGCATGCTACCGCGTGCAAAGCGCCACGACCAACAGTGGTGCAGGCAGATTTAGACCCTATAGACCACCAATGCGCGATTAGGGACTCTGACCAGCTTTGGATACAAACTGTTTATGTCCATGGACACCGTTGCCAGCCTCATAAAAAGACTTATTCATATGGCCGACTTGCTCCCGGTGCCATACAGGAGCGTGTTCTGCCAGCACAAGGATGCACAGGTGTTGCATGCATCCCCATTCTGGCAGACCTATAGATATCTTTTGGGACAGGTGGCTGCACGGACACAGCCACTGTGTCCCAATGTGACATCTGTGTGGGTGCACGGCCCGGAACGCACACAGTGTGAGTTTGGGGACATAGACCTGCATTGTGGCACATTGGGACACCACTGCTGTGTCCGTGTAGATATCTATAGATCTGCCAGCATGGGGATGAATGCAGCGCCTGTACATCCCTGTGCTGGTAGAACACGCTTCTGAACAGCACACAGAGGTAAACGGACATGTTAATGAGCTCAAACTGGCCGCAGCTAATCTTCCAACTGTTCGCAGCTTTATGCTAGCCATACACCTGTCAAAAAAATCGTTCAAACGCGTTTTTTGAAAAACTAACGCACGGTCGTGAGAGCAAACGATTTTGCCATCATGTAATGACCGAATTTTGGTCGATAAATCGTTCAATGGACATAAATGAATCAGTTTTTCGTTTGTTTTGTCACATATGCCTAGTGCAAACGAGAAACCCTTGTGCAGGCGAGAAACACATTAACCTTTGAATTTATCGTCCGTTCAGAAGAAGTTTTTCAAACTGTTCCTTTGATTTTTTGGCTCAGAAAACGTCACAACCGATTTTAGATTTGTGCCCATTAACTGGACAATAAACTAACAAACTGTCCGAATGACAGATTTTCTAATGATTTTTCGCCTAGTGTATGAGGCTGCAGCGCTCACTCTATGCTATCAAACATTTTCACATCTGACTGCGGCCTAATGCCGCGTACACATGGCCGGACTTGCGAACGGTCCAAACTCCGTCGGCATTTCCGATGGAGAGATTTAGAACATGTTCTATATCTGAGTCCGTCGGAAATGCCGACAGAAAAAGTTCAATGGGGCATACATACACATGGTCAGAATGTCCGGCCATGTTTACGTGGCATTAGGGTCCATTCACACAGGTGGTTACACACACTGATTTCCAGCGACAAGAATCTACGGATTCCCACTTGACAGACGCGTGCAAATAGCTGCAGCCGCCAAGCCTGTACAATCTAATGACAGACTGTCAATGGCCACATACAATGCACCCAGCAACAATCACCCCAGGTAACCGCTGACAGTCATGCACTACAGCTGCAGTCACCGACAGCCTGTCCTTGCACTGCACAGGCTTAGTGACTGCAGCCATTTGCAAACATCAGTCAATTCTAGCTGCAGCAAATCGCAGTAATCACCCATGCAAAAGGACCCTAACCGCTATGGCGGATACGTAAACGTTTGACAGCTGACCAAAAGCATAGCAACTCCCAGGAGTCTGTGTCAGTTTCAAGCAGATTCAGCCAAATCTGGAGCCTTTTTGCGATTGCGGCTGAAGCACGTCTTCACCGCTTTCTGCCAGAAACAACCGAGAAGTAAGCTGTGGAAAAATGTATCTAAAGATGAAACTTTCTTTATGGCGGGGATAAGCGAATAGGAACATTGGTGGAAAATGTGCGCCGACTCCAGTGTGAATTATACAATATTTCACCGACTTCCTGACAGGAATCTTTCCTCTGTAACCACTTCAGGCCCTCACACACACACACCACTACTAGATTTTTTTCCCTAAAAGTTAAGGCTTATGTAAGTGGAACTGGATGCATTTATTTGAATTAACAAGAAATTGGTAAAAAAAAAAAAAATAACACACAATCCTAGATATTTACCTCAAGAAATAACTAAAAAGGCCTCCTGAATACACACCGAAGTGTGATATTCCGTATTGCAGAAAGTCAAAGCTCACTGTTCAGTTTAGAATAGCTTTTTCCCCTGTGGTCATTACACACAGGAAACATGAATCTGTCTTCATATGCTATACATACAGTATATAGTTAGTGTAACGTTAAAATAAGTTGTGTTTGTGTGGATGAGAATGAATACTACAGCACACCTGTACAGATCTGCATTAGAAAAGATCCTGAATACCACTGTGCTTGCTTACAGGAGTGTTTGGCCCTATAGAAATCAGTGCACATCATCCAATGCGTTCGATATACACTGTATTGTCAAAAGTATTGGGAAACCTGCCTTTACACACACCTCAGCTTTAATGGCATCCCAGTCTTAGTCCGTAGGGTTCAATATCAAGTTGGCCCACCCTTTGCAGCTATAACAGCTTCACAAGGAAGGCTGTCCACAAGGTTTAGGAGTGTGTCTATGGGAATGTTTGACCATTCTTCCAGAAGTGCATTTGTGAGGTCAGGCACTGATGTTGGCCAAGAAGGCCTGGCTCGTAGTCTCCACCCTAATGCCCCGTACACACGGTCGGACTTTGTTCGGACATTCCGACAACAAAATCCTAGGATTTTTTCCGACGGATGTTGGCTCAAACTTGTCTTGCATACACACAGTCACACAAAGTTGTCGGAAAATCCGATCATTCTGAACGCGGTGACGTAAAACACGTATGTCGGGACTATAAACGGGGCAGTGGCCAATAGCTTTCATCTCTTTATTTATTCTGAGCATGCGTAGCACTTTGTGCGTCGGATTTGTGTACACACGATCTGAATTTCCGACAACGGATTTTGTTGTCGGAAAATTTTATATCCTGCTCTCAAACTTTGTGTGTCGGAAAATCCAAAGGAAAATGTGCGATGGAGCCCATACACAGTCGGAATTTCCGACAACAAGGTCCTATCACACATTTTCCGTCGGAAAATCCGACCGTGTGTACAGGCATAATTCATCCCAAAAGGTGTTCTATCAGGTTGAGGTGAGGACTCTGTGTTGGCCAGTCAAGTTCCTCCACCCCAAACTCGCTCTTCCACGTCTTTATAGACCTTGCTTTGTGCACTGGTCCAAATCATTTGGGGGAGGGGGGATTATGATGTGGGGTTGTTTTTCGGGGGTTGATCTTGGCCCCTTAGTTCCAGTGAAGGGAACTCTTAAGGCGTCAGCATACCAAGACTTTTTGGACAATTTCATGCTCCCAACTTTGTGGAAACAGTTTGGGGATGGCCCCTTCCTGTTCCAACATGACTGCACACCAGTGCACAAAGCAAGGTCCATAAAGTCATGGATGAGCGAGTTTGGGGGTGGAGAAACTTGATTTGCCTACACAGAGTCCTGACCTCAACCAGATAGAACACCTTTGGGATGAATTAGAGCAGAGACGGAGTCAGTCCTTCTCGTCCAACATCAGTGCCTAAACCTCACAAATGCACTTCTGGAAGAATGGTCAAACATTCCCATAGACACACTCCTAAACTTTGTAGACAGCCTTCCTAGAAGAGTTGAAGCTGTTATAGCTGCAAAAGGTGGACCAACTCAATATTGAACCCTACGGACTAAGGCTGGGATGCCATTAAAGTTAATGTGCGTCTAAAGGCAGAAGTCCCTATACTTTTGATAATATAGTGTATCTGTTGGGACCTGGATATTTATAGGGAGAGAAGTTCATTTTAATTATTTCATTTAGCATCTGTTAACACCAGCAGCTGCGTAAGACATAGAAGTCGGTGTGCATCCTGATGACAGTGCCAATGCCCGCGCTATTTTCTCTTTTTTATTTGTGCAAACCTTATTGAAAAGTCACAAAATGCAATTTCATTAAAGAGATAGTTCACCTTTACCAACTGCCTATGCAGATAAAGGGTACCTGTAGTCAAAAGAAAACTGTGCAGCTCTGACCCAAGTTAAATAACACCCTTGCTATAGGTGTAGGCCATTTAGAGCCCTTGCACACTGGGGCGGTTTTCAGGCGGTATTGCGCTAAAAATACCGCCTGAAAACCGCCCCCAAACAGCTGCAGCTGTTTGTTCAGTGTGAAAGCCCGAGGGCTTTCACACTGAAGCGCTGCGGTGGCAGGACAGTGAAAAAAGTCCTGCAAACCGCTTCTTTGGAGCGGGGAAGGAGCGGTGTATTCACCGCTCCTTCCCCGCTCCTGCCCATTGAAATCAATGGGACAGCGCGGCTATACCGCTGTAATACCGCGGCTATAGCCGCGCTGTACGAGGGATTTAACCCTTTTTCGGCCTCCAGCGGGGGGTTAAAACCGCACCGCTAGCGGTCGAATACCGCTGCTAGAACGACGGTACAGCAGCGCTAAAAATAGCGCTGTTGTACCGCCGACGCCCCCACCGCCCCAGTGTGCAAGGGCTCTAAGGTGAACACATTTTCTACATAGTTGGGGATGAATCAGGTAAGGGGTGACATGCTCCAGTTAGAATTTTATACGATTCCTGCTGAATCAGCTAAAAGTCGAGCTGCACATGGGCCCTGTAAGCCCAAACTGGCTTGACAATTGTTGATTTCAAAATCTACTGTGCCAGGTGGTAAATTATTGGGTATACAGTGCATCCTAAGATACATGGTCACTTTTTGGCAACACCAGCAGCTGCGGGTGACGTGGCAGCGTAAATAAAATGAAGATTCCACTATCCGTGCGATTAGAGTGGATGATGACTTGATTGATTTTTTTTTCTCCTGCTCTTGCAAGATGAATTTTCAAAATTTGGGTTGTCCATGTTATCTTTTATCCCAACCATGCACCTCCACAGCATCGGATAACCTATAATAGTGCTGCACTGTTCACTATAGTCAGCATTGCAGTGGCCTGTCCCTACCATGAAAGAAGGTATAGGATGGGAGAGATGATGTCACTAATTTTTATGTCATTGTGGTGTCACTTTTTCAAAGAACACCCTGTAAAAGTACATTGTAGCAGATCACAAGCCCAGGAGATGACAGCCAGCAGTTTTAGCAATAAACCCCACCACACCCATGTGCATTCAATGAAAGATTCCACAGCTGAGGCTGAAAATTGCATTTGTAAGTAGACTGAGTTTTCTAAAAGGTCGTTGACACAGTGCACATGGTTGTCAAAAAATAGTACACAGAAAAGTAAAACATGTCAAAGAGACCCTGTCACTAGCTTGCAATGTGCCTTCAAATCTGCTAGAAAATCTGACTACTCTAGGAAGAGTCCGTTCCCTAAGGCCTCATGCACACGAGACGCTGTTAAACTCGCGTTCAGAGGCAGTTGGACACTTTTTTCAACTGTCCCTGAACCCATTCAATGTTATCCTATGTGTCCTATGTGTCCATGTACACAGTCTCGTTCTTTGGTGTTTTTTTAGGCAGTTGCATTTAACCTCGTTTTTCCAGAAGCAAAGAAATGGGTTCAGACCCAAAAGTTTTCCACGTTTTAGACGCCAAACGCGGGTACCGCATTTGCATTTATAAGTGTTTTTAAAAAGGAACATTTTATGACCCGAATTTGGGGCCCCATATCTCGGAGCCACTTGGTGCTAGGAATCCCATATTTTGTGGAACTAGCACTACAACATATCCAAATTTGGGGTTCCTAGCACCAAGTGGCCCCTAGATACGGGGCCCCAAAGTCGGGTCACAAAATATTATTCTCTGCTGCAGAAAAGTGCTTGATGTTTTGCGACCTGACTTTGGGGCGCCGTATCTCAGGGCCATTTGGTGCTAGGAACCCCAAATTTGGATATGTTGTAGTTCCACTGTGTTAGCAAACCAAATTTGGGGTTCCTAGCACTAAGTGACCCCGAGATACAGGGCCCCAAAGTTGGGTCGCAAAATGTCATTCTCTGCTCTGCAGATGCTTCTAAATGCAAACGCGGCTAAACGCGGCATGCAAACGCGGCAAAACGGGCGTTTCTAAATGCCGGTTTCAGCTTTTAAAAACATGTGTTCAGCAGAGTTTGCACCGGCGTCTCGTGTGCATGAGGCCTAACACAGTCACCTCCTCTTCTTAGGGCATCTGATAACTGTCTGTGCTGGCCCAGATTTCTTTCTTATTAATACAATTGGCAGCATAATGGTGGCGATTTTAACTGAGAGGTTGGTAACTCTACTACTCGCCCCCATTCTGTTGCAAGAATGGATAGGTGAAAGGGCCCTGGACGCCCTGGTCCAAGACGCTCCCACCGACCTGGACGTCGCCCTGGTCCAAGACGCTCCCACCGACCTGGACGTCGCCCTGGTCCAAGACGCTCCCACCGACCTGGACGTCGCCCTGGTCCAAGACGCTCCCACCGACCTGGACGTCGCCCTGGTCCAAGACGCTCCCACCGACCTGGACGTCGCCCTGGTCCAAGACGCTCCCACCGACCTGGACGTCGCCCTGGTCCAAGACGCTCCCACCGACCTGGACGTCGCCCTGGTCCAAGACGCTCCCACCGACCTGGACGTCGCCCTGGTCCAAGACGCTCCCACCGACCTGGACGTCGCCCTGGTCCAAGACGCTCCCACCGACCTGGACGTCGCCCTGGTCCAAGACGCTCCCACCGACCTGGACGTCGCCCTGGTCCAAGACGCTCCCACCGACCTGGACGTCGCCCTGGTCCAAGACGCTCCCACCGACCTGGACGTCGCCCTGGTCCAAGACGCTCCCACCGACCTGGACGTCGCCCTGGTCCAAGACGCTCCCACCGACCTGGACGTCGCCCTGGTCCAAGACGCTCCCACCGACCTGGACGTCGCCCTGGTCCAAGACGCTCCCACCGACCTGGACGTCGCCCTGGTCCAAGACGCTCCCACCGACCTGGACGTCGCCCTGGTCCAAGACGCTCCCACCGACCTGGACGTCGCCCTGGTGCAAGACGATCCCACCGACCTGGACGTCGCCCTGGTCCAAGACGCTCCCACCGACCTGGACGTCGCCCTGGTCCAAGACGCTCCCACCGACCTGGACGTCGCCCTGGTCCATGACGCTCCCACCGACCTGGACGTCGCCCTGGTCCATGACGCTCCCACCGACCTGGACGTCGCCCTGGTCCATGACGCTCCCACCGACCTGGACGTCGCCCTGGTCCATGACGCTCCCACCGACCTGGACGTCGCCCTGGTCCATGACGCTCCCACCGACCTGGACGTCGCCCTGGTCCATGACGCTCCCACCGACCTGGACGTCGCCCTGGTCCATGACGCTCCCACCGACCTGGACGTCGCCCTGGTCCATGACGCTCCCACCGACCTGGACGTCGCCCTGGTCCATGACGCTCCCACCGACCTGGACGTCGCCCTGGTCCATGACGCTCCCACCGACCTGGACGTCGCCCTGGTCCATGACGCTCCCACCGACCTGGACGTCGCCCTGGTCCATGACGCTCCCACCGACCTGGACGTCGCCCTGGTCCATGACGCTCCCACCGACCTGGACGTCGCCCTGGTCCATGACGCTCCCACCGGCCTGGACGTCGCCCTGGTCCATGACGCTCCCACCGGCCTGGACGTCGCCCTGGTCCATGACGCTCCCACCGGCCTGGACGTCGCCCTGGTCCATGACGCTCCCACCGACCTGGACGTCGCCCTGGTCCATGACGCTCCCACCGACCTGGACGTCGCCCTGGTCCATGACGCTCCCACCGACCTGGACGTCGCCCTGGTCCATGACGCTCCCACCGACCTGGACGTCGCCCTGGTCCATGACGCTCCCACCGACCTGGACGTCGCCCTGGTCCATGACGCTCCCACCGACCTGGACGTCGCCCTGGTCCATGACGCTCCCACCGACCTGGACGTCGCCCTGGTCCATGACGCTCCCACCGACCTGGACGTCGCCCTGGTCCATGACGCTCCCACCGACCTGGACGTCGCCCTGGTCCATGACGCTCCCACCGACCTGGACGTCGCCCTGGTCCATGACGCTCCCACCGACCTGGACTTCGCCCTGGTCCAAGACGCTCCCACCGACCTGGACGTCGTTGCGACATTGTCCCAATGCGCGGCTGCAGAGATCGGGAAATGTCTCACTGCCTGTGATTAGCGCAGCGACGACTTCCTGGCGGGCTCTGCGTGTGGGCTGTGCGAACACGCTGGAGCTCATCCTTACTCAGAAGCACACTTCCTAGTGATGTTCACTCATTTTACCAAAAGTAATATTTGGTGACACAAAGTAGGAAAACAGTCCTTCTCTGTCCAGCAGGGCGCTCAGACTAGCTGCACTGCCAATACTGTATCATTACCCCTGGTAATTACCCAATCCTTGGTGATCTGAAAGGGTAAATACCAGTTTACTGTCTCTTCTAATAGCACTGAGAATGCTGGGATCTGTGTTGTAGCACTTCACACCAGCAATTTCCATGATTATACCATACAATTGTGTCAAGCGTATGATCATGCTCCAAGGACTCCCGCGTGAGTGTTCTGCTATGCAGCTGCAGTTCACAAATGTAGCTAACACACATAATAAAAGGACTGACAGTAATGACAGCAGCTGGGGTGAATGCACCCAATAATAGTAGATCCGGCATGGAAAGGGTTAATGAGAGGCAGCCAGCAATCACCCCCTGAAGGGCAGCACAGTGTGCAGTAGAAGTATGGACACACCACGCACCAATCATTGCATACATACAGCATCAGTACAGGGTGCAATGGCACATACATTACATAGCGTATCAGCACACTGTGCACTAGAAGTATTGCACATACAGATTACATTATATATTTATTGTGTATTAATATATTACATAGATTAGAGCATCAACACAGTGTACCGTGGCACATCTACATTACACATGCATCTACATTTTTTACATATATTATACATACATAGTAGTGTGTAGTATAGCACATACATCTATATACTGCACACACACAAAAAAATAATAGATATATATATCTCACACACACAATCTATATACGCTGCATGCATACATCACGCACACCTATATACACTGCATACATACATACATCTATATATACTGCATGCATACATCACACATCTATATACACAAACACACACACACACACACACACACACATCTATATATACTACATGCATACATCTATATATACATACATAACGCACACATATATATACTGCATGCATACATCACACATCTATATACACTGCATGCATACATCTATATACACTGCATGCATACATCTATATACACTGCATGCATACATCACACATCTATATACACTGCATGCATACATCACACATCTATATATACGGCATGCATACATCACACATCTATATATACTGCATGCATACATCACACACATCTATATACACTGCATGCATACATCACACACATCTATATACACTGCATGCATACATCACACACATCTATATACACTGCATGCATACATCACACACACACACACACACATCTATATATACTGCACGCATCCATCACACATCTATATATACTGCACGCATCCATCCATGTATATGGTGGGAGTGTGAATAGGAGGATGGAGCGGACACTGCAGTGTAGATCCCCCCGATGACATACCGGTCCATGGTGGCGGTAGGTGCTCGGCGTCCTCTCTGTCTCCAGGCTCAGCAGCAATGATTTCCATGATCAGTGAAGCCGTCCGCTCTCCCCTCCCCCATACTCCCCCTCCGGGCTCTGTCTCCCTCTCAGCCTATGGGGTTGCAGATTGTGTATCTATGGCGGGGTGTCGGCGGAGTTATCAGTTCCCCGGTGTGTGCACCGATCGGGAAAACGTGATCGGCAGTAATCCTAGCAGTTGGTCGGGGTAGGTGAGATCGGTGTGTGTATGGAGAGGACACCCAACCTGCACTCACTATTGTGGAGCAGTGCTCAGCACCATCTCTCCTCCCATATTAATCATCGCTCACAATCAGAAAAATCTATTCATTTTACAATAAAAATCATTAAATGATTCTGCAGTTTATAATGCAGATAAATATGTGATTGTGATGTGATTTTCATTGATCCTGACCGATGTTCTGCTTTATGTAAAGAAATATCAGGAAAGACATTTTCTATTAAAGCGATCCTTGTCTCCTTTTCCTCTCTATTAGGGATGAGCCGAACACCCCCTCCCCCGGTTCACACCAGACCATGCGAACAGACAAATAATTTGTGCGAACCCCGTTAAAGTCTATGGGACACGAACATGAGAAATCAAAAGTGCTCATTGTAAAGGCTTATATGCAAGTTATTGTCAAAAAAACGTGTTTGGGGACCCGGATCCTGCCCCACGGGACATGGATCAATGCATTAAAAAAAGTTTTAAAAACGGCCGTTTTTTCAGGAGCAGTGATTTTTTTTTAATGCTTAACCACCTCAATACTGGGCACTTTCACCCCCTTCCTTCCCAGACCAATTTTCAGCTTTCAGTGCTCTCTCACTTTGAATGACAATTACTCAGTCATGCTACACTGTACCCAAATGAAATTTTTATCATTTTGTTCACACAAATAGAGCTTTCTTTTGGTGGTATTTATTCACCACTTCATTTTTTATTTTTTGTGATATAAGCGAAAAAAGAGCGAATATTTTGAAAAAAAAACTAAATTTTCTACTTTCTCTTTTAAAAGAAACCAAAAAAATTTAATTTTGTCGAAAATTTAGGCAAAAATGTATTCTACCACATGTCTTTGGTAAAAAAAATCCTGATAATTGTATGATCATTGGTTTGTGTGAAAGTTATAGAGTCTACAAGCCATGCTACGCATTATTGAAAATGTATCAATCCTAATGCACTGATGGCCTAATGCACTGATCTCATTTCTTGAGGCCCTAAAATGTCAGGACAGTACAATAACCCCCCAAAAGACCCCTTTTTGGAAAGAAGACAGTCTAAGGTATTTAGTAAGAGGCATAGTGAATTTTTTGAAGTTGAAATTTTTTCCCCACAATGCTTTGGAAAATTAAGAAATATAGATTTTTTTTTTTTTCTTCACTAAATTGTCATATTTACAAGTTATTTCTCACACACGGTGCAGGCATAATTGCAATTACACCCCAAAATACATTCTGCTATTCGTCCTGAGTATGGCGATACCCCATGTGTGAGACTTTTCCACAGCCTGGCCACATACAGAGGCCCAACATCCATATAGCACCATCAGGCGTTCTAAAGGCATAAATTACACATTTCATTTTCTGAGTACCTATCACATTTTTGAAGGCCCTGGAGCACCAGGACAATGGAATTACCCACAAAATGACCCCATTTTGGAAAGAAAACAACCCAATGTATATTCTATGAGGCATACTGAGTCTTTTGAACATGTCATTTCTTCCCACAAGTTTTTGGAAAATGTGGAAAGAAAATGAAAACCTATTTTTTTCTCACAAAGTTGTCAATTTAGAAGATCTTTCTAACACATAGCATGTACATAGCCAAAATGACACCCCAAAATACATTCTGCTATTCGTCCTGAGGATGGCGATACCCCATGTGTGAGACTTTTCCACAGCCTGGCCACATACAGAGGCCCAACATCCATATAGCACCATCAGGCGTTCTAAAGGCATAAATTACACATTTCATTTTCTGAGTACCTATCACATTTTTGAAGGCCCTGGAGCATCAGGACAATGGAATTACCCACAAAATGACCCCATTTTGGAAAGAAAACAACCCAATGTATATTCTATGAGGCATACTGAGTCTTTTGAACATGTCATTTCTTTCCACAAGTTTTTGGAAAATGTGGAAAGAAAATGAAAACCTATTTTTTTCTCACAAAGTTGTCAATTTAAAAGATCTTTCTAACACATAGCATGTACATAGCCAAAATGACACCCCAAAATACATTCTGCTATTCGTCCTGAGTATGGTGATACCCCATGTGTGAGACTTTTCCACAGCCTGGCCACATACAGAGGCCCAACATCCATATAGCACCATCAGGCGTTCTAAAGGCATAAATTACACATTTCATTTCCTGAGTACCTATCACATTTTTGAAGGCCCTGGAGCACCAGGACAATGGAATTACCCTCAAAATGACCCCATTTTGGAAAGAAAACAACCCAATGTATATTCTATGAGGCATAATGAGTCTTTTGAACATGTCATTTCTTTCCACAAGTTTTTGGAAAATGTGGAAAGAAAATGAAAACCTATTTTTTTCTCACAAAATTGTCAATTTAGAAGATCTTTCTAACACATAGCATGTACATAGCCAAAATGACACCCCAAAATACATTCTTCTACTCGTCCTGAGTGTAACGATACCCCATGTGTGAGACTTTTCCACAGCCTGGCCACATACAGAGGCCCAACATCCATATAGCACCATCAGGCGTTCTAAAGGCATAAATTACACATTTCATTTCCTGAGTACCTATCACATTTTTGAAGGCCCTGGAGCACCAGGACAATGGAATTACCCACAAAATGACCCCATTTTGGAAAGAAAACAACCCAATGTATATTCTATGAGGCATAATGAGTCTTTTGAACATGTCATTTCTTTCCACAAGTTTTTGGAAAATGTGGAAAGAAAATGAAAACCTATTATTTTCTCACAAAGTTGTCAATTTAGAAGATCTTTCTAACACATAGCATGCACATAGCCAAAATGACACCCCAAAATACATTCTGCTACTCGTCCTGAGTATGGCGATACCCCATGTGTGAGACTTTTCCACAGCCTGGCCACATACAGAGGCCCAACATCCATATAGCATCATCAGGCGTTCTAAAGGCATAAATTACACATTTAATTTCCTGAGTACCTATCACATTTTTGAAGGCCCTGGAGCACCAGGACAATGGAATTACCCACAAAATGACCCCATTTTGGAAAGAAAACAACCCAATGTATATTCTATGAGGCATAATGAGTCTTTTTAACATGTAATTTCTTTCCACAAGTTTTTGAAAAATGTGGAAAGAAAATGAAAACCTATTTTTTTTCTCACAAAGTTGTCAATTTAGAAGATCTTTCTTACACATAGCATGTACATAGCCAAAATGACATCCCAAAATACATTCTGCTACTCGTCCTGAGTATGGCGATACCCCATGTGTGAGACTTTTCCACTACCTGGCCACATACAGAGGCCCAACATGCAAGTAGCACCTCCAGGCTTCTAACACATAGCATGTACACACCAAGAATTACACCCCAAAATACATTCTGCTGAGCAAAAGGTAAAAAAAAAAAGCTCACCTGTGGTTTTAGCAGGCAGGAATACCGTTCCAGAGCAGCCAAAGCATTTGTCCAGACAGCCAAAGGAAATGTCCAGGAATTGTCCAGGCAGCAGACAGATATGGAAAAGTATGAACATGGTTCAGTACAGTCCAAGGTTTAGCAGGCAGTTCAGGTAACAGGCATAGGCATGGCCAGTCCAGGTGGTAGGCAAAGGCATGGCAAGGTCATGTGGCAGGCAAATGCATGGCAAGGTCATGTGGCAGGCAAAAGGCATGGCCAGTTCAGGTGGCAGCAGGCAGCACTTTGTACATTGGGCCTTGGTCAGGTAAGACCTGAGGACAGGGGTAGAGGCTTCTTCCCACCCAAATCTCTACGAAGCCTCCGAGTCTCCAGACCCTAATCCGAGAAAACTAAAAACCCGGAGAAAAATGTTTTCTCCACTCGGAAAACCTTTTCTGGAGCCCCTCACATATGTGAGACCCCTGTGCTGTACAGTGGCAGGGCAAATGATCAGTTCAGGAGGCAGGCAAAAATCATGGTCATTTAACAGTCCGGGTCAATTCACGTTGAAGGCAGAAAGATGTTTGGCAGAGGCATAGTCGTTAACAGTCCGGGTCAATTTACGTTGAAGGCAGAAACATGTTTGGCAGAGGCATAGTCGTTAACAGTCCGGGTCATTCACAGAAATGGCAGATAGTGGAAAAAAATCACCTTCACTGTACTAATAGTGTAGTGAAGTATGATAGCTCCGATAGCATGTTCCAATACAGAGCCCTGGCTCGGAGGGACATTCGGGACAGTAGTATCGGGTGTCTCGGCGAATTCCTCTACTTGCACATACACGACATTTTTTTTGGGGTTTGCGACCTGTTTGGGTAAGAGGGAGGATTTCGGGAAAGTGCCTTTCATGGAGTCTGGCTAACGCATCGGAGCGAATTAGTTGAGGGGCTTGGCCTTGGGGATAGAGAAGGGCTGTGAAAACTTCTTCTTGGAATTTTAGATAGGGTAGGGAACTTTGGGTGCACTTAGAAAAAATGATATAGGAATTAAATAGGGCAAGTTGCATCAAATAAATGGCGACTTTCTTGTACCAAAATAGTGATTTCCTGGTGGCCAAGTAGGGCTGCATCATCTGGTCGTTCATATCCACCCCCCCCATGTATAGGTTGTACTCATGCACACATTTTGGCTTCTGTATGGGGCCTCCTCTTCTCTGAAGTTCCACCAAGGTGTCGTCATGTATTGTTGAAAGGATGTAGACATCTCTTTTTTTATCTCTCCACTTCACCGCTAGTACTTCTTCAGTTCGCATACTGGCCATTTCACCCTTCTTCAATTTCTTGGTGACCAATCTTTGTGGGAAGCCTTTGCGGTTGGTCCGTGCTGTCCCACAGGCCACAGTGTTCTTCAGGTACAAATGGCGGAAAAGTGGGAGACTAGTGTAGAAATTGTCTACGTAAAGGTGGTAACCTTTCCCAAGTAATGGTTGGATCAGCTGCCAGACAATTTTGCCACTTGTTCCCATGTAGGTAGGGCATCCAGGGGGGTTTAGCTGTCTGTCTTTTCCCTCATAAATCATAAAATCATATGTGTAACCCGTGGCCCTGTCACACACCTTATAAAATTTTACCCCACGTCTGGCTCTTTTACTGGGGAGGTATTGTTTTATTCCCAGTCTTCCGGTGAAGTGCACCAGGGATTCATCCACACATATGTTTCTATCAGGGGTAAACATCTCCTTGAAGCTGGCGCAAAAAAAATTGATTAGGGGCCGAATTTTGAATAACTTATCGTAACTGGGATGATTTCGAGGGAGGCATTGGGCATTGTTATTGAAGTGTAAAAATCTCATGATCATCTCATAACGGGTTCTGGGCATAAATGAAGAATAGATCGGCATGTGGTGGATAGGTCGGGTAGACCAGTAGGAATGGAGTTCATTTTTTTTTGTCAGCCCCATGTTGAGGGTTAGGCCAAGGAAAATTTTAAATTCTTCTACGGTGAGGGGTTTCCAAACAAAAGGACGGGCATATGAGGAACTGGGATTGTTGGCTATGTGTTGGCTGGCGTATAGATTACATTGCTCCACAATGTAGGTTAGGAGTTCATTGGTAAAAAATAAATGAAAATAATAAAGTGGGGTTACATTTTCCGTCTGCATCTGAGGGCCTGGCTGGGCTGTGAAAAGGGGTATTACAGGTTCTACTGATGTATCGGGCAGCCATGTTGGATACAGTAGAACATCTGGGAGGCTAGTATGGGCACTGCCTCGTTGATGGGATCCGTTGCTAGCATCTGGCCTATCTTCTAGGAAGGTTGCAGAAGTGCTGGTGGATGCCCGCCTATCCCGAAGTGCTGCGCTGCTGGTGGATGCCTGCTGGTGGATGCCCTGGAGTGCTGCGCTACTGGTGGATGCCTGCATGTCATCCTGGAGTGCTGGGCTGCTGGTGGATGCCTGCATATCATCCTGGAGTGCTGCGCTGCTGGTGGATGCCTGCTGGTGGATGCCCTGGAGTGCTGCGCTGCTGGTGAATGCCTCCTCCTGCTCATTTCTCCTGATTCTCCTTGTTAGGATTGTATCTTCCTCTGTTTCCAACTCGGAGCCACTGCTTTCCACTGGCTCATAGTCACTATCCGAGTCTGACGGAGAGAATTCCCCGCTACTCTCGTCCGACATACTCTGGAGTATTTGGAGAGCCTCCTCTGCGCTGTAAGACCTTTTTGTCATGTTGGCGGGCAGATGTGTCAGATGGCAGGCGGCAGATGTGCCAGATGGTGGGCGGCTGTGCCAGATGGTGGGTGGCAGATGTGCCTGATCGTGGGCAGATGGCGGCTGGCAGATGTGCCTAATGGCGGGCGGGCAGATGTGCCTGATGATGGTGGGCGGCTGATGTGTCAGCTGTTGACGGGCTGATGTGTCAGCTGTTGACGGGCTGATGTGTCAGCTGATGACGGGCTGATGTGTCAGCTGATGACGGTGTCAGATGGCGGGCGACAGATGTGCCTGATGGCGGGCGGCAGATGTGCCTGATGACTGGCGGGCAGATGTGCCTGATGACTGGCGGGCAGATGTGCCTGATGGCAGGCGGGCAGATGTGCCTGATGGCAGGCGGGCAGATGTGCCTGATGGCAGGCGGGCAGATGTGCCTGCTGACTGGCGGGCAGATGTGCCTGATGGCAGGCGGGCAGATGTGCCTGATGATGGTGGGCGGCTGATGTGTCAGCTGTTGACGGGCTGATGTGTCAGCTGATGACGGGCTGATGTGTTAGCTGTTGACGGTGTCAGATGTGCCTGATGGCGGGCGGCAGATGTGCCTGATGACTGGCAGGCAGATATGCCTGATGACTGGCAGGCAGATGTGCCTGATGACTGGCGGGCAGATGTGCCTGATGACTGGCGGGCAGATGTGCCTGATGACTGGCGGGCAGATGTGCCTGATGACTGGCGGGCAGATGTGCCTGATGACTGGCGGGCAGATGTGCCTGATGACTGGCGGGCAGATGTGCCTGATGGCAGGCGGGCAGATGTGCCTGATGGCAGGCGGGCAGATGTGCCTGATGACGACGGGCTGATGTGCCGGCTGTTGGCGGACAGATGTGCCCGCTGTTGGCGGACAGATGTGCCAGTTGTTGACGGGCAGATGTTCACTGACAGGTGTTTTCACTGTTTGGGGACACGGTGTTTTGGGGACACTGTGTTTTGGGGACACTGTGTTTTGGGGACACTGTGTTTTGGGGACACTAGCTGGGTGATCAGTGGGTAAACAGCAGACAAACAGCTTTATTACTCACTGATCTCCTGGCTGCAGCACAGATCTCTCTTCCTCTCCTCACTGACAGGCTCTGTGTGAGGAGAGGAAGAGATGAGAGCAGTTACTACGCTCTCTATTTACATTACATGACGACTGTGATTGGACAGTCGTCATGTGATCAGGAGGGCCAATCACAGGGCCCTCCTGTGTTGTGCTGTCTCTGGGGGACACAGGCAGATCGGGATCGCGCCGCTGCGCGGGCACGTGGCGGCGCGATCTCCTGTCATCTGCCACCCCCTCCCCCTTGTTTACTATATGATGGCTGTGATTACACACAGCCATCGTGCGGATCAGGAGGGCAAATCACATTGCCCTCCTGCCGCTCTGAGATGCGGCGTGTCCGAGTGACACGCGCGCATCGGGATTGCGCGGCTGCGCGGGAGCGCGCCCGCGTGATCCCGCTCCTTCTGAAGGACGTTCGGGAACGTCCAGTCAGAAGGAGGGAGCTCCCACCCGGCCGTTTATGTGCAGTGGCCGGGTGGGAAGTGGTTAAAGTGAAACAATAAAAATGAAATATTCCTTTAAATATCATCATGGTGTGAAGAAATCAACTGTGGGAGCAATAATTAGAAAATGGAAGACATACACGACCACTGATAAATTCCCTCGATCTGGGGCTCCACGCAAGATCTCACCCGTGGGGTCTAAATGATCACAAGAACGGTGAGCAAAAATTCCAGAACCACACGAGGGGGACCTAGTGAATGACCTGCAGAGAGCTGGGACCAACATAACAAAGGCTACCATCAGTAACACTACGCCGCCAGGGACTCAGATCCTGCAGTGCCAGACGTGTCCCCCTGCTTAAGTCAGTACATGTCTGGGCCCGTCTGAGGTTTGCTAGAGAGCATTTGGATGATCCAGAAGAGGAATGGGAGAATGTCTTATGGTCAGATGAAACCAAAGTAAAACTGTTTGGTAGAAATACAACTTGTCATGTATGGAGGAGAGAGAATGCTGAGTTGCAACCAAAGAACACCATACCTACTGTGAAGCATGGGGGTGGCAACATCATGCTTTGGGGCTGTTTCTCTGCAAAGGGAACAGGATGACTGATCCGTGTACATGGAAAGAATGAATGGGGCCATGTATCGTGAGATTTTGAGTGCAAACCTCCTCCCTTCAGCAAGGGCATTGAAGATGAAACGTGGCTGGGTCTTTCAGCATGACAATGATCCCAAACACACCGCCCGTGCAACGAAGGAGTGGCTTCGTAAGAAGTATTTCAAGGTCCTGGAGTGGCCTAGCCAGTCTCCAGATCTCAACCCCATAGAAAACCTTTGGAGGATGTTGAAAGTCCGTGTTGCCCAGTGACAGCCCCAACATCACTGCTCTAGAGGAGATCTGCATGGAGGAATGGGCCAACATACCAGCAACAGTGTGTGACAACCTTGTGAAGACTTACAGAAAACGTTTGACCTCTGTCATTGCCAACAAAGGATATATAACAAAGTATTGAGATGAACTTTTGATATTGATAAAATACTTATTTTCCACCATAATTTGCAAATAAATTATTTCAAAAATCAGACAATGTGATTGTCTGGATTTGTTTCCACATTTTGTCTCTCATTTGAGGTATACCTATGATGACAATTACAGGCCTCTCTCATCTTTTTAAGTGGGAGAACTTGCACAATTGGTGGCTGACTAAATACTTTTTTGCCCCACTGTATACTACACTGAGTGCACTATATACTCTGAGCTGCAGTATATATACTTTACGGACTGCACTCTGCTGAAAAATTGGGCCTTAGGTGTTGTGGTGGCAGAACACTGTAACTCCCCACAGTTACTCTTATTGGGTGTTGGTCCCTGTTGTCTAATACAGTTTTTTAGAGGCAGCTTGCCCTCTATTAGTGGCCTGTGAGCGTCTGCCTCTCCTTGGAGGCCTTCTGGACATGATGGGTATTTTTTTTTTTTTTAACACCGCACTGCATTGTATTATATACTATGTACACCACCTGAAGTGTATTTGAAACTGTACACACTGTATTATATACTGTGTACACCACCGAATGCACTGTATATATAGGCTACGCTGAATGCCGAGTATATATATATATATATATATATATATATATATATATATATATATATATATATAGTGCCTTGCAAAAGTATTCACCCCATTGGCCTTTTACCTGATGGATGTGATGGATCAGAACACAATAGTCTAAGTTGGTGAAGTAAAATTAGAAAAATATATACATAAAACTATTTTTCAGAAATACAAAAATTGATAATTGGTATGTGTGTATGTATTCACCCCCTTTGTTATGAAGGCCATAAAAAGCTCTGGTGCAACCAATTACCTTCAGAAGTCACATAATTAGTGAAATGATGTCCATCTGTGTGCAATCTAAGTGTCACATGATCTGCCATTACATATACACACCTTTTTGAAAGGCCCCAGAGGCTGCAACACCTAAGCAAGAGGCACCACTAACCAAACCCGAAGTGCCATGAAGACCAAGGAACTCTCCAAACAAGTAAGGGACAACATTGTTGAGAAGTACAAGTCAGGGTTAGGTTATTAAAAATATCCCAATCTTTGATGATCCCTAGGAGCACCATCATATCTATCATAACCAAATGGAAAGAACATGGCACAACAGCAAACCTGCCAAGAGACGGCCGCACACCAAAACTCATGGACCGGGCAAGGAGGGCATTAATCAGAGAGGCAGCACAGAGACCTAAGGTAACCCTGGAGGAGCTGCAGAGTACCACAGCAGAGACCGGAGTATCTGTACATAGGACGACAATAAGCCGTACGCTCCAAAAACTTGGGCTTTATGGCAGAGTGGCCAGAAGAAAGCCATTACTTTCAGCAAAAACAAAATGGCACATTTTGAGTTTGCGAAAAGGCATGTGGTAGACTCCCAAAATGTATGGAGGAGGAAGGTGCTCTGGTCTGATGAGACTAAAATCAAACTTTTTGGCCACAAAGAAAACGCTATATCTGGCGCAAACCCAACACATCACATCACCCAAAGAACACCATCCCCACAGTGAAACATGGTGGTGGCAGCATCATACTGTGGGGATGTTTTTCAGCAGTCGGGACTGGGAAACTGGTCAGAGTTGAGGGAAAGATGGATGGTGCTAAATACAGGGATATTCTTGAGGAAAACCTGTATCACTCCGTGTGCGATTTGAGGCTAGGATGGAGGTTCACCTTCCAGCAGGACAATGACCCCAAACAAATGTGTTTGAATGGCCTAGTCAAAGTCCAGACCTCAATCCAACAGAAAATCTGTGGTCAGACTTAAAGATTGCTGTTCACAAGCACAAACCATCCAACTTGAAGGAGCTGGAGCAGGTTTGCAAGGAGGAATGGGCAAAAATCCCAGTGGTAAGATGTGACAAGATCATAGAGACTTATCCAAAGGGACTTGGAGCTGTGATAGCCGCAAAAGGTGGCTCTACAAAGTATTGACTTTAGGGGGGTGAATAGTTATGCACATTGACCTTTTCTGTTATTTTGTCCTATTTGTTGTTTGCTTCACAATAAAAACATCTTCAAAGTTGTGGGCATGTTCTGTAAATTAAATGATGCAAATCCTCAAACAATCCATGTTAATTCCAGGTTGTGAGGCAACTAAACACAAAAAATGCCAAGGGGGGTGAATACTTTTGCAAGGCACTGTGTATATATGTATGTATTTATGTATATTTTGTAATGATCTGTGGTGATTATGCTCAAGTGCTGTATGCTTTTTCAGGAACACCGGTCAGTCCAGACTGTATTTTTTAAGGTCGTGGCAGCCCAATTTTATTTAAACGAAACAAACTTCACAGAAAGTCTTCCCTCACAGGGGGTTCCACCATCATTGTATAACAGAAAACTTCAGCCTCCAGGCTCACTCATTCTTACTTAGTCAAACTCCCTCCTGGAGCTTACCGTATATACTCGAGTATAAGTCGAATTTTTCAGCCCTTTTTTTTGGGCTGAAAGTGTCCCTTCGACTTATACTAGAGTCACCGCCGTCTGTCTGCATGATCAGCGTGTCATGCAGGCAGACGGCGGCCGGCGTGTAATGATACTGTTCGGCGGCTATTGCAGCTTTCAAAAGCCGCGCCTCCTGCTCGTCTGTGATAGGCTGAACAGCTGTCAGTGTACAGCCTATCACGGACATTCTCTCATCCTCGTCCGTGGTATGAGAATGAGAGAATGTCCGTGATAGGCAGTCAGCGGTCAGCCTATCACAGACGAGGAGGAGGCGCGGCTTTTGAACTGTGGAATGGCCGCCGAACACTATCATCACACGCCGGCCGCCGCTTGAGGATGGAGACCGCCACAGAGAGGATGGAGATCACTACAGGGAGGCTGGAGATCGCCGCAGGGAGGCTGCACAGGACACAGGTAGGCTGCACATGCACACAGGACACATGCACACAGGACATGTACAGGACACAGGAGACACATGTACAGAACACACATGTACAGGACACACATGTACAGGACACACACACATGTACAGGACACATGCACAGGGTACAGGTAGGCTGCACAGGACACCGGGAGGCATGCAGCTGCAGATGGGCATTGTTGACCCTCTGCATTTCTCGCCCTCGTCTTATACTCGGGTCAATACATTTTTCCCAGTTTTTTTGTGGTAAATTAGGGGCCTCGACTTATACTCGGGACGACTTATACTCGAGTATATACGGTACTTGCTCGGCTGCGTGCTGCTTGGTCACGGGCCACATCTGCCTCCTGCAGACATACACACTCAGACTCCTAGAGACTGCCTGTCTCTCTTTCGTAGAGCCGTCTCCACCTGAAAGCCCTCCCGACTCCTACACCAGGCCACCTGCCTGTAGGGTGGAGCTGTTCCCAAGTGTGAGCCCTGAGCTCTCTTCCTGAGGGGGAATATAATCCAAGCCCACAGATGTGCAATCATCATGCCTGTCTTTGAAAAAACCAGGCTGAAGGTGCTAATAAACACAGTGACCTGGGGTCACCTCTCCACAATAAATAAATATATATATATATATATATATATATATATATATATATATATATATATATATATATATATAAATTACACTCTGCGTTCAGCGTAGCCTATATATACAGTGTAAACTCTATATTCAGTCAGTACAGGCAGTGAATTTGATTGAGATATATATACTAGCCTGACTATGTGTGTGTATATATATATATATATATATATATATATATATATATATATATATATATATATATCAAATATACTGCCACTCAGGGCCGTCTTTAGCGCAGGGCAAACTGGGCACTTGCCCTGCCCAATCTTTGGTAGGGGGCCCGCACTACCTGTGAATTGGGGCCCCGATGACGGCTTTGCAGAGTGCACAGAGGACACGGGAGGCTGTATTCCCGCGCTAGCCAGCGGAGAGGGGCGGGACCGGGAGCTCTACTGATGCTCTGACCCCGCCCCCGTGCAGCCTGTATGCTCAGAACAGAGCGGCTGTAGTGAGAGCAGTGATCGTAATTGGAGCGTCAGTGGAGCTCCCAACCCCGCCCCTCTATACTGGCTGGGGAATACAGAGGTCCGGGGGCGGGGCCAGGACCTCCACTGACGCTCCCACTCCCATCACTGGCTCTCACTACAGCCGCTCTGTTCTGAGCATACAGGCCGCACGGGGGGTTTGGTCAGAGCGTCAGTGGAGCTCCTGGCCCCGCCCCCTCTCAGCTGGCTAGCACGGGAATACAGCCTCCCGTGTCCTCTGTGCATTCTGCAAAGCCGACATCGGGGCCCCAATTTACGGGTGATGCGGGCCCCCCAACAAAGCGTCAGTGGAGTTCCCGGCTGTTGTAGTGAGAGCAGAGAGTGGAAGCCCCGCCCACAAACCTCTGAATGTATTTAGTTTGTTTGGCTGGGCAGGTATGCCTTTTCACCCATAAAATGCCTGACTACTTAAACCCTGTGCTGTGTTATTCAACTGTAAAGCTGTGCGTTGCTGAAAGTTCTCTGACCATCACCTGTATAATGTCTGCAGTCTCTGATTGTCTCCTGTAGTATGTCTGTAGTCTTTAATTGTCTCCTGCAGTATGTCCGCAGTCTCTAGTAATCTCCTGCAGTATGTCCACAGTCTCTGGTAATCTCCTGCAGTATGTCCGCAGTCTCTGATTGTCTCCTGCAGTATTTTCACAGTCTCTGGTAATCTCCTGCAGTATGTCTGCACTCTCTGACACTCTTCTGTAGTATGTGTATAGTGTATTAATGTGCCCCTTTACTTGCTCAATTATTTGGGATTGCTCCACTGCTCAGTGAAAGGTAATGATGTACATTAACCTCTAGCAACCAATCAGCGAACAGTAGTGATCTGCTTTAATCTCTAGCAACCAATCAGTAAGTGGTAATGATGTGCTGTAACCCCTAGCATCCAATCAGTGAGCGCTAATAATGTGCATCAACCTCTAGCAACCAATCGGCAAGCATAAATTATGTGTTGTAACCTCTAGCAACCAGCCAGTGAGCAGTAAGGATAGGCTGTAACCTCTGGCAAACAATTGCAATCGCTGCGTGATCTGCTGCAGTAAACTGCTTTTGAGTCTACCTGCTACTTTTTGTATGTCTCAGAATAGAGGGGGGGGGGGGGCAAAAGAAAATGTTTGCCCAGGGCCCAATCAAAATTAAAGACGGCCCTGCTGCCATTAACTAACCTGCCTGCCTAATCTAGCTCAATCTCTCTATCTCCGTCCACTATAACACACTATAAAGGCGCTGTGTAAGCAGCCTTGTATAGTGTGGGGCGTGAACTTAGTCCCCCTGAGCCATGAGGAGCGTGCTGTGATTGGCCAAAGCATGCAGGTCAGGTGTATGCTTTGGCCAATCATCATACAGCAATGCACTGCGGTCTTGCAGTGCATTATGAGGTGCTCGAATTTTCCGCCAACGCCTCATAAAATCCGCAGTTCGGCGAACGGGCAAACACCAGATGTTCGAGTCGAACTTACGTTTGATCACACAGGCAGATTGGCCGGTCAGCGTCAAATCTCACATTGTATGGGGCCACACCAGTCCCACAGCCGATCCCAATCTATGGGAGAGAGATCCTGACATCTGCACACATCTGGATGCTGAGCGCTCCTCGCCTTCAGGGCCACATGTGTGCTACGGGACGTGGTACGCTCCAATCATCGCAATTCTGGACACAACTCCCACTAAGCACCGCATCCAGCCGCAGTCACAGACTTTCATAGACTGCTGCACCTGTGTTCATTTCGTTGACAAAAATATTTTGGTTTTAAGTCGACTAAAATACGACAAAAACTAAAACAATTCAGACAATGGCATTTTAGTCAAAAGACAATGGGGTCAATTCACCAAGCGTTAAATACTGGCAAATAAAATGCGGTTAAATAGCTCCTGTGTTAAATCAGTTTTGAAAGTGCAATTCACTAAGAATGCAGTGTTTGTTCGATTGAGCGGTAATTACCGCATTTTTTACATGCGGTAATTTATCGCATTGAGCTGGTTGCTAAGGAGCAGGCCAGGAAGCTGGCTCCCACATGCTTAACAAAGAATGACTCATCAGCTGTTAAAAAAACATGCTGGCAATTAAAAATTATGAAAAAAAATAGCATGGGGTCCCCCCCAATATATACCAGGCCCCCAGATCCCGCCCCCCCTCATGTGAATGAGTATGGGGTACATAGAACAAAAACACAGTATAAAAGTTTTTGACAATTCCTTTATTAAAAAAAAAATGTCTCCCGATGTACAGTAGATCCATCGTCAATCACGATGCCATGAGCCCTCCCCCCACGTTGAGGGCATGTGGCCTGGTATGGTTCAGGAGGGGTGGGGGCGCTCGCTTGTCCATTCCTGGCCTGCCAGGCTGCATGCTTGGATAAGGGTCTGGTATGGATTTTGGGGGGGGGCACACAGTTTTTTGTTTTTTTTTTCACCCGAAGGGCCTTGTACGCATGTTTTTTTGATGATAGTTACCGACACATTTTTAATTTTGTGGTAAATACCGCATAATTGTTATTTTTTTGGTTTTCTGTGCACTTTATTTACCGCATGCAATAATGTATGCCAATGAGTCACATGACTGTGTTATCACATGCGGTAAAGGTTAGTGAATTGACCCCTGTGACTAAAACCAAATTGAAATTTGATCTTAAAATGAATATTGCACTACTACATAAGAATAAGTAGGGGGCATCTACTAAGCTACTGAAACAAAACAAATGAATGGCTTTTCTTATTTTTTTTCTTAATATTTAATGTTGGTAATATATTCAGGAAATATGTGCAATGGCATTACAGCAAATAGAGTTTACAGTTTTTTGGGTTTTTAAAAAAAATATTTTAAAGTTGTCAAGAAGCAATATTTCTGTTTGTCTATGAAACTTGGTTTTATTTATAAAGATGTTATATATATCACAACGGCTAAATCTGTGTCTGTAGTGCATGTTCAACCCTTAAAGCGGAGTTCCACTCAAAAATGGAACTTCCGCTTTAAGGGAGGTGACCCCCTAACATGCCACATTTGGCATGTCATTTTTTTGGGGAGGGGGGGAGGGGGGAGCTGGGACCCTCTTTTTAGAGGGTCCCAGCCCCCATTTCCTCCTGGTGCACCGCAGTACCGGAAGGGAGATCCCCTCTCCCCCCTCCCTCTCAGCAATCATCTGAGACACGTCACAGGTCCCAGATGATTGCCTGGCCAGTCACAGGGCGCGGCTCACGCATGCGCAGTGGGTGCCCGGCTGTGAAGGCACAGCCAGGCGCCCACAGTTACAATGCCAGCGCAGCAGAGAGGAGGGGGGGGGGGCGAGCGGGGCTTTGTACGCCGGCATTGCTGGACCCTGGGACAGGTAAGTGTCCAATTATTAAAAGTCAGCAGCTGCAGTATTTGTACTCCAGGAGTTTATAATGAGTTTGGCAATTCTAGAGAAATGCTTAAAAAAATGCATTACAATTTAACTAAACCCATTAGATTTTAGTCAACTAAACTGTATATAGGGGATTTTAGTTGACTAAAATACGACTAAAACAATTCAGATGACTAAAATAAAACTAAAATGGCATTTTAGTCAAAAGACTATGACTAAAACTAAATTGAAAGTTGATGTCAAAATTAACACTGCGCTGGACCTATGCCCAGGAGCTCAAAAACATCAGGAGTGAAGCATCCCAGTCTTAATCCGTATGGTTCAATATTGAGTTGGCCCACCCTTTGCAGCTACAACAGCTTCAACTCTTCTGGGAAGGCTGTCCACAAGGTTTAGGAGTGTGTCTATGGGAATGTTTGACCATTCTTCCAGAAGCGCATTTGTGAGGTTAGGCACTGATGTGGAGGAGAAGGCCTGGCTCGTAGGCTCCACTCTAATTCATCCTGAAGGTGATCTATCAGGTTGAGGTCAGGACTCTGTGGAGGCCAGTCAAGTTCCTCCACCCCAAACTTACTCATCCATGTCTTTATAGACCTTACTTTGCGCACTTGTGTGCAGTCATGTTGAAACAGGAAAGGGTCATCCTAAAATTGTTCCAACAAAATTGGAAACATGAAATCATCCAAAATGTCTTGGTATGCTGACGCCTTAAGAGTTCCCTTCACTGGAACTAAGGGGCCAAGATCAACCCCTAAAAGACAACCCCACATCATAATCCTCCCTCCATCAAATGATTTGGACCAGTGCACAAAGGAAGGTCCATAAAGACAATAAAGACATGGATGAGCGAGTTTGGGGTGGAGGGACTTGACTGGCCTGCACCTCAACCCGATAGAACACCTTCAGGATGAATTAGAGTGGAGCCTACGAGCCAGGCCTTCTCCTCCACATCAGTGCCTAACCTCACAAATGCACTTCTGGAAGAATGGTCAAACATTCTCATAGACACACTCCTAAGCCCTGTGGACAGCCTTCCCAGAACAGTTGAAGCTGTTATAGCTGGAAAGGGTGGGCCAACTCAATATTGAACCCTACGGACTAAGACTGGGATGCCATTAAAGTTCATTGTGTAAAGGCAGGTGTCCCAATACTTTTGGTAATATAGTGTACAGTGTATATGTATATATATATATATATATATATATATATATATATATATATATATATATATATATATATATATACACACAGTATCTCACAAAAGTGAGTACACCGCTCACATTTTTGTAAATATTTTATTATATCTTTTCATGTGACAACACTGAATAAATGACACTTTTCTACAATGTAAAGTAGTGAGTGTACAGCTTGTATAACAGTGTGAATTTGCTGTCCCCTCAAAATAACTCAACACACAGCCATTAATGTCTAAACCGCTGGCAACAAACGCAAGTACACCCCTAAGTGAAAATGTCGAAATTGGGCTCAATTAGCCATTTTCCCTCCCTGGTGTCATGGGGCTGATTAGTGTTACAAGGTCTCAGGTGTGAATGGGGTGCAGGTGTGTTAAACTTGGTGTTATCACTCTTACTCTCTCATACTGGTCACTGGAAGTTCAACATGGCACCTCATGGCAAAGAACTCTCTGAGGATCTGAAAAAAAGAATTGTTGCTCTACATAAAGATGGCCTAGGCTATAAGAAGATTGCCAAGACCCTGAAACTGAGCTGCAGCATGGTGGCCAAGACCATACAGCGGTATTCCGGGACAGGTTCCACTCAGAACAGGCCTCGCCATGGTCGACCAAAGAAGTTGAGTGCACGTGCTCAGTGTCATATCCAGAGGTTGTCTTTGGGAAATAGATGTATGAGTGCTGCCAGCATTGCTGCAGAGGTTGAAGGGGTGGGGGGTCAGCCTGTCAGTGCTTAGACCATACGCCGCACACTGCATCAAATTGGTCTGCATGGCTGTCATCCCAGAAGGAAGCCTCTTCTAAATGATGACCACTGCCTTGCTAAAGAAGCTGAGGGTAAAGGTGATGGACTGACCAAGCATGTCTCCAGACTTAATCCCTATTGAGTATTTGTAAGGCATCCTCAAACGGAAGGTGGAGGAGCGCAAGGTCTCTAACATCCACCAGCTCCGTGATGTCATCATGGAGGAGTAGAAAAGGACTCCAGTGGCAACCTGTGAAGCTCTGGTGAACTCCATGCCCAAGAGGGTTAAGGCAGTGCTGGAAAATAATGGTGGCCACACAAAATATTGACACTTTGGGCCCAATTTGTACATTTTCACTTAAGGGTGTACTCACTTTTGTTGCCAGCGGTTTAGACATTAATGGCTGTGTGTTGAGTTATTTTGAGGGGACAGCAAATTTACACTGTTATACAAGCTGTACACTCACTACTTTACATTGTAGCAAAGTGTAATTTCTTCAGTGTTGTCACATGAAAAGATATAATAAAATATTTACAGAAATGTGAGGGGTGTACTCACTTTTGTGAGATACTGTATATATGTATATTTTTTTTTGTTCAGACTTTTTATTGGAGCTCCTGCCTTTCTCACCAAGGTGCCCACAGGCTCCTGGGATACACACATGACACATCCCAGTAGGCTTCAGGGCAATCTACATCTCATCACACATGCCCAATAATGCATCACTACTTGTTTAAAGTAGAATTAAAGCGTTGGTTAACCCCCCCCCCCCCCCCCAAAAAAAAAAAATAATCCTGCTCTCTTAAAGCACGTTCTATGACACAGTGCTTGTCCTGTGTCATTTGGTCCCCTGTAACACCTAAAAAACCTGGCTGATCCTGCCAGTTTCTCCCCACCCCTCTGTAAACTGACCATGGTGTATCATGGCTGCTGAGACCAGACACCGTGGTCAGTTTACGTGCCTCTGTCATCAGCAGCCTGCTATCTGCTCTCCTCTCTGCTCCTGGGAGATCTTCCAAATGGCGGTTGAAGTTGGCATTCCGCCATTTGGAAGATCTCCCTATCCCTACACCATGATTAAGGGCCGCCATGCCTAAAATTGGCTAATGTTATTACCCCATTACCTGCAGGTAAGGGGCCACTGCCCACTATTGTGTGGTGTGTTGCATGAAGAAAGGAAATATCACCATTGATTCCAGTCACTTTATTTGCCCTAAGAGGATCACTATTTATGCACGTCCACAAGGACCTTTTTTAGTTTACTGTCACATTGTTCCAGTCAAGTTGTCACCTATACCTTGTTTGTTTGCACTAGTCACTTTATTTGTATGTTTGTTTGCTGTGTGCCTGGTTGCACATTATCTACATATGTTTTGAGGCTATTTATTGTTAATATATTTATCTGCGATTACCTTGCACATGGTATTGATCACATGTTGTTCTATCACGTGTTTCATGTTTTATAATCAACACGTTGGTCTTACAGAGTCACCCTATAGATCTTCAAATTTGATTTAGAGACACCAGCACTGACATTATATTATATTTATATATTTTCACTTTTCTACGTAGCGCAGCACCATATTTTCACTGATTTATCTTATTTACAGGGGCAGGGTGTACCCCATCCGGTGTAGGCGGCTTTTCCCAGTTTTATACTCTCTTTATTCTCCTTTTTCTCTCTGTACATGGTAGCGCAGGAATAATGTTTTATTTGTTCAAACACAGGGGGATACAACAATAGGAGGCAGTGCTGATGGTGTATACAGGTTAGAGTGGCTTAACAACCACTTTAAACCCAAAACCTAACATTTATTATATTGCAGCTTACCAATTCTTTAGATGTGTTGGCTGATTTGTTTCCTTTTTTGGCATTCTTCTATTTTCATCTGGTGATCCAACCACTAAGTCTGTTGTTTTTCAAAAGGACAAGCTCTCTTGCAGTTATAGGGATGAGGCAACCAATTTAACACTGGCAGGGGTGCTTAAAATGATCAGCTTTTATTTATTAATGTAAAACCTTTACCCCCAAAAAGAAAAAAAACAGTTTGCTGTAACTGATTTTAGAGGGCTAGCTGGAGCCCTCTAAACCCATTAAACACCTCCCACCCAACTGACAGTGATAATGTCTGCTGTGCCTCCTGTACTCATTCCTCCAGAGTTTTGTCTCAATAATACAGGATGTGTGTTACTGGCCAGACCACCAAGTGAAAAAAGAGCGGGAAAAGCCTAAAAAAAAGAAAACAAATGCAGCCACCACATCTAATAATTGGTAAGCTGCATTATATTACTGTGGCAGACCCAACCAGGACAGGGGCTTTTGGGCTGCTTGAGGGAGGAACTGCTGCTGCCACCAAATGTGACGAACCGCTCGGCACCCCACCTGGGTGCTTCCGCCAAGATACAGCTTCCTCCACTCTGGAACCAGGTATTATAGGTGAGAATTGCACCAAAGAACTAGACAATACTAGCTTAGGTGCAAACTGGAACTATTTATTCACACAGAATTTATACCACACAAAATCAGATAAGACCTTGATCACAATATTTTAAACCAGCCTTCTTCAGCCAGGGTGCCTTCTGGGTTCTTCAGGGGTGCCTTGACAAAATGCGCAAAAATTGCCCCAAATTGTCCAAAAAAACTTTGGGAAAAGTGTACAAGGTCATAGATAAAAAAACTCTGTTCTCCAGGAGAATTGCCACATTGCAGGCAAGGCAATGCTTATTCAGAGGTAAAATGAATTTCTTTTGTTGCAATATATTAGCCTTTTTCAACCAGGATGCCTCGGAAGAATGCCTAGAAAATTGCCCCCAATTGCCCAAAAAATGGAAACAAACCAGTGGGTGGATCAAGCCTGCATTTTTGTTACACAATGCTACAGGTTTTTATTGTGCAGCACTACAACCTTGGGCGCCATGCAGGTCAGCTGCCGGTGTCCTAACAACCAATGACTTCATAGGTTGATAAGGCAGATGTCAGATGCCTGAGGACTTCCTTGTTTGCACCTCTCTATCAGCACTGGGGTCATGTTAGCCAAGTGAAGAAGAGCAAATACGGGGAAAGACAAACGCTTGAATACTAGTGTCAGAAACCATGAAACAGACCGAGACAGAAATACAGTTAAATCACTTTTGTTTAATAATAAAAGTAAACAGAACAAACGTAGTCAAAACAAATTTCTGTAACCGGAACGGATAGTCAGGCAAGCCAGAAAGTCAGGAAGCCAGGGAACAGCATAGTGGAACAGCAAGCAGGATCTGGAGCCAGAAGGAATGTCAGCCAAGCAAGTCTTTAACAGGAACGCAGAGATTATCTGGGCTGGATGGCTTAAGTAGGCAGGACTTAAGTAGGCAGGATATCATCAACAGGTGAGTCACTGTGGAGCCATGGGAGCTGGCAATTAGCCGACAGCTGAGCGGACAGCTCAGAGAAGGAAGGTCTGAGCCCAGCCCTGACAACTAGGCAGTACCAGTGCGCATTGTATGGATAAATCACCTGTAATGTTGGGCATCCTATGTGTGTGGATGATGCCGTGTTACGTAAAACTATTTGTGATTGTGCAGAATTTTACAGGGTGCTGTAACTGAAAAAAGGTTGAGAAACACTGTCCTAAACAAGGCAAACTTGAAACAGTAATATCATCAGTACATCTAATGAACAGCTAGCAACTAATAATAACCTAATTAAACAGTGATCTAATTAACAGTAAGCTAGTCAACAGCTAGGCCCCTAGACAAGCCTTGATTAGTCAGGGAGTGACTACCCCTATGGTCTAGGAACAGATCTCATTAACCACTTCAATACAGGGCATTTTCACCCCCTTCCTGCCCAGACCAATTTTCAGCTTTCAGCACTGTTACACTTTGAATGACAATTGCACAGTCATGCAACACTGTACCCATATGAAATTTTGATAATTTTTTTTCCCCACAAATAGAGCTTTCTTTTGGTGGTATTTGATCACCTCTGCAGTTTTTATTTTTTGCGCTATAAACAAAAAAAGAGCGTCAATTTTGAAAAAAACACAATATTTTTTACTTTTTGCTATAATAGATATTCTATTAAAAAAAAAAAAAAAATGTTTTGCTCAGTTTAAGCCAATATGTATTCTTCTATATATTTTTGGTAAAAAAAAAATGCAATAAACGTATATTGATTGGTTTGCACAAAAGTTATAGCATCTACAAAATAGGGGATACATTTATGGCATTTTTATTGTTATTTTTTTTTTACTACTAATGGCGGCGATCTGTGATTTTTTTTATCGTGACTGCGATATTGCGGCGGACACTTCGGACACTTTTGACACTATTTTGGGACCATTCGCATTTATACAGCGATCAGGGCTATAAAAATGCACTGATTACTGTGTAAATGTGACTAGCAGGGAAGGGGTTAACACTAGGAGGCGAGGAAGGGGTTAAATGTGTATCCTAGGGAGTGATTCTAACTGTAGGGGGAGGCGACTCACAAGGGGAGGAGACCGATCGGTGTTCCTCTGTACTGGGCACACACCATCGGTCTCCTCTTCTCTGACAGGACGTGGATCTGTGTGTTTACACACACAGATCCACGGTCCTGCTGTGTTCACGGGCAATTGCGGGTGCCCAGCGGACATCGGGGCCACCGGGCACGCGCATCGGGTGCCTAGTGACGCAGCGGGCGCGCACGCACCCCCTAGAGGCTCAGGAATGAAAAGACGTCATATGATGGCGGCCCGGAGGGACAAAGGGTTCCTGTCGCCGTCATATGACTATGCGCAGTAGGGAAGTGGTTAAACAGTAGAGACCTGTTTGCAGCATAACTCCCGAACAGGGGAAAAGTTCTAATGCGAGCTGCGAACCCCATCGAAATCTATGGGATCCGAAAAGGGAAAAAGCAAAAGTGCCCATTTTGAATGCTTTTATACAAGTAATTGGCCATAAAAGGTGTATGGGGGTTTGGGTACTGTCCTGGGAAACATGTATCAATGCAAAAAAAAATTTTTTAAAGCAATAGTTCTTTCAGGAGCAGTGATTTTAATGATGCTTAAAGTGCAACAATAAATACAAAAAAATTCTTTAAATATAGTGCTTGGGTGGTCCCCTTAGTCTGGCTGTAAAGTGGTGCATCTGTAGCATATATAGAACATGCTGCAGCAAACATGAAATTTCTAAAGAATATAAGATGAGTGAAATCACATTTAAATTGACTTGCGATTGCAATTGCCAGCACCCGGCTATTGAAAACAAATAAAGAAAAAAACACCACATTTTTTTTTAAATGACGTGGGGTCCCCCCCATCCCTCCAAATCCATACCAGACTCTTATCTGAGCATACAAAAGCCCCTGTCCCTGTTGGGTCTGTCACAATTAAATTTTTGGTCTTGGGTTTAATAACACTTTATGATCTAAGTTCAGTCCACAGGAGGGTACAAGGATTATTGACAGGATCAAAAAGATGTTTGGAAACTTGCAGAAAATGTTCTTAGCCTTAAACTAGCCACACACAGCACACATTTTGGTCAATTCCTGATAAACTGGCCTGGTCAGCACCACCCAGCTCAAGAAAAGTCTATTTCAAAATTATCTGAGAAGAGTGGAAAATGACTGGCCAAAAAGTGGCTGCAACACATCGGATGCAAAGTCTGCCATCCGGGCTTATAAGTTTGGCTGAAGGGCTGAACGAAAAATGATGAAGGGATTCTCCCATACACAGAGTAATCCTTCTTGTTGAGACCTCGTATTCTGACAGTGGGGACTCTTTTTTGTAAGAATACACTGATTAGTGGCTGCAGCCGCTGATCCAGAAAAGTTTTTCAACAAGCCCATTTGACAAAAGTCGATTGTTAGATCCACTTCTGCCACACATGGATCAAAATTCAGCCGGTCCCTACTGAACCAGATTAATTTTGTTCCGTCTATGGCCAGCTTAAATCAGAACTTCACTCTCAATCAACAGTGACTATTTTTCATCCTTATGCTGCTAGTGTTAGTAAATAGATAGGAAAGTATATCATATTTACTTGTTTTATATATTTTTACATTTCTTCAGTTACTTCTTGGTTTCCAGGCCTAGGCAAATGATGTCATACGTCCCAGGAGTCTTCGGGGGAAGGAGGGGTTTTTCTCAGCTAAGCACATCCTCCTATCTGCATACCTGTACTAAGGGCAGATGGATTCCAGGAAGTAAATGCTACATAATTCATCTGCCCTTACTCAAGAAGGCTGTGGCTAGAAATGCTAGGGGGTGTAAAATAAAACACGGAGACATGGATGGGTGGAAGAGTTTGTTTTAAATATTAAAAAAATAAATAGTGTTTTATGGTTTGTGGTGCTCAGATATAATATAGTCCCACTTTAGGGCAAACATAACAAGATAACAATGAACACCCCATTAAAAGATACATTAACAAAATCAGCTTTTGCTTCAATTCAGAGATCTTTACTTTATTTTGCTCACTAGATGTCCTCAGTCTGACGGCCAGTATCTTTCAGCCTACTTCCTCTGAGCCCAGGTGATCCTTGTCCCACCTCAGCCTGTGACTGGATAATGACTAGAGAAGCAGCATAGTAATGAACTCATCTCTCAATCATAGCTTTCAAATGTCCCTGATTCCCAGGGACTTTCACTGAATTGGAGCAAAGTCCCTCGGTTTCTCCTTCCTCCTCATTTGTCCCTCATTTTGGTCGTATATATACAGTATATATATATATATATATATATATATATATATATATATATATATGCAGGGGGTCCCCTAGTTACAAACATCCGACTCACAAACGACTCCTACTTACAAACGGAGGGAGACAACAGGAAGTGAGAGGAAATCTACCCCTAGGAAGGGAAATTCATTCTTGTAAGAGCTATTATGGGAAAAAGGTACCTCCACTGATGCTTTGTCACCAAGGCTTGTTTCCACAACAACCCAAAATTTTCAAAATCCAATTGTCTTTCTGACAGAAAGTGAGGTGAAATCTTCTGAACAGGGGCACACACAGCAAAACAAATGTTACAGGGGCGTTAACCCTTCCCTATACTATCCAAAAAGCTTAAAAATTGTTTTTTTGGCTGGAGCTACACTTAAAAAATGTACCTGTTCCGACTTACAGACAGATTCAACTTAAGAACAAACCTACAGTCCCTATCTTGTTTGTAACCCGGGGACCCCTGTATATATATATATATATATATATATATATATATATATATATATATATATATATATATATATATATATATATATATACACACACAGTATCTCACAAAAGTGAGTACACCCCTCACATTTTTGTAAATATTTTATTATATATTTTCATGTGACAACACTGAAGAAATGACACTTTGCTACAATGTAAAGTAGTGAGTGTACAGATTGTATAGCAGTGTACATTTGCTGTCCCCTCAAAATAACTCAACACAGCCAATAATGTCTAAACCGCTGGCAACAAACGCAAGTACACCCCTAAGTGAAAATGTCGAAATTGGGCTCAATTAGCCATTTTCCCTCCCTGGTGTCATGGGGCTGATTAGTGTTACAAGGTCTCAGGTGTGAATGGGGTGCAGGTGTGTTAAACTTGGTGTTATCACTCTTACTCTCTCATACTGGTCACTGGAAGTTCAACATGGCACCTCATGGCAAAGAACTCTCTGAGGATCTGAAAAAAAGAATTGTTGCTCTACATAAAGATGGCCTAGGCTATAAGAAGATAGCCAAGACCCTGAAACTGAGCTGCAGCACGGTGGCCAAGACCATACAGCGGTTTAACAGGACAGGTTCCACTCAGAACAGGCCTCACCATGGTCGACCAAAGAAGTTGAGTGAATGTGCTCAGCGTCATAGCCAGAGGTTGTCTTAGGGAAATAGATGTATGAGTGCTGCCAGCATTGCTGCAGAGGTTGAAGGGGTGGGGGGTCAGCCTGTCAGTGCTCAGACCATACGCCGCACACTGCATCAAATTGGTCTGCATGGCTGTCATCCCAGAAGGAGGCCTCTTCTAAAGATGATGCACAAGAAAGCCCGTAAACAGTTTGCTGAAGACAAGCAGACTAAGGACATGGATTACTGGAACCATGTCCTGTGGTCTGATGAGACCCAGATAAACTTATTTTGTTCAGATGGTGTCAAACGTGCGTGGTGGCAACCAGGTGAGGAGTACAAAGACAAGTGTGTCTTGCCTACAGTCAAGCATGGTGGTAGAAGTGTCATGGTCTGGGGCTGCATGAGTGCTGCCGGCACTGGTGAGCTACAGTTCATTGAGGGAACCATGAATGCCAACATGTACTGTGACATACTGAACAGAGCATGATCTTCTCGCTTCGGAGACTGGGCGGCAGGGCAGTATTCCAGCATGATAACGACCCTAAACACACCTCTAAGACGACCACTGCCTTGCTAAAGAAGCTGAAGGTAAAAATGATGGACTGGCCAAGAATGTCTCCAGACCTAAACCCTATTGAGCATCTGTATCTACCATATATACTCGAGTATAAGTCGTTCCGAGTATAAGTCGAGGCCCCTAATTTACCACAAAAAACGAGGAAAAAATTATTGACCCGAGTATAAGACGAGGGTGAGAAATGCAGCAGCTACCGGTAATCAAAGTGCCCCTTAATACAAAATGTGCCCATCAGTGTTGCTCTTAAAATAAAATATGCCCATCAGAGTGCCCCTTAACATAAAATGTGCCCATTAGCGTGCCCCTTAACATAAAATAAGGGTCACGCTGATGGGCACCTTTTATGTTAAGGGGCACTCTGATGGGCATATTTTATTTTAAGGGGCACGCTGATGGGTATATTTTTAATGTGCACGCTGATGGACACATTTTATGTTAAAGGGCACTCTGATAGGCACAACAAAATATGTACATCAGTGTGCCCCTTAAGAAAATATGCCCATCAGTGTGCACATTAAAAATATACCCATCAGCGTTCCCCTTAAAATAAAATCTGTCCATCAGAGTGCTCCTTAACATAAAAAATGTGCCCATCAGCGTGACCTTAAACAACATATGCCATGCCATTAGTGATTACTAGTTCCCACATACCGGTATCTTGAATGCAGGAGGGGCGGATTGATGTAGAAGACACCGGGAACCGCGAGTAGCAGGGGGGCGGGGCGCGCACGTGACGTCTTCCCCCTGCTTGCCCGTGAGTGCGAGCTCGTCTTCGAGACCTGCGATGAGGAGAAGGGGGCGGGCGCACGCACGCAGCGTCACTGGTTGCTGGGGAAACCCGCGGCCCCAGCAAACTAGTGACGCGTCAGCGAACACAGCGGCACAAGACCTGCGGTGAGGAGCAGGGGACGGGTGCACGCACGCAGCGTCACTGGTTGCTGGGGAAACCCGCTGTCCCAGCAAACTAGTGACAGCATCAGCGCACACAGCGGCACGACCCCGCCCCCTTTTCTCCTCCGATACTTGCATTTTTGTTAAATGACTCGAGTATAAGTCGAAGTGGCTTTTTTCAGCCCAAAAAATGGGCTGAAAAATTCGACTTATACTCGAGTATATACGGTATATAGATATATATATCTATATAGATATATAGATATATATATCTATATAGATATATAGATAAATATATAGATATAGATATATACACAGTATCTCACAAAAGTTTGTACACCCCTCACATTTCTGTAAATATTTGATTTTATCTTTTGTGACAACACTGAAGAAATGACACTTTGCTACAATATAAAGTAGTGAGTGTACAGCTTGTATAACAGTGTAAATTTGTTGTCCCCTAAAAATAACTCAACACACAGCGATTAATGTCTAAACTGCTGGCAACAAAAGTGAGTACACCCCTAAGTGAAAATGTCCAAATTGGGCCCACAGTTTTAATATTTTGTGTGGCCACCATTATTTTCCAGCACTGCCTTAACCCTCTTGGGCATGGAGTTCACCAGAGCTTCACAGGTTGCCAATGGAGTCCTTTTCCACTCCTCCATGATGACATCACAGAGCTGGTGGATGTTAGAGACCTTGCGCTCCTCCACCTTCCGTTTTTGAGGATGCCCCACAGATGCACAATAGGGTTTAGGTCTGGAGACATGCTTGGCCCTTTACCCTCAGCTTCTTTAGCAAGGCAGGGGTCGTCTTGGAGGTGTGTTTGGGGTCATTATCATGTTGGAATACTGTCCTGCGGCCCAGTCTCCGAAGGGAGGGGATCATGCTCTGCTTCAGTATGTCTCAGTACATGTTGGGATTCATGGTTCCCTCAATGAACTGTAGCTCCCCAGTGCCAGCAGATCTCATGCTGCCCCAGACCATGACACTCCCACCACCATGCTTGACTGTAGGCAAGACACACTTGTCTTTGTACCCTCACCTGGTTGCCGTCACACACGCTTGACACCATCTGAACCAAATAGCCTAGGTCAGCCTTATGTAGAGCAACAATTCTTTTTTTCAGATCCTCAGAGAGTTCTTTGCCATGAAGTGTCATGAATTTCCAGCGATAACACCAAATTTAACACACCTGCTCCCCATTCATACCTGAGACCTTGTAACACTAATGAGTCACATGACACCGGAGAGGGAAAATGGCTAATTGGGCCCAATTTGGACATTTTCCCTTAGGGGTGTACTCACTTTTGTTGCCAGCGGTTTAGACATTAATGGCTGTGTGTTGAGTTATTTTGAGGGGACAACAAATTTACACTGTTATACAAGCTGTACAATTTCTTCAGTGTTGTCATATGAAAAGATATAGTAAAATATTTACAAACGTGGGGGGTGTACTCACTTTTGTGAGATACTGTATGTATAGTTGTATATAAAATGCACTATTTATCTGATAAAAATGGTTTGTAGTGCTAAACCTTTCATCCAATTTCTAAATGGCTGCATTTGCAAATTTCAAAAGCCAATATAAACGAATAGTAGTGTTTAAAAAAAAACAACACTTGTGGGTTTAACCAGTCTTTTTTTTCTCCTATAAGGGGTGTGGCAGGGGGTGTGTTCTATGCCTACACACTTTTGCTAATAATATATAGATAGATGCCCCTCATTCCTGTCTGGGAGGTACTGTATGTCTCAGTTACTCTGATCATATCCATTAAATGCTGCTTGACAGCACACAAACTGATTTGCTCCTTGTACTGCTTCTTCCTCTAACACTCCAGCTTTGCTGTAGAGGGGCAGCAGGAGGCTATTACCAGGTCACATTCAGTTATTACTTTGTCTTTTATAATTGCTTAGAGTTTAGCTTTAAAGTTTTGTTCTTGAATTTAGGTATAGTTCAAAAGGCATTAAAAAGAATTGATGATTGTAATTCCCTGAATCAATGGATCAATGGATGCAGAATTAAAGGGTAAGTTCACCTTTATTAAAAAAATAATAAATGCACATCTTTTTGCAGTTAAAAAATGTGCATTTATTATTTTGTCCCAAAGGAGCCTGCAAAGCATTGTACCCGTGGCTGGACAGTGAATAGAGAAGTGGCATAGTAATCAGGGCCGTCTTTAATATTGATTGGACCCTGGGCAAAAATTTTCTTGCCCCCCCCCCCCCCCATGCAATTTTACTCTCCACCTGCTCTGAGACATACAATAAATAGCAGCTAGACTTAAAATCAGTTTACTGTATCAGATCAGGCAGCGATTGGTTGCCAGAGGTTACAGCATATCATTACCGCTCACTGACTGGTTGCTAGAGGTTACAGGACACATTAAAGCTCACTATTAGTTGCTAGAGGTTACAGCACATGATTTCTGCTTGTTGATTGGTTGCTAGAGATTACTGTACAGTAATACTGCTCACTGATTGGTTGCTATAGGTTACAGCACATCTTCTCCTCACTGCAGGGGGGCATGATATACGTTTGAATGCTGCCTTTATTTATGTATCAATGCCGCCGGCCTCAGCTATTTACATATGAATGATGGTTATTTACATGTAAACACAGGGTCTGCAGGTCAGTCATCTGTACACAACAAAAGGGCAGAGCTGGGCAGCATTAGTAGCAGCACTTCACACTGAGATATCGGGACACAGCACAGGACTAAAAGTTTAAGGCAGCCTTTTTTGGGCCCCACAACAATGACAGGGCCCAGGGCAGCTGCCCCTTTTGCCCTGCCTTAAAGACGGCCCTGATAGTAATGAACTCATCTCTCAATCATAGCTCCCAACTGTCTCTGATTTTGTACATTGGCAGCCCATTCAAAATAAAATAACGAGTCCATATTTAGTAAATCCTTGCTAACATTTTCTTTTTCTCCCTCCGCTGCAAAGTAAAGACACAATGTGCTAGTATGCATTGCATACTAGCACATTATGTGACACTTACCTGCATACGAAGCCCGCGCCGTCCCCACTGCAGGTCGCATCCATGTTCGCCCCTCTTCCTTCCGGAGCCGCGGACTCCGGGCTCTGTGACTGGTCGGAGCAGCGTGACGTCACGCCCACGCCTGTGCCGGACTCGCTACTGAAGAAACGGCATGGGTGACATCATTGATGCAGTATACTGTAAATATCTCCTAAACGGCGCATATTTAGGAAATATTTACAGTACCTATAGGTAAGCCTTATTCTAGGCTTACCTTTAGGTACAAAGTGTAAAGGGAGGTTTACAACCTCTTTAAGGCCTCATTCAAGCAATGATTAGGGCCAGTCTGCGATTTGAGCGGATTCTTGCAGGCAGAAGTTTTAGCTGCGACCACTCTGCTTGTGTGAATGAATGACAAGCTGACAGCGGCCGTGGCTGTTAGGGACTGATGATAGCCGCTGGATGCAGAAAGATGTGTTCAGATACATGAAAACAGCGACGGTTCCTTTCAGCCTGTTATTACTTCATACAGGCTGAGTGGCTGCCGTTGTTCACATACACCTGTCAGTCCAGCTATAAGAATCTGCTGATACTTAGTTTGGAATCCAGTGTATGTATGTAATCTCCTGCATGAAGGAGGCCGAACAGTAACCACCTAAAGACTATTAGATTTGGCCTTTGATGCAGGTGACCTCTGTCTACCAGTGACATCCCCGTGGATGGGAGAATGCTGCTTTGTATTTACAGGTATTTGCTGCCTGGGGCTTAGCAGAAAATACAATAGGTGTAAAATGCATGGACTTAGTGGAATGTAAAAAATGGACAATAATAAAAGTGGAATGTAAAAAAATAGACAATAATAAAGCTGTTTGTGCATATCCAGTGACACCCATAGGAATAAAGTGTATTTCCACTTTTGCAGCCAGATTGGGATAGCACCAACTTTATATCTGTTTCGTTCTCGTTCACATAGCATAACCAAAACAAATGCAAAGTTTGTTGCTTGGCTTTTTACTTGCTTTTCCTTGCCTACATATCCTACCTAGCTTTCCTCCTTCTATTTAAAAGAGAAGTAAAGGATTTTTTTTTTCAGTTTAATACTTTCCTAGGTGGTTGCAGCATCGGTCCCCCAGCGCCTCGGCACTGAGAACCGAGCGATCGAACATCGCCGTTGGCTCGGTTCTCACAGTTCCCCGAGCAGAGAGCTGCAGACTGTCAATCAGCAGCTCTTCGCTCTTCCCCCTCCTCGCTCACTGGATCACTGAGCTGTGGAGGGGCGGCTCAGTCTCTCAGCGGCTCGCTGAGAGGCTGAGCCGGGTGTCAGTCCAGGCACCTGGCGATTCCAGACTCCCATTGTCGGCCATAAGGTCCAGTGTGTTTGCATTGGTTATTACATTGCTCTACAAGATGACCTGCCAATGCATATGCCTGGGTTTACTGTGCACCAGGGGCGTTGCTAGGTGGCAAAAAGACCAGGTCAGAGCCCGGTACCAGGGGGGGATGGGGCGGCGGGGTTGTATGGAGGGGGGTGTTCCCTACCTGACATGCACTGACCTACCTATCTGACATACACTGACCTATCTGGCTGACATACACTGACCTATATGACATACACTGACCTACCTGACACACACTGACCTACCTGGCTGACATACACTGACCTACCTGACATGCACTGACCCACCTATCTGACATACACTGACCCACACTGACCTACACTGACCCACACTGACCTACCTGACACACACTGACCTACCTGACACACACTGACCTACCTATCTGACATACACTGACCTATCTGACTGACGCACACACTGATCTACCTGACACACACTGCCCTACCTATCTGATATTTACTGACCTACCTATACACTGACCTACCTGACACACACTGACCTACCTGCCCTTGCCCCCTTAAAGCCTAAGTTTATTTTTTTAAATTGGCCAAGGGGAAGTCAAATGAAGCCACTGTGCCCCATCAAATGCAGCCAATGTGCCCCATCAAATGAAGCCACTGTGCCCCGTCAAATTAAGCCACTGTGCCCCGTCAAATTAAGCCACTGTGCCCCGTCAAATGAAGCCACTGTGCCCGTCAAATAAAGCCACTGTGCCCGTCAAATGCAGCCACTGTGCCCCATCAAATGAAGCCACTGTGCCATCAATTTCAGCCACTGTGCCCCGTCAATTGCTGCCACTGTGCCTCATCAAATGCAGCCACTGTGCCCCATCAAATACAGCCACTGTGCCATCAATTGCAGCCACTGTGCCCCGTCAATTGAAGCCAGTGTGCCCCATCAATTGCAGCCACTGTGCCCCTTCAATTGCAGCCACTGTGCTCCGTCAAATGAAGCCACTGTGCCCCATCAAATGGAGCCACTGTGCCCCGTCAAATGAAGCCACTGTGCCTCGTCAAATGAAGCCACTGTGCCCCGTCAAATGAAGCCACTGTGCCATCAAATAAAGCCACTGTGCCCCGTCAATTGCTGCCACTGTGCCCCATCAAATGCAGCCACTGTGCCCCATTAAATACAGCCACTGTGCCATCAATTGCAGCCACTGTGCCCCGTCAATTGAAGCCAGTGTGCCCCGTCAATTGCAGCCACTGTGCCCCGTCAATTGCAGCCACTGTGCCCCGTCAATTGCAGCCACTGTGCCCCGTCAATTGCAGCCACTGTGCCCCGTCAAATGAAGCCACTGTGCCCCATCAAATGCAGCCACTGTGCCCCATCAAATACAGCCACTTTGCCATCAATTGCAGCCACTGTGCCCCGTCAATTGAAGCCAGTGTGCCCCGTCAATTGCAGCCACTGTGCCCCGTCAATTGCAGCCACTGTGCCCCGTCAAATGAAGCCACTGTGCCCCATCAAATGGAGCCACTCTACCCCATCAAATGAAGCCACTGTGCCCCGTCAAATGAAGCCACTGTGCCCCGTCAAATGAAGCCACTGTGCCATCAAATAAAGCCACTGTGCTCTGAGGCCTTTGACAGACTTGAGAGAACTGTTTTCTCGACTGCTAGACAGACAAGCAAGCAAGTGAATGCGATACTTATCGCACGAATACTACGAGCATGGCAACAAATGTGGCCGTATGTTGGCTAGAGCTCTTAGGAAAAAACGAGCACTCATGTATGTGCATAAGATACGCCTCCCCTCAGGTGACTATACAGTTAGGCTTTCCCAAATAGCTTCTGGGTTCCGGGACTACTACAATACATTATATAACTTGAATTCAGCACAGACCCCAGAGACCCAAGCCATACGGAAAAAAGCCATTCAAACATACCTGACTGCATCTGGCCTGCCTTCACTGACAGACGAGCAATGTTCCACGTTAGAAGCACCCATTACTGCCACTGAGTTAGAATCCACGGTGAACTCTTTGCCTAATGGGAAGAGCCCGGGCCCTGACGGGTTCTCAAAGGCCTATTATAAGACGTTTTTACCTCTGCTAGCCGAATCAATGTGTAACTACTTTAATTCCATAGCAGAAGGCGCTGCAATCCCTAGCGAAGCCCTACTAGCTCATATTTCCGTAATACCTAAGGAAGGGAAGGACCCTGCTATGCCCCAAAGCTACAGACCCATATCCCTTCTTAACGTGGATATAAAAATACTAGCTAAGATCCTCGCGACCACACTGAAACACCTAATCCCACTAATAGTCCACCCGTATCAAACAGGGTTCATAACCGGCAGGGAAGCTAGAGACAATTCAATCAGAGCAATTCACCTAATTCACTGGGCACGCGCTTCCCCCGCATCTCCCTCTTACTTGATCCTGTCCACCGATGCGGAGAAAGCTTTCGATCGAGTGGACTGGACTTATCTACGGGCTACGCTGGAAGCTTTGGGTCTTCGTTCTCATATGCTCACATGGATAATGGCCCTGTACTCAGACCCCAATGCCCAAGTCAAGGTCAATGGTTTCCTTTCCATGAGATTCTCGATCAGAAATGGCACGAGGCAGGGGTGCCCTCTTTCCCCACTTTTGTTCGCCCTTGTGCTGGAACCATTTCTGCGCACTGTTAGGGCAAACATAGATATTAAAGGACTTACGGTGCCTCCCACAGAACATAAGCTTTTAGCTTATGCTGACGATGTGCTATTCCACCTCACGGAGCCCTTGGTCTCTTTGCCTAATCTGATGCGGGAACTTCAATACTTCGGAGAGTTGTCTAATTTTAAAATCAACTACACGAAATCAGAGATATTACCTATTCAAATGACACCCTCCCTGACAGACCGGTTAAAAACTGCTTTCCCGTTCACTTGGACTGAATCATCCTTAAAATACTTAGGTATAAGACTGACTCACAGGTTTGACACTTTATTTACCTCCAACTTTCCCTCCCAACTGTGAAGAAAGATCTGACCCAGTGGACTAAGACAGCCTTCACTTGGATTGGAAGACTTAATATTATTAAAATGAATGTTCTCCCACGTATCCTGTTTTATATGCAGATGATACCTGTGGCTTTACCTAAGAGCTTTTACCCAATTATCCAGTATTATATCCACCTTTGTGTGGAATAATAAGAGACCGAAAATCGCAATCCGACTACTGAGTCGCCACAGGGATATAGGAGGCCTGAGCCTTCCAGATACGCAAAAATACTATAGAGCTATGGTCCTTCAAAGGATACTTAATTGGCGCTTCCACACTCACTCCAAATTATGGGTCTCCTTAGAAAAATATATGGCGGGAAGAAATTTGACATATGCCCCGTGGCTGGCCTGAGAGCACAGGGGGTTGTCAACTTTTACATCTCCATTGACGACCCAGCTTTTGAAAACATGGGACCGACTTAACACCAATTTGGCGCTGGCGCCTCCTGTGTCCCCATTAGCTCCACTGGGAGGCTATCTGTGGTTCCCGCCTGGGGAACAGGCAGCTTTCTTTGGTTCCTGGGTGGATGACAGTAGTCCCAGCTGCGGTAAATTAATGGAAGGCGGTAAATTAATCTCCCTAGAAGTCCTTAGAACCCGGTCAGGGAGTTTCCCTATGGACTTTTGACGCTATAGGCAACTCCATCATTTTTTCAAGAAATACGGAGGCTCCATAAGAGATATTACCTCCCTTACACCTTTTGAACGCCTCTTCGTAGATTAAGAGCCGATTCCACACATGATCTCTGAACTGTACCAGCTGCTCATCTTTGCTTCTCCAGTAGTGAAGCCACCATACTTTAAGGCTTGGGAAGGAGACCTGGGAGTAGTTTTCACACCTGCCAAATTATCTGCCCTTTATCAACTCACTAGGTCCAGCTCAATTGACTCCAAGATGCAGGAAATGAATTATAAAATATTAATGCGCTAGTACCGAGTACCGGCAGATTTAGCAAAAATATACCCAGCCACATCAGACCTATGTTGGAGAGGTTGTGGTCACAAAGGCACCCTCCTCCACATTTGGTGGGATTGTCCTGTGATTAAATCCTACTGGGAGGACGTCAAATCACAAATTAAAGATATCATGGGCATTGACATACCTCTCTCTCCAGTGCACTTACTGCTACACATTCCTCCCATGCCAATACGCCAATACAAGAAAAGTATGCTACCTCACTTGCTTAACGCAGCAAAGCGGCTACTCCCTATATACTGGAAATGGCCGCAAGTCCCATCCAGGGAGGAATAGCGTCGCAGGGTGGGTGACATCCGAGAGGCGGAGGATTGGCTTGCCACTTGTAAAGGTGTCCGAGACCTCTTCACCGCGATGTGGCAACCCTGGACAATATATACTTCAGATCCAAGTCACATACCTTCTAGCTTAGATATAGCCCTCCTTGAGCTAGCTGACCCATCCCTAAAAGGACGCCTTAAAGACCCACAAAGGGGAGCAGTGAACTAGGACCCAAGGTAATATAGGGTGAATGCCATATAGGGGAGACATCTCCCCTTCTCCTGTTCTACTTTTCAGTGCGTGTGGTGATGTCGGGAGGGCCTTGATGGGGGGCGGAGTTGAACGCAGATTCCCAGGTATGTTCCAAACTATTTTTCCTTTTCTTTTTCTCCTTCCTTTCCTTCTTTTTCTCCTTCCTTTTCTCCTTCTTAACTGGTTATGGTTGTCTATTTAACAACAGCTAATATGTTTGACGTCAGGTGACGAATAAGAAATGGCTGAGCAAGGAGACCGGACGGGCTCTGGAGGTTTGAGGTCATGGGGCACCCTGATCTGAGGGATGCACTAGCACTTGGGTGCCGCCATGGTTTAGACACATGATCTTGAAGGGGTGTGGGGGTGTGGAGTGAGGTCAGTTGGAGGTTGCCCCCCTCTCTCCGCACGCGCCTGCTTGTCCCACCCCTTAATCTAACATGATAAACCGAACTTAGCTGAAGTATAAGAAACCTGACAAGTCCCTATAGTCCGGAGATCGGGACGAGCTTATTCCAATATTCTGTCACCTGGCCGATTGTTGTCTTTTTTACTAACTCTAGCTACACCAGTCAAAATAGGATTGTCTATTATTTAACATCTACTACTGTTACTATTGTTTTTTTTTCTTTCTTTATAATACCCTTTTTTTGAATAATATAAAAATTGGACTGGTAAATAAAGCTACTGTGCCCCATCAAATACAGCCACTGTGCCCATCAAATGAAGCCACTGTGCCCATCAAATGAAGCCACTGTGCCCGTCAAATGCAGCCACTGTGCCCGTAAAATGCAGCCACTGTGCCCCGTCAAATTAAGCCACTGTGCCCCATCAATTGCTGCCACTGTGCCCCATCAAATGCAGCCACTGTGCCCCATCAAATACAGCCAGTGTGCCCCGTCAATTGCAGCCACTGTGCTCCGTCAATTGCTGCCACTGTGCCCCCTCAATTGAAGCCACTGTGCCCCGTCAATTGCAGCCACTGTGCCCCGTCAAATGAAGCCACTGTGCCCATCAAATGAAGCCACTGTGCCCGTCAAATGAAGCCACTGTGCCATCAATTCCAGCAACTGTGCCCCGTCAAATGCAGCTACTGTGCCCCATCAAATGCAGCCACTATGCCCCGTCAAATGTAGCCACTGTGCCCCATCAAATGCAGCCACTGTGCCCCATCAAATGCAGCCACTGTGCCCCATCAAATGCAGCCACTGTGCCCCATCAAATGCAGCCACTGTGCCCTGTCAAATGAAGCCACTGTGCCCCGTTAAATGAAGCCACTGTGCCCGTCAATTGCAGCCACTGTGCCCCGTCAAATGAAGCCACTGTACCAGTCAATTGCAGCCCCTGTGCCCCATCAAATGAAGCCACTGTGCCCGTCAATTGCAGCCACTGTGCCCCGTCAATTGCAGGCAATGTGCCCCGTCAAAAGAAGCCACTGAGCCATCAATTGCAGCCACTGTGCCATCAATTGCAGCCACTGTGCCCTGTCAAATGAAGACACTGTGCCCGTCAAACGAAGCCACTGTGCCCCGTCAATTGCAGCCACTGTACCCCATCAAATGCAGCCACTGTGCCCCATCAAATGCAGCCACTGTGCCCCATCAAATACAGCGACTGTGCCATCAATTGCAGCCACTTTGCCCTGTCAATTGCAGCCACTGTGCCCCATCAAAAGAGAGATATAGAGAGACAGAGAGAAACACAGAGACAGAGACACACACCTTTTTTTCTTTAATCTTCATTCTGTGACTGGCCCAGTCACAGCCACCATGGCCATTATCCAGCGTTACTCTGGGAGGCTGAGAGCGAGGGAGAAGGGGGCGTCGCCGCCCCGGTGTTCTCCTGATCTCCTGCTGCGTACCTCAGGCCGGGTAGCATATCACTCCGCCTGTCAGTCAAGCAGTGGGCGGCCCTGCAAATATGGAATCACACAGGTAAATGGCGGCTGCCGCCGCTGCTGTCTAACTGGCCTATTTTCTCTCCCTTTATCCGGCGCTTGGCCCCACATTCAGGGCTCCAGCCTCAATAGCCCCAGCTTAACGATGCCTATGCTGTGCACTACTACACTCTTACATTAGAGATAAATAGATAGATTAATCTACTATACTGTAGAGCTGCACGATTAATTGTCAAGAATCCTTTTCACGATTTTTTCCCTGTTGCGATCTTGACAAAGGTGTTTCACGATTCTTTCTAGGCAAAGAATTCTCTCTGCACTTCTGAAGCCGACAGCCATCAAAAGTAAGGAAGAAAAAAAAACAGGCAGTCTGCCAAGAATCACAAAATTCTTTAGAGCCCATTCACACAGGGGCAACTTTGGATCCGACTTCAATCGCCCCAAGTCGCCCCTAGTCCCCTTAAGTCGCACTACATGAAAAAATCAATGTCAGTGAATGGATCCGTCTTAATGCACACTACTGCAGTCGCTCTGACTTCAGAAAAGGTTCTGTACTACTTCAATCCGACTTCTAGGCGACTTGTACCCATTGATTTCAATGGAAGTCGCCTCCAAGTCGAATGTCCGTTCATAGGGAGGCAACTTTACAGGAAAAAGAAAAGAATTTACCAAGGAAGAGTGACCGCAATATGCCAGCTGGCTCGCTCATCGGGAAAGAAAAAATGTGTTTTTACCTTTCCCAATGAGCGACAAGCAATACTGACATGTGTTTGGTATGAATCATGAAGGGGAACTTGACCCCAAATTTTAAATAAAAAACTGGCATAGATTCCCCTCCAAGAGCATACCAGGCCCTTAGGTCTGGTATGGATTTTAAGGGGAACTCCCTATGCCGAAAAAACGGCGTGGTGGTCCCCCCAAAATCCATACCAGACCCTTATCCAAGCACACAGCCCGGCCGGTCAGGAAAGGGGGTGGGGATGAGCGAGCGCCCCCCTCTCCCGAACCGTACCAGGCCACATGTCCTCAACATGGGGGGTGGATGCTTTGGGGAAGGGGGGCGCCCTGCGGCTCCCTACCCTAAAGCACCTTGTCCTCATGTTGATGAGGACAAGTGCCTCTTCCCGACAACCCTGGCCGTTTGTTGTCGGGGTCTGCGGGCGGGCGGCTTATTGGAATCCAGGAGCCCCCAGATCCCGGCCCCCCACCCTATGTGAATGAGTATGGGGTACATCGTGTAAAAAAAGTGTAAAAAAACACACTACACAGGTTTTTAAAGTAATTTATTAGGCAGCTCTTGGGGTCTTCTTCCGACTTCAGGGGTCTCTTCCGACTTCTCCGCTCTCTTCTCTGCTCTCTCCGGCCTCTTCTCCCGGTGTCCGGATCTTCTCCCACTTTCCGGTTCTTCTGCTGGGCTCCTCCGCTATCTTCTGCTCTTTTGCCGCTCTTTTGCTAGCGGTGGCCCGGTCTTCTTCGCCGTCTTCTTCCCTCTTCTCTTCTTTCGATGTTGACACAACGCTCTCTCCCGCTGAAAGGCCGTGTACGCGGTGCGCAACGACTTATATAGGCATGGGGCGTGGTCACCGGGTGACGTCACCCAGTGACCCCACCCCTTATGACGTCACAGTCCCGGGGCATGATGGGACGAGTACACGGCATTACAGCGGGAGAGAGCGTTGTGTCAACATCGGAAGAAGAGAAGAGGGAAGAAGACGACGAAGAAGACTGGGCCACCGCTATCAAAAGAGCGGCGAAAGAGCAGAAGATAGCGGAGGAGCCCGGCAGAAGAACCGGAGAGCGGGAGAAGAACCGGACACAGGGAGAAGAGAGCGGAGAAGAGAGCGGAGAATTCGGAAGAGACCCCCGAAGTCGGAAGAAGACCCCCGGAGCTGCCTAATAAATTACTTTAAAAACCTGTGTAGTGTGTTTTTTTAGTGACACTTTTTTCCCCCCAGGTGAATGGGTAGGGGTACGATGTACCCCATACTCATTCACATAGTGTGGGGGGCCGGGATCTGGGGGCCCCCTTATTAAAGGGGGATCCCAGATTCCGATAAGCCCCCCGCCCGCAGACCCCGACAACCAACGGCCAGGGTTGTCCGGAAGAGGTACTTGTCCTCATCAACATGGGGACAAGGTGCTTTGGGGTGGCGGGCCGCAGGGCGCCCCCTTCCCCAATGCACCCACCGCCCCAAGTTGAGGGCATGTGGCCTGGTACGGTTCGGGGGGGCGCTCACTCGTCCCCACCCCCTTTCCTGACCGGCCGGGCTGCGTGCTCGGATAAGGGTTTGGTATGGATTTTGGAGGGGGCCCCCATGCCTTTTTTTCAGCTTAGGGGGTTCCCCTTAACATCCATACCAGACCTAAGGGCCTGGTATGTTCAGCTCCCTGTCCTGGAGGCGACTTCAAGTCGAGTCGCCTCAAGTTGCGCTATGATTCATACTCAAGTCATGTCCAAGTTGCCTCCCAAAGTCGCGCTGGAAGTCGTGTTGCCCCTGTGAATGGGCTCTTAGCAGTGAAACTTAAGTATAAACATTGTAACAATTTGTCAAAGGAATAGACTTGTGTGTAAATGAGGAAAGTTTAACCACTTAAACACTAAACCTTTTTCTGACACTTGTTGGTTTCAAGTTAAAATCATTTTTTTTGCTAGAAAATTACTTAGAACCCCCAAACATTATATAGATTTTTTTTAGTAGAGACCCTAGAGAATAAAATGGTGGTTGTTGCAATATTTTATGTCACACTGCATTTGCGCAGCGGTCTTTCAAATGCAATTTTTTTGAAAAAAATGAATTAAATGAATTTAAAAAAACTAACCAGTAAAGTTAGCCCAATTTTTTTTGTATAATGTGAAAGATTTTACGTTGCAAGAATTGTGAGAGAATTGTGATCTTTTTATTCTAATCAAAAAAATTTTGATTCTCATTTTGGCCAGAATCGTGCAGCTCTACTATACTGTATATCAGTGGCGGCTGGTGGTATATTTTTTAGGGGGGACTGCAATCAATGCACCCACAACCACCCCCCCCCTTCCCCCGGTCGGTCGGATCAACCGGAATATCCCCCCCCCCAGTCAGTCGGTCACCAGCCCCGCACTTACCCCATCTAGGTCGCGGGCAGTGCTTCCTTCGGGGGCGACAGCTTTCCTGCGTCTCCTCCTCTACGGCATCACAGCGGCTTCCGATGTGCGTCTCCTCCCTCCTCCTCCTAGGCAGACAATAGTATCGCTTCTCCTTTTGGCCATTTGCGTGACGGGTCTCAGGACTCGCTTTCTGATTGGCTGGGAGGAGAATCAGGAAGACAATAGTGAATAATAATTCACTATTGTCACACAACTGGGTGGGCTCACTGTACCCGGAGCCCACCCTTTTTTGAAGCCAATTAGAGCCTCAAGCTCTAATCATGTGCTTCTAAAAAAAAAAAAAAAACCCATTGGAATCCATGTGTCTGGCGCCCTGCATGTAGATTGGGGCTGGGCGCATATATTAAGGGGGCAGCGCCCCTGCACCCCGCATGGACAGTCCGCCACTGCTGTATATACTATATATTGCCAAGATAGTTGGATGTTTAATAGTTACACGTGACACACACTGGTACACAGTGTGTCAGTACTGCTTGGACCAAGAAAAAGTGGATAGATCAGTTGTCGGCCGGTGCTCAGAATTTTTGGGGGGGTGCAAACAAACTGAAAAATTTAACTGTTAGTAATGCAGGACTGTAAATAGCCATTTAAATTGCAGCCTCACTGGGCACATCAATTGCAGCCTCACTGTGCCCATCAAATGCAGCCTCTCTGTGCCCAACAAATGCAATCTCACTGTGCCCGTCAATTGCATCCTCACTGTGTCGGTCAATTGCAGCCTCACTGTGCCTGTCAATTGAAGCCTCACTGTGCCTGTAAGTTGCAGCCTCACTGTGCCCATCAATTGCAGCCTCTCTGTGCCCGTGAATTGCAGCCGCTCTGTGCCCATCAATTGCAGCCTCACTGTGCCCATTAATTGCATCCTAATTGTTTCCATCAATTGCAGTCTTACTGTGCCCATCAATTGAAGCCTCACTGTGCCCATCAATTGCAGCCTCACTGTGCACATCAATTGCAGCCTCACTGTGCACATCAATTGCAGCCTCACTGACTGTGCCAATCAATTTCAGCCTCACTGTGCCCATCAAATGCAGCCTCACTGTGCCCATCAATTGCACCCTCACTGTGCCCATCAAATGAAGCCTTTCTGTACCCATCAAATGCAGCCTTACTGTGCCCATCAAATACAGCCTCACCGTGCCCATCAATTGCAGCCTCACTGTGCCCGTCAATTGCAGCCTCACTGTGCCCGTCAATTGCAGCCTCACTGTGCCCGTCAATTGCAGCCTCACTGTGCCTGTCAATTGCAGCCTCACTGTGCTGTCAGCTGCAGCCTCACTGTGCCCGTCAGTTGCAGCCTCACTGTGCCCATCAATTGTAGCCTCACTGTGCACATCAATTGCAGCCTCACTGTGCACATCAATTGCAGCCTCACTTTGCCCATCAATTGCAGCCTCACTGACTGTGCCAATCAATTTCAGCCTCACTGTGCCCATCAAATGCACCCTCACTGTGCCCATCAATTGCACCCTCACTGTGCCCATCAAATGCAGCCTACCTGTGTGGTTTGGTTCAGCTCCCTGACTTGGTTGTTACTTTCCACAACAGTTACAGTTGCAGTCTGATGTGTTGACTAATTATGTAACCACTTTATCACGAGAATTAACCCGAATGCATGTCCAGGTATTTTCTTCCATTCCAGATCCTGAATTAGATACAGCAACACACCAACTACTGTCTGGAGATCCTTGAGCCAAGATATGATGGTCCATTCCAAGTTTTGCTGACCACAGCCACCTCAGTCAAGTTGGCCGGGAAGAACACCTAAATGCACGCTTAACACTGCAGGAGAGCATGTTTTCGGGTGCTGCATATCCTTTTTCTGTTTGATCTAGGGGGGAAGGGGCCCAGGGGGTGGCCATCACAAAAATGATAACATAATTACGTTTTGGTATAACTCTTCAGGTACACATGTGACCACCTTTACCTTAGATTACTGTGACATAGTACCTTGTCCGTTTGACCCTTCATGGCAATGCCATTGGTACAGTGACATCCCTGACGGTAAGGACATATATGTGTGTATCACAGACAGTTACTGGGGACAGAGTTGTGGTTTGAGGGGGGGGCAGTGGGTTGGAACACAGGGCCAGACTGGGTGACCCCAGAGTGCATTAGACAAGAAAGATGAAAATAGAAAGCCCCTGATAAGCAGAATGACTTTATGGAAGACAGGTATTAAACCAGTCCAGTCCCTTGGTGATGTGTATTGGATCTGTGGGAATTTGAAAATCAGGACCAGATTAGAGGGAATATGGACTGGTGAATGTGCCCTTGCAAAGTCATTATGCCCCTCCATATCCTAACCGAAGATACTCCTGACACATACACTGACCCAGCACGCAGTCAGAGGAGGAAGCGAGCAGTTCTCTCCGGAAGCTTTGACCCTCATGTATACATAGATGCCATAGGGGTTCCAGGGGGGGTCCCTGATGAATTTAAAGCCAGGGACCAGGTAAAAGCTGGTTTTGAGTCTTTGATCCCCATAATTGTCAACAACAATGTAGATTGGATTAAGTACATATACTATAACCAACAGAGATTCGTAAATTATACTAAAGATGCCCTCCAGGGAATTGCTGACCAGTTAGCCCCCACTTCCTATATGACATTCCAGAACCGGATTATGACATTCCAGAACCAGATTGCCTTAGGTGTTAGCAGAGAAAGGAGGTGTTTGTAAAATCATAGGAAAAACGGGAACCTGTTGTACATACATTCCTGATAATACAGGCCCAAATGGTAAAGTTACTCTAGCTATAAAGAAATTAGAAGATCTGTCATTGGAGTTGAAGAAGAACTCGGGTATCACAGACCCATGGGATCAATACTTTAGCTGGATGAGTGGGTGGCAGAAGGTGCTCGCCCAGATAGAGGTATTAATAATCCTGGTTCTTTTAGCCCTAATTGTATGCTGTATTCTACCTTTCATAAAAAGTTAATGAGCAAGGCTGTAGACAATAACACACCTACTTTTCTCCACCAAGAAGAAGAGGACCTCCTTATGATGGAAGATGACAAACCCTTCACTCCTCTACAGTCACTCCCTGTACATAACCTCACAATCCTATAAGGTTAAAGGGATAGATAGCGCCTGACTGCACTTCTCCAGCTGTACCGATGAGGGTAGTGAACAAGTTGCTGCCTAACTCTATATACAGCCTAAAAGAGTTGCTGAGGAGAATGGGCCAGGCGAAGTAGGACCTTTAGTATTAGGGACAGAAAAGAGAAAATAGCCATTTTAGGGGGGACTGTGAAGGAATGTAATATAGATAATAATAATAATCTGAAAATGTCTATTTTCTTATGTGCATACATACTTTTCTCCTTACTCATTATATAAGTGTTACAGGTTTGCTCTGTTCCTATATTTTCTCAAGATGGCGGGTACCCCCTACATCCCACACATCAGAAGAACGCGGAACTGAAGATAAAACCAAGGACAGCCAAACCTCGTTATGAAGATTCTCCATCTTCTTTTCTATCTTAACCAATGAGATGTACCTATTAGACTAACATAGCAATGACGTATTTTTATGTATAAAACATTAGCACCGCCTTGAATAAATCAGAAGTGTAAAAAGTAATGCTGCTGTGAGCGTGTCTCAGAGAGTTTTACTTTTATATGCATGCATATCCACACTTTCCAATTAGAGACAGCAGCAGATAACCTTGAGCTCGATTGAAGCTCTTAATCTTATCCTTAACAGCTGTGCCCATCAAATGCAGCCTTACTGTGCCCATCAAATGCAGCCTCACTGTGCCCATCAATTGCAGCCTCACTGTGCCCGTCAATTGCAGCCTCATTGTGCCCATCAATTGCAGCCTCATTGTGCCCATCAATTGCAGGCTTACTGTGCCCATCAATGGCATCCTCACTGTGCCCATCAATTGCAGCCTCACTGTGCCCATCAATTGCAGCCTCACTGTGCACATCCAAGCAGCTTCACTGACTATGCCACTATGGGCTCTTTGTCTCTTCCTATCTCTTCCTCTTCAACTATGGCACCTTCTATCAAGCCTACAAAGGTAAGCGATTCGACTCAATCATGTACAAAATCTGACCCCAAACTAGCATTTATTTTTTTACCTCTGGGAACACCGGAACAACCAAATCCGGTAAAACCGTAAGTTTTTCCAACACAACTCTCAACGAGGGAAAACAATTTCAAATTCTGAATCTCTCTTCTCACTCACTTACTAATGATGAACTTAGTGTTTTACAATTGGGTTTAACCTTTTGAAGTCATTAAGGATATCCACCTATTTGCTCGTCGGCTTATGTATAAAACTATCTATCATAAACCAGTAAATCTAGATCATGTTGTCACCTCTACTGGTCAAAACGATCTCACTATTCAAGAAATTCAGGCTTTACGCGAACTAATGGAACTTTGGGAGGAGGATGGTGACTCAGTTGACTCACCCTTAAATCCCCCCCCCCCACAACACAGGGGACCTCTTTGGTTCGGTGTTTTCCCTCTCCTCAACTATTTAAACCCAAATCGAGGAATTTTCCCATTTTGGGCAAAAGTCCGAACATTTGGGCTTTTGTTTTACAAATAACCAAAGATGTGGAGGAGATGGCTTGGTCAAGGACAGACCCTGACAATCTTTCTCTTCCACTTAGGAAAGCTTTAACTAGCTTACAAAACAATATCGAGATCATAATTAAGCCAGCCGACAAAGGTGGAAACCTAGTTATAATGAACCGTATTGATTACGAACAAATGTGTTTACGTATTCTACAAAACCACGAATGGTACAGAGCGATTTCACATACTATTATTGATTCCTATTGTAGTGAATACAAGAATATCATCACAAAAGCTCTTTCTAAAAATTTGATTGATAAACCTACCTGGACATTTTTGAATGTATAAGAACCAAAAATTGCAACGTTTTACGCGCTACCTAAGGTTCACAAATCGCTAACTCATCCCCCTGGCCGCCCAATTATTTCTGGTTGCAGCTGTCTAACCGAAAATGCTATTAGTTTAATTGACACTTACCTCAATCCCCATGTTAAGGCACTATTCTCCTATGTGCAAGACACAATTGACCTTATTAAGGTTATAGAAAGCATCTCTGTTCCTGAGAATGCCTGGCTAGTCACTATTGACGTTGAGAGCTTTTACAATACAATCCCACATGAAAAGGGTTTGTTGGTAGTGGCTGAACATCTACGCGAACGCGGTCGGACTGCGGACCAATACAATGAATTCATATTGGAATTACTGAGGTTTATACTCACCAGGAATGTGTTTGTTTTTGGTCTCTCCCACTACCTCCAGGTACAGGGGGTGGCAAGGGGGACTCAATGTGCCCCATCGTATGCTAACCTGTACCTGGGGGGTGGGAGAGAGACCTGTTTTCCAGAGAGGACATAACCAAGTATCTAGATAATGTGGTGACGTTTCACCGCTACATCGATGACATCTTGATTATTTGGTCAGGCACCCATGAAGAACTGGAAAAGCAGAAAACAAGTGTAGCGCTATACAATGTCCAACATGAACGCCATTTGGCCAATCAGTATACAGTGAAAGGAATCAACCATATCTATAAAAATAGGTAGTCCTCATGCAAACATTTTGAAACAGAAACATCCGGCGTCCAAAATGTAGACAAGCACACTCCCACCGAGAGATGAAAAGGCTTACCGGATAAGGTGGACCCAAAGGGGCATACGCCGAGTTGGGCCGGATAAGGCTTGGGTGGTGAGTGGCTGTGCTTGGCCCGAAGAGGTGATGTTTGTGAGTGGTCCCACAAATTACTATATCCCTCTAAACGGTACCCGGATCTTGAGGGGTGTAGGTAATCTCACGGATGTGGATGGTCCTACGGATCACGGAAGGATGGGGTATCACGTTGATGAATCACTCAAGGCGATATTCCATGAGCCCGAAGATAATGTTAATAGGTGAGGAGAGAAAGGAATGGCCACATAGTGTAAATCCGAAAATGAAAATTTATTTAAAATTAAGATATACACTCACATGTAGATCCAAAATAAAAACAGCGCTGTGAGAGAGTGGCGACAGTGGGGTCCTACCCGATGCGTTTCGTCTTCATAGACGTCGTCTGGGGGGTTCCCTCCACTGTAGCCACCATGATATATATAGGGAGTGCATCAATAATCATGAGAATCAGCTCCACGCTTGAAAAAACGCTTGAAAAAACCTCACTTCCGGTATCGGCCAAGATGGCCGCCCTGCATGTGTTCCACGCCTCCCATTCTTGTTCATGTATGCACCGGAAGTGTAAAAATGACATGGCCAAAAGTGTAATGAATGATGATACAAAAGTACGAAAAAGGCCTCACATGGGGCCATATAATGTTGTGTGCAAAACCTTACAAAGTAAAATTGCCCCCAACATCATCAATCCCCCTATACGCCAACCTCTCTTCCATGAAATGGAAGGATTCTACTCATGTAGAAAATGTATTGTATGTCAACACAATTCTGGCATAGGAAGGAAAACTGTATCGTTTACTTCATCGGTCACGCAGAAACGGTATTCCATCAAACAGTTCTGCACTTGTACCACCAGTCACATTGTTTACCTAATTACATGTCACTGTGGAAAACAATATGTAGGCCGCACCATTCGCTCTTTCGCTATAAGAGTAGCGGAACATATTGCTCTCATCAAGAACGGAGACACTAAACACACAGTTCCCCGACACTACAAGTTACACCATAATCGTGTTATGGTTGGGACACAATTTATAGTGATCGACAGATATGTCCCCCCGTGGAGGGGGGGGCCATGACCAGGGGTGTATCTCGTTTGGAGACCTTCTGGATCCATGAGCTCCGTACACTTTTTCCATCAGGTATTAATGTAGAGAAAGACGTCAATGCCTTCATAAATAGAGCTTGACACCTACCTCTACGTGTTGATCTCTCTCCTTTCTGTTTCTGTTTTTGTTTATGTTTTTTTCTTTTTATCTTTTTAACATTTCAGTTGCCTTCCACTTGCATTTACGTGTTTGTGGGTTCATTCCATATGTACATATTTGTTGTATTCATGGATGTATTTATTACATACAGGGATTATTCTATGTGCATTTCCATGTGAGTTCACTCTATCATTGTGAATCCATATTTATCACGTGTATCAATGTACTTTTATTATGCCGCGTACACACGAGCGGACATTACGGCGGACTTTGCCCGGCGGACTGGATTTCGTCGGACAATTCGATGTGTGTGGGCTCCAGCGGACTTTGTTTTCTCAAAAGTTCGACGGAATTAGATTTGAAACTTGCTTTAAATTTATCCGACGGACTCTGCTTTCTAGCGGACAAACCGATCGTCTGTGTGCTAGTCCGACGAACTCAAACTGACGCATGCTCTGAAGCAATTACAAGACGGAAGCGCTCGGTCTGGTAAAACTAGCCTTCGTCTTGAAGCTAGCACATTCCTCTTCTGTCGTCTTTTAATACAGCCTTTTTTTAGGATTGATAATGCGAGAGGAATGAAGTTGTTTTTCTGCTTTATATTCACACAGAGTTCTCACAAACTTCTTTCTTCATGATTTATCCTCATGCCATGACTAATATAATATTTTGTAACAGCCAGATCTCCATAACTTTTAAATTTTAAAATAGATATTTTTTTTTTTTTTTTTTATTTCCGCACTTTAGCTATTTTACAATGTGTGTTAAATGCTAACCACATTTTTGGTGTGTATTTTCAAGTTACCACAATTAACATTCATATTTTGTGTTGTTTTAAAGAACCTTAATGAGGTTGTTGTCCCTTGTTCATTAGACATAGGGGGGTGTATTTAACAAAGGCAAAATCATTTTTCACTCCAATTGGTAATTATACATATAATTCCACATAAAGAGCATTTTGAAGTGTGTTCGCTGTGTATCCGAGGGGCACATGCAAGGAAGCCCAAACCAAAACAATTAATTTTTATTTGACATGATTTTCGGCAAAAATCAGCAGAGCTTCCCCCGAGCTTGTTTTTGACAAAAGGCTTAAATCATTTAAGAATATCAAGTGAAACGTTCACTTGAGAAATTGCACACCAAGTGCACTTGTTGGAAGTGCAGTCGCTGAAAAACTGAGGGGAAGAGCTTAAATTCGGGGAAGCTCTGCTGATTTATTCCTAAAATCATGTAAAATCAAAATAAAATCTTTTTATTTGACAAAAACACACATAGGGGTTGATTTCATAAAGGTAAAAAGCCTGTGCATTTTGGAAATTGCATTTGCCCTCTGCAAGAGCAGTTGCTCCCAAGCTTTATTAAATGTGAAGCAGCTCTGCTGACTTCCATCATCCAATCATGTGCAAGCAAAAATTTTTTTTTTTTTCTTTTACTTGCACAGGATTGGGTACTCTTTGCAAAGTCAAGCTTTTAAATAATTTCTGATGCTCTGGAGCAATTGCACTTGCAGAGGGCAACTGCCCTCTGCAAAGTGCACAGACTATTTGCTTTTCTCAAATCAACCCCATAGTCTTTTCGACCTGTACCTGCCGACTCCCAAACAAAATGGCGTTTTTGAATCAAAAGACATAGGCAAGAATGTAAGGTAAACCAAAAAGTATTTATTTGATAAACAAAAAAATTAGGAAGGCAACACTGGACACACTTTTAGAATCTGGGAAGCCTTTCGTCCCCCAGGACACACATCAAGTTTGAGGACAAGAAAATAGGTATCTTGCGACTATAGGGAGCACAGTCAGACCAGACAGAAGCCAGGCAATCACTTTCGACTCTTCCGTGTAGCCTTCCCTCCACGCTTCTCTGCAGCCTTCCTCGGAGGTTGTGCCTCTGGTGGTGTACTTGGGGCAGGAGGAGGAGGAGGAGTAGGAGTGCCTTCATCTGCTATATATGTGTTAGCAGTAAGCTCCCCTCTCAAGCCCTTCTGGTATGCCTGGAAAAATAGACCCTCACAGAGGAGGCGTTGGCCCTTTTCCAACTCCTGTAATCTGCAGGCTATATAGGTGCCATACGCCTCCTCTGCATTGGGAGGTTTACTCAGGATCAGGCTTGCTTCCCGTATGAGCTCTAGGGATTCCTGCTCTGTTGCAGTCATCCTCCTGGGCCTTTTCTGTAGAATGCGGAGGGGAGGCACCTGGCACTCCGTGCGGCTTCTACTTGGCCCAGCCACAGCCTCCTCCTCTCTCCCACTGGGCAAGGCCTCCTCCTCTCTCTCACTGGGCAAGGCCTCCTCCTGGCTGAGGTCATCCTGTGTAAAAAAAAGGGACATAGTTGTAATTTTCTGTTATGCAATCACACACAATTTTCAGCTCATAACTTTCAAAGATAATTACACAAAATAGTAAAGGCTAGCTATTTGACCACACCATTATTTCAGATGATCAACAAGATCTGAAGTTACGTATATATTTGGCCACTACTGTCTAGTGATATGTCTACATATTATTCTTTGTGCAGAAGTGATTTTTGATGAAGCACTTTCAAAATGAACACCTTAACATCATTAATAACATTTACACAATCCCAAAATCTTCAAAAATAAGTATACCTGGCTGAAGCTGGGCGCATCCACTTCATCTATGTTGAAAAGGCCCAGTTCATCCTGGGACTCCTCAGCTGGGGTGGAGGTGGATGGAAGGCTGGAGGGAAGGCTGGAGGGAAGGGTGGGGGGAAGGGTGGGGGGAAGGGTGGAAAGGGATTGCCTGGCTTCGGTCTGCTCATCCAGGAATCGCAGTTTGTGGTAATACCACAACTTGGGTACATAAACTTGGTCAGCTGCTGCCCCGGATCTCAGCGACTCCTGGATTTTTCTGTGCTCCCGCTTGTACATATTACGCAAGATACCTATTTTCTTGTCCACAAACTTGAGGTCTGCCTGGGGGAGTCGAGTCTTCACAAACTCTAAAAGTGTGCCCAGTGTTGCCTTCCTAACATCACGATTATAATATTGGGGGTGTTTGACCTCCCAGAGGTTTTTCTTCTGCTCATATAGATCAATGAAATGGATCAAAAACTCTTCCTCTTTAAAGGGATTCATTATTTCTGCAAGACAAGACACAAGATCAAAACTTAAATTTCAGTCCCAAATCTCAGGATTAGTTTGTGTTGTAATCTAGGGGACACACACGGGGACACACACAAACACACACACACACACACACACACACACACACACACACACACACTCTTTAATCTTACCTTCGTTTGTGCCGCTCGCTACTTCCGCACGGACATACGTTGGCCATCGTACTAGCTTTATATACACTGCGCATGTGTCATGCTCCGCCTGCGTTGCCCGCCCCTGACGTTCATGAGTACGATTTGGCCCCGCCCCTTCACTCTTCGTTGCGCAGTGGGAGTAGATAGCAAAAGATGGCGGAGCGATTAAGTGGAAGTAGCGCGGAGGAAAGCCCGGAGCCCCAAACATCCACATCCCGGAGGAGATATAAGGCCACCAACATGGCTTTTGAAGAGATGGTGTCCATATTAAGAAGGGAGGACTACGATGGCAAAAAAGGACCGTACACACGACCCAATATGAGGAAGGACAAAATAATGTCGTCAGTTGTCACCGCTCTGGAAGATAAATTTGGTACAAAACGTTCGAAAGAACAATTGCGGAAGCGGTGGTCTGACATCAAAAGTTGGGAGCCAGAACAATATTGGCGAATAAAGAAGCTGCTGAAAAAAAGTAAGTACTTGTGTTTTACTATTGAGATACAGAACTTGCATGCTGATCCTTATTTTTGGCGGTTTTTCTGCATCGTTCGTAAATACCGTTCTTTGGAATAGATCGGATACTTTATAAAGTGACGTTATTTTTTCGCCAAATACGATGGGACAGGGTTGGACATACATTTATGGCTTGATAATTTTGCGAATTCACACAATGAGTTGATGTGGTGTAGATGTGTTTGAAAATATAATGCTTCATCAAAAATGATTCAGTGTAATGTAGGGACAGGACACAGCAGCTGTTTCCACATCTGGACTCACGAGCACTATAGTTAGTGGGAATGATTTAGCAGGCCCACTATTGTTCTTCGATTTTATTTTTTGAAATATTTAATTGGAATATTATTCCGTACGTTTTTTGGCTCTGCGTAACTTCTGCATACTTTCAGCTATTAAAACCATTCAACTATTAAAATGTTCGTCTCTTTGAGCTGATGTGTGGTCATTTTCAACTTTTTTAATACCATGTATACTTTATTAAATAATCATTTTTTTTTCTCTTTTTTAAACATTGAATTCAATGGGAGCATGCTTGAAATCCTCAAATTCTTCTTCCGCTCCCAAAAGTTTCAGCTCCTTCATACTTTCACCTAGAGACACCAAACAAACTTTACAATCTTCACTAAATATTCATCTATCTGGCTATATCTTTTCAGTTTGATATTTTTTAAATTTTTGGAGAAAAAGCTTTTTGTTTAGAGGTCATTTCGTGTAATTTTAGACATTAATCAGAGTGTACTGTGTTTGTTTTGTTGCCATGGTTACCAAAGCTTCTGTTATACACAGGGGGGGAGGTGGCCGGAGCATCTCAGCTCTGATTACAGAGCCCGGGGGAGGGGACAGACACACCATGTACTGATTTATAATAGAGGAATATGATGGGGCATTCCCCCGCATTTTGCTAAGGAAATGCATTTTCTAGTGTACTATGTGACCATAACTAAATTTTTGAGGGGTAATACACATAGGAGATCATTGAGGTGTCAGCATCTGTGAAACTTTCCCAAAAATATGCATTCTTTCTAATTGTTGTTCAGAGGTAATGTTCATCCTGTCTTCAACATTTATTATGATGCAAAATTTGCAAAAAAATCATAACCAACATTTTACTTTCTTTATTAAAAAATAAAAGATCAGTGTGTTTTAACTTGACCTTTTTTTATAATCTCATAGGGGAGAAAAGACTCAGACAACAGTCCAAGGATCTCAGGACCCCCCCAAGTCACCAGCCTGAGGCCCAAGATACCCCAAGCCCCAGCCCAAGACCACGCCCACCCGACGACCTTGAGGAAGGAGAGGTGGAGGAAGTGTGCGAGGTTTCAAGCCCACCAAGTGAGTGACTGACACCCCAGCTTGAGTTACTGTATTTTGGCGTGCATATTGTAAACCTTGTTTTTATTCACTCGTTTTAGGTGAGTTTCTGGTTGTGGAAGGCCAAGCGGCAGAGCACTTCACCACAGACAGTGCGCAAAGACTAATAGGCCAGATAATGCTGTGGAATGGCCACATAGATCAAATGCGTGAACAAATTCACAGCATGAAACTTCGCCTGGACTCCATGCAACAGGAAATGAAGAACATGATTGATGTTTTGGGCAGAATATAATCACGTTTGGCCTAAAAACATCAATCATGTTCTTCATTTCCTTGTGAAGTTATTTTGTTTTTAAAAAAAATTTTGCAAGTTTTGGGGTATACCCAAATTTACATTGTGTGATGCACACGGTGTGTCATCATGTGCTATCTTCCATCATGGGTTAGCAATGTACTTGTTTTGTGTTTGCAAACCCTTCATCCTGAAAATTCTTGGGTGGTGAGAGCAACCAAAAATGGGATTGCACACACAAAACATGTACATTGCTCTCCCATGATAGGAGATAGCACATGTTGACTTGACCCTTTAGTAAAGCTCAATTTTGAGCATCTTATAAATGACCAATTTCTGCAAGGGTGACATTACATGCACCGTTCTCGAAATATTGAACTTTGTAAGTTAATGTATTGTAAGTTTTGTTTATAAAAACACTGTTGTGTATGTAAATGTTTTGAGATAAAGGTCTATATATTTTTGAAAAAATGGCTTGAATAATTTTGTAAAAGATAATTTTTTTACACAACGTAAAATATTTTTTGACAAAATAAAAAAAAAAAAAGAAAAATATGATAAAAAATGCACCTTTCAATGTGCACCAAGTAAAATGTTTTACCCTATACAATGTGTGTGGCTGTTTCTTGAAGTCAACATTTGGGGTTTGTTTTTGTGGGCCTGATTAACTAAAGCTAAATGCACTTGACACTACTACAAGTGCACTAGGAGACAGACATAACTTAAAGGTAAACAACAATAAAAACAAGATATTTAGATAAACAAATTTTCTTTTTTATTTTTGTAAAAAAATTAGAGATGTTGCTGAATAGCAATGGCCCCCCGACCATTAAAATAATTCACATAACGGTCACGCACTTGACGTGCGGGTCGGGGGGCCAAGCCAATACGGCCAATTTCTAGGCCTGTCAAAGTGCTACTAGCCTCTTCCAGTCTGGGCTCAGGCCCAACAGAGGATAGATATGTCACTGAATGTCTCCTTAAAAAGTTATGCAAGATGCAGCAAGCAAGGATGACGTGGTTGATTTTATAGTCCGCCAAATTAATAGCCGTAAGGAAGATACGGAACCGGCTGGCCAGAATACCAAAGGCATTCTCCACAACCCTTCTTGCTCTGGCCAGCCGGTAATTAAATACCCTCCTCTCAGGGGTGAGTGTCCTTTGGGGGAACGGCCTCATCAAGTTCTCACAGAGAGCAAATGCTTCATCAGCAATAAAAACTGAGGGGAGTCCATCCACATTATCGTCATCAGGTGGCAATTCCAGGCCACCGGTCTGGAGACGATAGCACAGCTCGGTCTGTGCAAAGACTCCTCCATCAGACATTCGGCCGTTCTTCCCCACATCCACAAACATAAACTCCAAATGTGCCGAGACCACCGCCATCAAAACTACACTATGGAACCCCTTGTAGTTAAAGAAATATGGCCCCGAATGCGGTGGTGGCACAATCCGGACGTGCTTCCCGTCAATCGCCCCTACACAGTTGGGAAAGTCCCAACGGTCAGCGAACTGGGAGGCCACAGTCTGCCATTCCTGTGGACTTGTAGGAAACTGTGGAGTGCAAAAAAAATAAGATAAGGACTTTAATAACAAAAATTGTATATCAGATTACACCAAAACATTAGTAAACAACAGCAGTCAAATATTATGAATATGTGTGTTTGTAATTGAAATTTATAAAAACATAAGGCACACTTATAAGATTACTCACCCCCTATGATGGCCCATTGATACATTTGAATGTGGGGGGAGGGGCTCTAATTAGGTTAACAAACACACATGACTGGCTGAAACATTTGTGGGGTGGGGGAGGGGTTCTAATTAGGTTAACAAACACACCTGACTGGCTGAAACATTTGTGGGGTGGGGGAGGGGTTCTAATTAGGTTAACAAACACACATGACTGGTTGAAACATTTGTGGGGTGGGGGAGGGGTTCTAATTAGGTTAACAAACACACCTGACTGGCTGAAACATTTGTGGGGTGGGGGAGGGGTTCTAATTAGGTTAACAAACACACCTGACTGGCTGAAACATTTGTGGGGTGGGGGAGGGGTTCTAATTAGGTTAACAAACACACATGACTGGCTGAAACATTTGTGGGGTGGGGGAGGGGTTCTAATTAGGTTAACAAACACACCTGACTGGCTGAAACATTTGTGGGGTGGGGGAGGGGTTCTAATTAGGTTAACAAACACACCTGACTGGCTGAAACATTTGTGGGGTGGGGGAGGGGTTCTAATTAGGTTAACAAACACACATGACTGGCTGAAACATTTGTGGGGTGGGGGAGGGGTTCTAATTAGGTTAACAAACACACCTGACTGGCTGAAACATTTGTGGGGTGGGGGAGGGGTTCTAATTAGGTTAACAAACACACCTGACTGGCTGAAACATTTGTGGGGTGGGGGAGGGGTTCTAATTAGGTTAACAAACACACCTGACTGGCTGAAACATTTGTGGGGTGGGGGAGGGGTTCTAATTAGGTTAACAAACACACCTGACTGGCTGAAACATTTGTGGGGTGGGGGAGGGGTTCTAATTAGGTTAACAAACACACCTGACTGGATGAAACATTTGTGGGGTGGGGGAGGGACAAACAAGACAATGGAGCAGACAATATACATTGTTCAATGGACTATAGGCTAGAGATAAAAATGGACCCAGCATTGCATGGTGGGGAGGTTAATGAAAGAAATTATGCATGTATAGGGCAATAACTGATTAAAATAGGCATGCACAAAGATAAAGGGGACATTCACAGCAGATTGAAATAATGAAAGAAATTATGCATGTATAGGGCAATAACTGATTAAAATAGGCATGCACAAAGATAAAGGGGACATTCACAGCAGATTGAAAGCATGGCAATTAGGTAAAGAGGACAGTTCTACAATACATCAAAAAACAGTTAATACATATCATGTAATGTTAAAGGATAAAACTTACCTTCATATATTCCTTCTGCAGGACCTGAATAATAGCAGAACAGGTCTCTGGGATTATGATCCCCAGAGCCTGGGGGGAGATGCCTGTCGAGAACTTTAAGTCCTGAAGACTTCTCCCTGTCGCCAAGTAACGTAAAGTGGCAACTAGCCTCTGCTCCGCACTGATGGCTTGCCTCATGCAGGTATCCTGCCTGCTGATATAGGGGGTCAGCATAGCCAAAAGACGCTCAAAGATGGGGTCCGTCATCCTGAGAAAATTCCTGAAATCCTCAGGATTATTCTCACGGAGCTCACGGAGCAAAGGCATATGACAGAACTGGTCACGCTGGCGCAACCAATTCTTGGTCCATGAACTCCTCCTCACCCTGTTCATGGACTGGACTCGGGTCAAAGTATTAACCCCAACACCAAGTCCCCACACAGCACGAACTCGAGAACGAGTACGTCCACTCGACATGGCTTCAAAACGGTCGGCTGCTCAAACTAACAAACTTATAACAAACGCACTGAAGAACAGCAAGGCCTATGAAGAACGACCTGAAAATCAGGAACGAGCGGAGCAGAACGGCCTGCAAGGCGGGTTACGAACTGACCAACACGCACTGAAAAGCAGATACAAACCTCACAAGCACAAACTGAACCGCAGAAAACGAACGAAATAAGCTGAAGTGTGAAAAGCGCGAATCGTCTCTAACCAAACTTCTACTAACACGAGATAAACACGAGATTAGCAGAAGGAGCCCAAAGGGTGCCGGAGTGGGGCTTGGACTTCCTTTTTCTAGTCCCGTCGTACGTGCTATACGTCACCGCGTTCAAAACCAGCGGACTTTTGCAGTGACCGTGTGTGGCCAAGTCCGTCCGTTTTTAAGTCCGGCGCAAGGAGCAAACAAAGTCCGACGAAAAGTCCGCCGGGCAAAGTCCGCCGTAATGTCCGCTCGTGTGTACGCGGCATTAGTGTATATACATATAGGTGCATTATTTCATGTATATCTTCATGGGAGTCCACTCCACCATCGCACATTTTATTAGCATCAACACATGCCTTCTTATTTTTTCCTGTTTGAGTTCATGTCAGCGATAATCTTTTTCACATTTTTTAGATGTGCACCTATACATTCACACATTAGCTTTCTTCACTTTTGTCATCGGGGGCCATCATTTGCCCTTCTGGGTTACCACTAGTAACTCCTGGTGTTTCACATGAGGAGGTCGTTTTTATGCTTTTCACTTTTCATTATTGATTTGTTTTTGTCCCCACTTCTGGGGATCGTGCATTTTTTTCCGGTGCGCATGCACTATGCTTCTGGCTTCGCCGTCCTTGGTAGACGTTTTCTTCATTGCGGCCCTTCCCCCTATTAGCGTCTCTTAGTTACGCTGTGCCGTCTGCCGACGTCACGTTCACATTTGCTAAGTTTCTCTCGCTCGATATAAGGGTATCCATTTGTCTGGAATGCGCATGTGCAGCCTTGATGTTTTGGTGCTGTTATTTACTTCACCGAGGCTCCTCCTCTTATTAGCGTCACCTGGTTACTCTGGTGTCGTCACGTCCTCATATCAGAGACACTTAGCTCTTTTTACCACGTCTCTACACACTGCACACGCGCGGCATCATTAGTAATATTTTGATCCGGGCGCACACTGCCGCACCTAGTTTTTATTTATACTGTTTCGCTATTTCACTTTATATATCACTCCCCATATTTTGCACACAACATTATATGGCCCCATGTGAGGCCTTTTTCGTACTTTTGTATCATCATTCATTACACTTTTGGCCATGTCATTTTTACACTTCCGGTGCATACATGAACAAGAATGGGAGGCGTGGAACGCATGCAGGGCGGCCATCTTGGCAGATACCGGAAGTGAGGTTTTTTCAAGCGTTTTTTCAAGCGTGGAGCTGATTCTCATGATTATTGATGCACTCCCTATATATATCATGGTGGCTACAGTGGAGGGAACCCCCCAGACGACGTCTATGAAGACGAAACGCGTCGGGTAGGACCCCACTGTCGCCACTCTCTCACATCGCTGTTTTTATTTTGGATCTACATGTGAGTGTATATCTTAATTTTAATTAAATTTTCGTTTTCGGATTTACACTATGTGGCCATTCCTTTCTCTCCTCACCTATTAACATCATCTTCGGGCTCATGGAATATCGCCTTGAGTGATTCATCAACGTGATACCCCATCCTTCCGTGATCCGTAGGACCATCCACATCCGTGAGATTACCTACACCCCTCAAGATCCGGGTACCGTTTAGAGGGATATAGTAATTTGTGGGACCACTCACAAACATCACCTCTTCGGGCCAAGCACAGCCACTCACCACCCAAGCCTTATCCGGCCCAGCTCGGCGTATGCCCCTTGGGGTCCACCTTATCTGGTAAGCCTTTTCATCTCTCGGTGGGAGTGTGCTTGTCTACATTTTGGACGCCGGATGTTTCTGTTTCAAAATGTTTGCATGAGGACTACCTATTTTTATAGATATGGTTGATTCCTTTCACTGTATACTGATTGGCCAAATGGCGTTCATGTTGGACATTGTATAGCGCTAGACTTGTTTTCTGCTTTTCCCATTTATAACTTGTTGGTCGTGTTAGCTGCTTTTGTTTCCTTCCTTTTTTGTGCAGCGCAGAATTATTTTGTATACATCTACCCATGAAGAACTGCTTGAATTCATGGGCATCCTGAGTCATAACACCTACAACCTTACATTTACTATGTCATGTGATAGGAAGTCCATTAATTTTCTGGATATTCAAATTTTTGTAGAAACTGACGGCTCCTTGGGTACATCCCTATTCAGGAAGCCGTCGGCTAGCAATGCTATCCTTCATGCATCTAGCTCACACCCCAAGCCTTTGATCAACATCATCCCCTACAGTCAATACCTCAGATTGAGGCGTAATTGTAGTAGGGATGATGACTTTCAGAGGGAAGCTAACCTTTTGTTCCCTCGCTTGCATGAAAGGGGATATTCCCACAACACTTTGAAGAGGACCTATAATCGAGCAAGGGCCCCTGCGAGGAACACACGGATTCATAAGAAAAAAATAAAACCTTCATCACAATTAGTAAGGATTATAACCTCTTACACCAAACAACATAGACAAGTGAGACAGATTATCAATAAATATTTGCCCTTACTGTTGGCAGATCCCATAGCATGCAAATATGTTGATAAACAACCTCAAATCACATACAGATGTGCTAGGTCCTTGAAAGATCACCTAACCCAAAGCCATTACAAAACTTCTTTTCTACTAACCTTTACTCCGGGATCTTTTCCCTGTAAAAAATGTGACAAATGTCGTTTCATGTTAAACCATCAAGAAATCAATCTGCCCAATGGTCAAATCCACAAGATTAAATATAGAGTTAAATGCCAAACCCCTGGCATTGTCTACATGATGCAATGCACGTGTAAATGTTTTTATGTTGGAAAGACAAAATGTCCTTCCTTTAAAAGAATTAATGACCATATGTCACTAATTAAGAAACGCAAAATGGAAACTCCAATCAGTCGCCATGTTGGTTTATACCATGGCTTCAGATTGGATACCAATAAATTTATGGCTTTGGAACATATTCCCATAGATGTTAGAGGAGGCAGCAATGATCAAAAGCTGCTACAATTGAAATACTGTTGGATTCATTTACTAAAAGCCACTACCTTTTCTGGATTAAATGAAATGCTGAGCTTCAAGCCCTTTTTATAATCCCTTCCACTTTTCTCTGCTGCGATTTCTTCTACCATTCCTTTTCCTTCCCCCCTTTCCCCTTTCTCTCCTCTAATCTTTCTCCCTTTTTTCCCTTCTCCTTTCTTCCCTTCCTTTCCATTTCCCTCTCTCCTCCCCTCTCCTCCCCCCCCATTAACCCCCCCCCCCCCCCCATTTTTTGGCCTCTGCTATAACCTTTATGATACTTACCAATGAGCGCTATATACATCTTTTTATTTATTATTATTAAATAATATATTTTTGTATTCATAGTTTTTGGTATTGTATATGTTCCATTATTAGTTTCTGCCTATTTTACATTTTCTATTTTATTACAATCTTTTTGATCTAATTCGTTCAATCCATGATTAAGATCATTTATTACGATCCATTTGATCTAATTCGTTCATTCCTTGATTACGATTATTTATTGTTATTTTTCACATTTTGTTCATGCATTTCATATTTACTTTCTTCACACTTAATTAGTTTTGATTTGATTTGTTCATTATTATTATATTTTATTGTTAATGCACCTGTCTCTCCTCCATACCCATGGCACTGCTTTAGGGTTTAATCATCTCTCTCCCTTTTTCTCCCGAATTGGTGTTCGTCCCTACCTAGGTCCCTCTGACTACATTGCAGTCCGGCCCTTTGGCATTTTTTGGTGGCCACATGGACGCCCCAGGGCGTTCTTGCCCTATCAGCAAGACTCCCGCCATTCTCTGCCTCCCTGTGCGATCCGCATCACATCTCCCTGAAATTCAGGGATGATGTCTCCCCTTGTCCACCACTGGAGGGAACCGCTCCGCTCTGCCTGGCATCTGAGCCCTAGGACTCGGTGCCGATGAGCGGAATTGTGTGATGGCGCGCTGATCATGTGCGGCGCAGCCTTATGTCCGCTTCGGGACTGGATGGGGGGGATAAAACGCAGCTGCTCCGGCATTCACATGCCGCTGGAGCCCCTTGGGACATGACGTGCTTCTGCACACTGCCAGGTAACTCCCTCAGCCCCACTGGGGATCTTAGTTCCTATCTTATTATGTATTTTGATTTGGCGCCAGGCTGCCTCTCTCTTTGGCTGCCCAGGTTCCCTCTGACCATCTCTTTTTTGCTTTATCATTACTGTTTGCCCTTCTGGATAACCAATTGTTTGTTTGTCATCTTTTTTTGTCTGAATTAGCCTGACGAGTACCTTCAGTGCTGTTATATAGCCTTTCCAAGTCCCTTGGTTTTCAAGTTCCTTTTGAGTCCATATTGTAAGCTTATTTTTCTCTTTATTAAATCGATATAATATTACTACTATATACTCCTCTTTTTTACTCATTTGACCCATTGTATACTGTTTTTAGCTGGTCCTTTTGTTCCCTCTGTGACCCCCAGTTGCTTGTGGTCCCGACTTGCATTGTCAGCCTCTGAGGAGACGGCGGAGGGACCTTCGCCCCCATTTTCTGGGTGAACTGGGCTAGAAGCATTGCCCTGGGAGTGGAGACACAGGTGCATATCCGATTATTGTGTACACTTTACGTTTTTCATATTTTGCTTTCACCTCAACTTTTCGAAATATGTAATATGCATATTATATTTTCTACTATTATTTAGTCACTTACTATTTTTTTGTATATGTTGTTTGTTTACTTGTTGTCTTTTTTAGAAGGCCTGTACTTCCAAAAGACAGCCCCCCTGAAGAAGCCCGATCTATGGGCAAAACATGTCAGGATTTTTTATCATGCTGTCCTGTTTAACATCGTAATGTCAGTATTGTACATGCCTGTGTCATTTGTTTTTATATATATATATATATATTTTGTTTTGTTTTGCTCCTCAAAATAAGAAATAAATCTCCTTTCACTGAATATATTTGACAACATTTTTGCACCACCTATAATCCACACCCCACCTTCCTATCGTTTCTATGTCAATTTGGGGATTGGTGCTATTATCTAGCTGTACTTTCCACGACCAATTACCTGTTTGACTATCGACAATCAATTTCAGCCTCACTATGCCCATCAAATGCAGCCTCACTGTGCCCATCAATTGCACCCTCACTGTGCCCATCAAATGCAGCCTCTCTGTGCCCATCAAATGCAGCCTCACTGTGCCCAAATGCAGCCTCACTGTGCTGTCAACTGCAGCCTCACTGTGCCAGTCAGTTGCAGCCTCACTGTGCCCATCAATTTGCAGCCTCACTGTGCACATCAAATGCAGCCTCACTGTGCCCATCAACTGCAATCTCACTGTGCCCGTCAATTGCATCCTCACTGTGCGCATCAATTGAAGCCTCTCTGTGCCCATCAATTGCAATCCCACTGTGCCCATAAATTGCAGCCTCACTGTGCCCGTCAATTGCAATCTCACTGTGCCCATCGATTGCATCCTCACTTTGCCCATCAGTTGCAGCCTTACTGTGCCCATCAATTGCAGCCTCACTGTGCCCGCAAGTGATGCAGCAGCAATAGCCCACTGCACCAGTCCTGAGTCCCAGGATGACACCTTGTCCAATCCAGGACCAGCTAAGCACAGACATCAGCGCATCGGATCCACTCTTCCCTAGCAGCACTGCATATACCCTGGCCGTGGATGCTTACCAGCTCACTCCACCAGGCCTGCTCAGGCCTTGTGCTCCATCCACTCGTGAACCTGGATGTGACATTGTGGGTCCGATGAAAGAACAGCCTACGTCCTATGGACCACACCAATCAGGAGCTTAGTAGCACACTAAGCACAGCAAGCATAATATAAGTTGAAGTATTTGGGGTGCATTGCTCTGCATCCCGAAGACACTCTAAAGGACGCCAATTAAGCTTCTTAGCCACAATCACGTCATGCTTCCAATAGCACCTTTGTGTCCGGCGCCCCGCACAGACTTAAAAGGGACACCACTGCGGTAGACCCCCAAAACCTTCTGACAATTTAACTGTTAGTACAAATAAAACTAACTGAGAAAATACATGAAGTGTTACTAAACCCAGGACCCTGCACTTACTATATCTGGTCTCCCACAGTACACAAAACATGGAAATGCAATTATTTTAGTACATATAAACTGCTAAATAACTTTTTTGATCAGCAGTATATAGCAGTCTTGTGACTAATACCAGTGTCTGGTTAAAGCTTGTAAGATGAGTTTTCATTCTCCCCTAACTGTCCTATGAGGCTGCATGACCCCTCACCCTCTGTCTGGACAGTGCTGCTTGACCCTCTGTTGATCACATGCACCCCCCCCCCCAAAAAAAAAAAACCTCTCTAGCAATACACATAAAACAATGTCCCCAAGGCTCTGTACTATCAGGAGGTGGATTAAGGACTGTGGAAAGTTCCACGGTGAGTATAACATGCATTCTACTGCATATACAGACTGAGTTTAGTAACACTTTATAGCAGAACTTCAGTCATTTTTTCATCTTTACATCAATTAAATCTTCTGCCCTTGTTGTTTTAACTTTGGATAGTAAAACATTTTTTTTCTGCCAGTAAATACCTTATACAGCTCACTTCCTGTTTCTTGTCTGGAAAGAAGCCTAGGCCTGTGACATGATGCACAGCTCTCTCTCTCACTCTCCTGAGAGTTTGCCAGGAAGGGAGGGGGGATGAGTCATAAGAGGGCCATTGAGAGCTGCAGAGCTGGAGGTGTGCCTCTGTGTGTCTGTGTAAACCCAGGAAGTGAACAGGCAGCAGCTTCAGCTGCTCACAGTTAAAATGATTGCAGCCAGACTAATTGGAGGGAGATTTCTGCAGCATATTTGGCAAGTACAGAAACACAGTATATATAAAATAATATGCAAAGTGGTTGAAGGGAAGCTTCAGCATGGCAAAGGTGTTTTTATTACAAATTATGTGAGCAGACTGCAGTTCCTCTTTAACGGTGTTGTTGCAAGTGCATTAATTTGGCTTTAATTAACCTTCACAAAGGTTGGAAGTTTATGTAGGATGCTTTATTACTCTTTTTTTTGTACAATCCTACAAAAGACGTGCACTGAACAGTGTATTAAAAAATAAGAATAATAATAGGAAACAGTGGCGTCTCCAGCTTTCATATTTAGGGGGGGGGGGCACATGGGGGGGGACAGGGACAAATGTAGGGGGGCCAACTATAAAATGCAATTCTATACGCATACCCAGGGTGTGCTACGTTCAGAGTACTGAGTTCAGGGTATGCTAGGTGCAGAGTACAGGGTCCAGGGTGTGCTACGTGCAGAGTACTGAGTTCTGGTTGTGCTACCTTCAGAGTACAGAATTTAGGGTGTGCTACGTGCAGAGTACAGGGTCCAGGGTGTGCTACGTGCAGAGTACTGAGTTCAGGTTGTGCTACATTCAGAGTACAGAATTCAGGGTGTGCTACGTGCAGAGTACAGGGTCCAAGGTGTGCTACGTGCAGAGTACAGGGTCCAGGGTGTGCTGTGTGCAGAGTACTGAGTTCAGGTTGTGCTACATTCAGAGTACAGAATTCAGGGTGTGCTACATGCAGAGTACAGGGTCCAGGGTGTGCTACGTGCAGAGTACAGGGTCCAAGGTGTGTTACGTGCAGAGTACAGGGTTCAAGGTGTGCTACGTGCAGAGTACAGGGTCCAAGGTGTGCTACGTGCAGAGTACAGGGTTCAAGGTGTGCTACGTGCAGAGTACAGGGTTCAAGGTGTGCTACGTGCAGAGTACAGGGTCCAAGGTGTGCTACGTGCAGAGTACAGGGTCCAAGGTGTGCTAGGTGCAGAGTACAGGGTCCAGGGTGTGCTACGTGCAGAGTACTGAGTTCAGGTTGAGCTACGTGCAGAGTACAGAATTCAGGGTGTGCTACGTGCAGAGTACAGAATTCAGGGTGTGCTACGTGCAGAGTACAGAATTCAGGGTGTGCTACGTGCAGAGTACAGGGTCTAAGGTGTGCTACGTGCAGAGTACAGGGTTCAAGGTGTGCTACGTGCAGAGTACAGGGTCCAAGGTGTGCTACGTGCAGAGTACAGGGTCCAAGGTGTGCTAGGTGCAGAGTACAGGGTCCAGGGTGTGCTACGTGCAGAGTACTGAGTTCAGGTTGTGCTACGTGCAGAGTACAGAATTCAGGGTGTGCTACGTGCAGAGTACAGAATTCAGGGTGTGCTACGTGCAGAGTACAGAATTCAGGGTGTGCTACGTGCAGAGTACAGAATTCAGGGTGTGCTACGTGCAGAGTACAGGGTCCAAGGTGTGCTACGTGCAGAGTACAGGGTCTAAGGTGTGCTATGTGCAGAGTACAGGGTTCAAGGTGTGCTACGTGCAGAGTACAGGGTCTAAGGTGTGCTACATGCAGAGAACAGGGTTCAAGGTGTGCTACGTGCAGAGTACAGGGTTCAAGGTGTCCTACGTGCAGAGTACAGGGTCCAAGGTGTGCTACGTGCAGAGTACAGGGTCCAAGGTGTGCTAGGTGCAGAGTACAGGGTCCAGGGTGTACTACGTGCAGAGAACAGGGTGTGCTACATACAGAGTCCAGAATTCAGGAGTGCTACATTTCAGCTGAAAAAAAGCCCGGAGTAAAAGTATACAGTGCAAATACTGTCTACAGCCATGAAAGATACAGCCACAGCATCTATGATCATCATTATCATGCTGATGATTACACTGTACTTCATGTGACTGTACTGTATATAGGCTGTACAGTGTGATCATCAGCATGATAATAATGATCACAGGTGCTGTGGCTGTATCTTTCATGGCTGCAGACAGTGTTTGCACTGTATACTTTTACTACTCTTGTCAAAAGTAGTAACAGCAGTATATTGTAGCAACATCTGCAGTCTAATGCCCTATACATACGATAGGATTTTCTGATGGAAAATGTGTGATAGGACCTTGTTGTCGGAAATTCCGACCGTGTGTAGGCTCCATCACACATTTTCCATAGGAATTTCCAACGCAAAAAGTTTGAGAGCTTGCTATAAAATTTTCAGACAACAAAATCCGTTGTCGGAAATTCCGATCATGTGTACACAAATCAGACGCACAAAGTGCCACGCATGCTCAGAATAAATTAGGAGACGAAAGCTCTTGGCTACTGCCCCGTTAATAGTCCCGACGTATGTGTTTTACGTCACCGCGTTCAGAACGATCGGATTTTCCGACAACTTTGTGTGACCGTGTGTATGCAAGACAAGTGTGAGCCAACATGCGTTGGAAAAAATCCATGGATTTTGTTGTCGGAATGTCCGATCAATGTCCGACCGTGTGTACAGGGCATAAGTCTCACTCTAGTACTATACTAGCCTGCTGGCTGAAAGAAAAAATATATTTAAGGACTGTAAAAATGTATGAGGCTGCAGAACAGTTGGAAGTAAGCTGGGAATGAAAGGGTGTCATGCACACAGTCAGTGTGTGGACTTGCCCAAATCTGAGACTGGAGGCTGCAGGATGTGTTCAGTGCAGATTTATGGGAGTGGAGAGCAGAAAGTAACAGCAGATAGTGAACTGGAAAGGGGAGGGGATGAGGATCTGTGTGTGAGTGTCTGATCACTGCATAGTCTTATCAGGAGAATGTGGAGCCATGTAGTACACAGAGGGAAGGTAAGTAAAGCTGGGGGCGAAAGATGCCAATGTATCAGAAGAAAGTTAAGGTAACTTTTCTCCTCTCTCACCTCAATCATTGCAGGAACTTCTGCAGCCTCTGGAAGCCCACGGGATGAATTTGCAGGGAAGGACAATGCACTGTGTGTACCCATTGGCTGATGAGGCAGAAGCACTGCCCCCTGCTGCCTTATCAGCCAATAGGTAGCTGAAGCTCACGATAAGTGCCTTCCTCCCTCCCGACATCATACGGGACCTCTCAAGAACCGACCTGCTTTACAATGCGGCAGATCGGGGACAAATGTATTTTAAGCCGGTATCCAGCGTCTGCAGTTCGGCTCCTGCAGCTGATAGGCTACACTAGCCTGGCTGCTATGAAATTAACTAATGCTCGGGGGGGGGTTTGTCCTTGCATGGAACAACTAAGAGTCCAGGAGCCGGCATTGATGTCTCTCTCTCTCCCCTCCTTCCTCTCTCGCACTGAATAATACACAGATGGTCTGCTCCTTCTCCCCTCCCCTCTCCTGTGTGTGCTCCAGGGAAGTAAAGTGTGAAGCTAAGAAGCTCACACTTCCCCCTGCACACACACAGGAGAGGGGAGGGGGAGAAGGAGCAGATCGTCTGTGTATCATTCAGTATGAGAGAGGAAGGAGGGGACATCAATGCCGGCTCTGACGTCACTGGTTGCTAGACGCAAGGCGGTTATAGCAACCAGTGGCCGGGAGTAGATTCAGGAGGTGGAGGCGGAGCCTGGAGCCAGCAACACAGCAGGCTCAGTCCATACCTGTCCCCTGCATCCACAGTGTCCTTTTTTTTTTAGTTAGGGGGCACAGTATAATGTTGGGGGGGCATGGGCCCCCTCTGCCCCCCCAGTGACGCCACTGATAAGAAGAAAAAATAAAATGAAAGATACAGTATCTCACAAAAGTGAGTACACACCTCACACTTTTGTAAATATTTTATTATATCTTTTCATCTGAGAACACTGAAGAAATGACACGTTGCTACAATGTAAAGTAGTGAGTGTACAGCTTGTATAACAGTGTAAATTTGCTGTGCCCTCGAAATAACTCAACACACAGCCATTAATGTTTAAACCACTGGCAAAAAAAGTGAGTACCCCCTAAGTGAAAATGTCCAAATTGGGCCCAACGTGTCAATATTTTGTGTGGCCACCATTATTTTCCAGCACAGCCCTAATTCTCTTGGACATGGAGTTCACCAGAGCTTCATAGGCTGGCACTGGAGTCCTCTTCCACTTCTCAATGATGACATCACTGAGCTGGTGGATGTTAGAGACCTTGCGCTCCTCCACCTTCCGTTTGAGGATGCCCCACAGATGCTCAATAGAGCTTACCTTTACCCTTAGCTTCTTTAGCAAGGCAGTGGTCATCTTGGAGGTGTGTTTGGGGTCGTTATCATGTCGGAATACTGCCCTGTGGCCCAGTCTCCGAAGGGAGGGGATCACGCGCTGCCTCAGTATATCTCAGTAGTACATGTTGGCATTAATGGTTCCTTCAATGAACTGTAGCTCCCCAGTGCAGACAGCACCCATGCAGCCCCAGACCATGACATTCCCATACTTGACTGTAGGCACACTTGTCTTTGTACTCCTCACCTGGTTGCCGCCACACATGCTTAACACCATATGAACCAAATAAGTTTATCATGGTCTCATCAGACCACAGGACATGGTTCCAGTAATCCATGTCCTTAGTCTGCTTGTCTTCAGCAAACTGTTTGCAGGCTTTCTTGTGCAACATCTTTAGAAGAGGCTTCCTTCTGGGACGACAGCCATGCAGACCAATTTTATGCAGTGTGCAGCGTATGGTCTGAGCGCTGACAGCAATGCTGGCAGCACTCATACATCTTTTTCCCAAAGACAACCTCTGGATATGACGCTGAGCACGTGCACTCAACTTCTTTGGTCGACCATGGTGAGGCCTGTTCTGAGTGGAATCTGTCCTGTTAAACCGCTGTTTCGTCTTGGCCACCATGCTGCAGCTCAGGTTCAGGGTCTTGTCAATCTTCTTATAGCCTAGGCCAGCTTTATGTAGAGCAGCAATTCTTTTTTTCTGATCCTCAGAGAGTTCTTTGCCATGAAGTGTCATGAACTTCCAGCGACCAGTATGAGAGAGTGAGAGCGATAACACCAAATTTAACGCACCTGCTCCCCATTTCCACCTGAGACCTTGTAACACTAACGAGTCACATGACATTGGGGAGGGAAAATGGCTAATTGGGCCCAATGTTGACATTTTCACTTATGGATTTACTCACTTTTCTTGCCAGCGGTTTAGACATTAATGGCTGTGTGTTGAGTTATTTTGTCGATCCACACGCTCCCCCTCCTCTTCCCAGGCCTCTTGGTTCGTTCCACATCTCGGCTCGAGCAGGGGGCGGTCTGCTGAAGGGCACGTCTTAGCTAAGCTTAGGGGGCGGGGTGGTACACTGAAGGGCGCGGCAGTCTGCTAAAAGGCTTGGCTCAGGTAGCGGGGCGGTCCATGGAAGGGCACGGCTTAGCTCAGCTTGGCTCAGGGGGCGGTTCGCTGAAGGGCTCCGCTCAGGGGGCAGGGAGGTCCACTGAAGGGCTTGGCTCAGGGGACGGGCAGTCTGCTGAAGGGTTTGGCTTAGGCGGCGGGACAGTCCACAAAAGGGCACGGCTTAGCTCAGCTTGGCTTGGGGGGGCGGCCACCGGTGCACGTTAAGGCGCCTTTCTTCCCACAAATTTAAAATATACTGCAAGGAGGGGGTGCGAGGGGGGAAAAGGGATTCATTCCTGCCCTCAGTGCCCTTGACTGCACCAGAAACTTTAGGTCAGTGCATGACAGCTCCATGCCACAGAGTGCCCTGCCATCTGCTGAAGATAATCTGCAGGGGACACTGATGTAAGAGGGACCCTAAGATAACGCGAACACTGATATAAAAGTTCCCCCTTATATCAGTGTCCTTACTCCCCTTTTACATCAGTGTTCCTCCTTACCATAGTGTATGCTGATGTAAGGAGGGGGGTTCTGGTGAACAGAGACCCCCCCACATCAGAGTTTTCCTTTACACCACAGTCCCTTGCCCTGCCCTTACACTGTGAACTCTGATGCTGCAGACTGTGATGTAAAGGGGAATTCTGTGGATCGTAATATAAGGGGGAATGTTGCACTCTAATGCAAGGGGGCTCTGGTCATCAGAGTTGTCCTTTACAGCAGCCAGCCTGTCCATATACTACCCTAGCATGTTCATATACTACCCTAGCCTGTCTATATACTACCCCAGCCTGTCCGTATACTACCCAAGCATGTCTATATAGTACCCTAGCCTGTCCATATACGTGCGGACCATGGCTGACATGAGGAAGCGAACCGGTGCCACCATTATTTGTCTTCAGGCTGGGTCCAGAGGTGCAGGCCTGCAGACCACGGCTGAAGAAATGGGTGGAGAGGTGCCGCAAAAATCGCCACCCCTGCCACCTTCACTGTATACATGGGCAGGGCAAAGGGGGGTGGAGTCGGGCGGAGCAACAAAATGAGGTTTCGCCTAGGGTGTCAAAAATCCTTGCACCAGCCCTGCACAGAGCCGCCAGAGCGCTAGTACATGGAACATCTGCTGTCCTCCTCCCACAGCGTCCCTCTGTCAATCCTCCCATGGCATCCCTCTGTCCTCCTCCCACGGCGCCCCTCTGTCCTCATCCCACAAATATGACAGGGGGGTCTTAAACATGAAGGGGTGTGGCCTAGGAAGGAAGGGGTGAGTCATATTTAAATTAGGGGGTTCATGAGTTTACTCAAGCCTAGGGCAGCACAAAACCTAAATACACCACTGTACATAATAATATATAATTAGTTTTTACTTTTATACATATCTATACAAGCCACAAGCTTGTTCCTGTTTGCAAGTCAGGGAATCCCTCTCAACCCTACCTTCCAATCTTCCTTCCACCCTATCTTCCACCCCAGCTGAGGCTTCCGATGTCCAACCTGGGACTTCCAGCCAGGAAGAAGTGGAGGAGCCCAGCTGGAGCCAGGTATAGCATTCTTCTACAAATTTCTGGTCAATAAATAAATGATGTTTACTAGATGTTATTATTGATCACTAATTGCTGATTTAATAAAGTGTTTGACATATCAATAGACAGTAGTGGTCAAAAATAATTGGGACAAGAATGAAAAATGCTGGGCTCAGAATGATAATCTGTTATATTTGTTAACATTAAATTTGCAACAGTCATGAGCTGCAAATTGTGTGTGATTGATGAAGAAAAAACTAAAACTATGTCCCTTTTTCATACACAGGAAGACCTCAGCCAGGAGGAGGCTGTGGAATGTGGCACACAGGAGGAGGCTGTGGAATGTGGCAGCCAGGAGGAGGCCGGGCCCAGTAGGAGCCTGACAGAATCGCAGGTCCCTCCCCTCCGCCTTCCAAACAAAAGACCCAGGAAGGGGAGTAACGTGGAGGATTCAGCACTCAGGCTGATTCAGGAGGCTTCTGTGTCCCTCAGAGCCACCCCCACTCCTAAAGAGGCCTTTGCCTGTATGGCTGCCACCAAACTGCAGGGCATGCAGGAGGGCCAACTCATTTATCAAACCTTAAATAAGGGGTTGAGGGGCGAAACCACACTCAATACCCACCTGAGTGAGTTTCTTCATCCTCCTCCTCCTCCTGCCACAACTCCACCACCACAGACACAGCGTGGAAGGAAGACAAGAAAGTGATGGCCTGGGTTCAGTCTGGTCTGACAAAAGATGCAGGCTCTTGTATGACCACAGCCTGGGGACATACATGTCATCTGCTGCTGTTCATGATTCTCTTGGACTTCTGGACCAGATTGAACTCCCTTATATAAGGACTCCTCAGGCCACCAATTTTGCAAGAAAATAATTGTTGTGTGCCCTGGGGGCCAAAGGCTTCACCAATTTCTGCTGTTTCTCCAGCGTTGCCTCTCTCTTTCTTTGATTATGAGCCCTTAATACATTTTTAGTTTTTTTTATTATACTCGCCTATGTGTGTTTTCCTTCTAAAAGGACAGTTTGTTTGTGAGGAGGCAGGTACATTTCAAAAATACAATGTGTCTCCACATATGGCAGCTTATCTGGTCTCAAGCTACTAAAAGTTCTATGTGTACGCTATATAAAAAGAGAACCAGTACAAGATTTTGTTCCATTGGTATCAGACCCCTGACTTGCTCCACTCCATGTATCCACTGTCTGACTCTCGCTGTTGGCGGTGCCATAGGGACAAGGGGACGCTATACCATATTTATTGGACCTGCCCTCTGATTGTGCCCTATTGGGAAATGGTTCACTCCCTCCTGGGGACCATCCCTGGTGCGGAGGTGCCCTTCGATCCGAAGGTTTTTGTGCTGGGTCTCCCGCCAATCTTCCTCCCTAAAAGATCCAAGAAACTTCTATCACATATACTAACTGCCGCACGCTGTTTGGTGGCATTGAAATGGAAACAGAGGGAACTACCTTCGGTGTCGGAACTGCACTCCAGGATTAGGGAGGTCAAGAGGATGGAGTACCTTACGGCCTCCATAACTGACAATCTTGAGAAACATAGTCAAGTATGGGAACTATGGGTCCTTTTTGAAAATCCCATAACCTAAAACCGCCATAAGACGGTCTCGGGAGGGTTGGTATTTGTCTCTGGTGGAGGGGGCCGGGCTCCCGGGGCGGGGCGTAACTCCGGTACCTTCATTCTTCTTCTTCCCTTCTTCCCTACCCAATTCTACTCACCCCATCCTGGACTATCTGCTAACCCCCCTTCTTCTCAATCCCTCTCTATATTTCCTAATCTTATACTTTCTCCTATTAACCTCCCCCTTTTTCTCTTTTCTTTTTTGTTATGTTGCACAAGGTATACAACCAGTGGTATTAAACTAACGTATGTCCACCTAGTATAACTATATCTTACCTTTCACACATCCAGGCAGACATGTACAGAGACACTAGCTTCATGTTATGATGGTTATTAGAGCTGGGCTCTCTTCTGGAAATAATTACTGCACTTTATTATGTATCACCTTGTGCCTTAACCAACTATTTGTACTCATTCATGGAAAATTTAATAAAAATTGTCAATTTTTCAAAAAAAAAAAAATACAATGTGAAATTAACAAGAGACACCGACACCAAGCAACCTCCTTGAGATTAAATAATACAAGATAATAATGGTGTTGTGGTAACTTGACACACAAAACACACCCAAAACTATTCTGGAGTAAAAAAAAAAAAAAGAGAAATAAAACACAAGATCAGGCTTTAAAAAAAAAAAAAAAAATTAATCTAAAAACATGGTGTGGTGTGACAAACAAAAATATTATATTGATGAAATCACGAGAAATAATAAAGAAAGAAGTTTGCGAGAACTCTGTGTGAATATGAGCAGCAAAACTACTTCATTCTTCTAGCATTATAAAGAAGAAGAGAGTGCGCTGCATTAAACAATTTAAAACATTTCAGCATGACGAAAGTGCTATATCCATTCCGAACGCTAATTTTACCAGACCGAGCTGTTCCGTCTCGGAATTTATTCTGAGCATGCGTGGCACTTGTGCGTCGGAATTGTCCACACACGATCGGAATTGACGCGATCAGATTTTGTTGTCGGAAAATTTTATAGCCTGTCCTCAAACTTTGTGTGTGGGAAATTCCGATGGAAAAAGTCCGATGGAGCCCACACACGGTCGGAATTTCCGAAAACAAGCTCCGATCGCACATTTTCCGTCGGAAAATCCGACCGTGTGTACGGGGCATTAGTGACTAAGCAGGTTGGTCTGTTAATGGTTAACAGCGGTTCTGTTTGATATTAAAGGTTAAAGTTCATTTCATAATTAAAATTGTTTTAAACCCAATAAAGGGGCTGCGGCCTAAACTTTGCCACAATCTTTGTTGTGTGTTTATTTATTTATTTTTTTGAATACAAACGATTTTATTGAAAAATAAAGAGCAAACACAGTAGGCATCAGTTACAGAGTACATTGAGTAATGAATGTAACATGCTATGAATGCAGGTACATTAAGAAAGTGTTTATTTTATATTTTAGGAATGTTCTTATGGTATGATGGGTGTTAATGCGGTGTACAATCCCATTCTGCGTTCCGCCAAAGCTACAATTTTTAACGTGTGCAACAAATAGGAAAAAAAAAAGAAAACTTCTCCAGAGGGGAAAAGGATTTATATAGAAAATAACTGTCTAAATATAGCATTATTCTATTTACAGAGACCCCAAGGCACTTCATGGGTTAACTAAATGCATCATAGTAGTAGCAGTTTGATTTCACACATCTCATGTCAACCCCTCCCTGAACTCCTGATCCCTGCTTCCTGCTGAATAACAATACGCTTGTGGTCACACCTCAATGAACATTTTATTCATAAGTTACAACAAGGCTGGTTGCAAGCCCTGGGAAAAAAGAGAGCAGAGATGACAGGGTGACATCAGCCTCTTCCCCCACTCTGTATCCCCCCCCACCAGTAACCACTCCCGGAGCCCACACGCATTCTGCAAAATCATCACATACCCCTATTCAGCAGCTCTGGCATGAGGTCATATTGCTGGGAGAGGAACAATTCACATACACACATGCAAATACACACAGGGGTGGAGAATTTGGGAAAGGAAAAAAAGACAAACTTATTTTACTTAAGTTATTGACTTTTTTCTAGTAAGCTGTTAAATGTGTTGTCTTGTTGTGGTCCAGAGATATGTGTGTGTGTAGGGGGGGGGGGGGGGGTACACTGTACAATTTTTTTTTTTTAATCAAGTACATTTTTATTAACGATTTTTCCAATTAATAAAAACTGTAGATGAACAAGTAAAAACCGCCCACAACTGTCCTTCCACCACTGCGCTCTGAATATTAAAACTAATGTGAGCTGCCACTTAAAAAAAGAAATAATGAGAACTGAAAACACCCCGTAGATGAATAGTGGCGCTACTCCCCTAGTTGTAGGAGTGAAATAAACAATATGACACCGTACCAAGGTGGCTGGGTAAACATAAATTCTTATTCTTGGTATATAAAGTGACAATATATTAAATAACACACTTCGTGATTACTAATTTAAATTGTAATCGTGATCCCAATTTAAATTGCCTTAATAACTGGGCTGCAAAAAATAGTGATGACATGAAAAGTTCTGTGTTTCATCAATTTTTATTTTCACATGTGTGTTTAGGATTTTTCTATGGTCAGCTAGAGCACATTTATTTCACTCATCAACACTAGGGTGTTTTTATTGTTTATTTCACTCCTACAACTAGGGGAGTAGCGCCACTATTCATCTACGGGGTGTTTTCAGTTCTCACGATTTTTCCAATTACACAAAGAACTAGAACTAGTACGGTTCTGTTCCCCCCCCCCTTCTGACCTTATCCCAAAAAACAAAATAGAGAAACCAAGTTATAACTATACAGTAAAACCCTTGGATTGCGAGCATAATTCATTCCAGAAACATGCTTGTAATCCAAAGCGCTCGTATATCAAAGCAAATTTCCCCATAAGAAATAATGGAAACTCAGATGATTCGTTCCACAACCATTTATTCATAAATCCTGTTGTCACACTAATACTGAAACTGTAATCAACAAAATAAATGTAAGGTCCCCTTCACAAGTGCGGACCAATCAAGTCCCTCTGTCAGTGTTTAGACGTACACATTCGGATCCAATGCCCTGACATGTGTCTCTCGACACCCGTCGACATCTGATCCAATCCTATCCGCCAAAAACAGACAGATGGGGGATCCGTTCCCCATCCATCTGGTGGATCGGATGGCCATCAGGTGGAAACGGACAGTTGGTCAGCGGGCTGTGTCTGTGTATCCTTTGCATTAGTGGAGCGGATGTTGACCTGTTTATCACCTGCTCAGTGGGGATCAGCAAACAGATTACCCGCTGAGCAGGCGGGCTTCTGGCAAAGTCCACCCCACGTGAAAGGGGCCTAAAGTGGAGCTTCACTCAAAAGGAAAAGTTCCGCTTTAAGGCCTTCAGCCTCGCTCCTCTTTAGGAAATGTCACTTTTTTGTGGGGTGGAGCGGGTACCCGGTTTTGACAGATACCCGCTCCAACTCAGATCACCTAGTTCTCCCTCCCCCTCTCTCCCCGCAGTCTTGTGGGACACGTCACAGGCCCCAGAAGACAATGAGACCATTCACAATGGGCACCCGGCTGTGAAGCGGCAAGTTGTCACAGCCAGGTGCCCACTGTTAAGATGCTGGCCCAGGAATGAAGAGGGATGGAGAAAACGGCTTGGGGGAGCACACAGCTGGATCCCAGGACAGATGTCTGTTTATTATGATGACTTTTCATTTTTACAAAAATGACTGGAACTCCTCTTTAAAGCGGATATCCAACCTCAAAAAAGTTTTCTTTAAAAGTCAGCAGCTACAAGTACTGTAGCTGCTGACTTTTAATAAGGACACTTACCTGTCCAGGGAGCCTGCGATGTTGGCCCCCCAAGGCTGATCCACTGGCTCGGGTGCAGGCACTTCCATTACAACTAAGGAAAAGGCTCCACTGCCGGTTTCCTACTGCGCATGTGTGAGTCGGGTGGCGCTTTCTGAATGGCAAACTTGTCTTCTGGGACACACACAGATCCCAGAAGACAGCGGGGGGAAAGGAGGAGGGTTCGCCGCAGAAGAGGAAATGAGGTACTTCGCCGTTGCCTGGCTGGGACTGAAGTACACCTTTGTACTTCTTGAAAGGTAGAAAAAAAAAAAATAATATATATATATATATATATATATATATATATATCCAAAAATGAGGGGTGGAGGGGTGGTCTTTAGTTTAAAACCACCTTGTAAAGTTGGGTGGAACACCGCTTTAAGCTCTTTTAATGTATAGGTGAACCCTCAACTTTAACTTTAAACCCATTCAGTTTAAAATAGAAATGAAAGGCAAACCATTTTAAATATATATTTAAAAATGGTTTGCCTTTCATTGTTGACAGAATTGTTGAAATATCACATTGTCCTAAGTATTCAGACCCTTTGCTGTGACACTCATATATTTAACTCAGGTGCTGTCCATTTCTTCTGATCATCCTTGAGATGGTTCTACACCTTCATTTGAGTCCAGCTGTGTTTGATTATACTGATTGGACTTGATTAGGAAAGCCACACACCTGTCTATATAAGACCTTACAGCTCACAGTGCACGTCAGAGCAAATGAGAATCATGAGGTCAAAGGAACTGCCTGAAGAGCTCAGAGACAGAATTGTTGCAAGGCACAGATCTGGCCAAGGTTACAAAAAAAATTCTGCTGTACTTAAGGTTTCTAAGAGCACAGTGGCCTCCATAATCGTTAAATGGAAGACGTTTGGGACGACCAGAACCCTTCCTATAGCTGGCCGTTCGGCCAAACTGAGCTATCGGGGGAGAAGAGCCTTGGTGAGAGAGGTAAAGAAGAACCCAAAGATCACTGTGGCTGAGCTCCAGAGATGCAGTCGGGAGATGGTAGAAAGTTGTAGAAAGTCAACCATCACTGCAGCCCTCCACCAGTCCGGGCTTTATGGCAGAGTGGCCCAAGGAAGCCTCTCCTCAGTGCAAGACATATGAAAGCCCGAAAGGAGTTTGCTAAAAAAACACCTGAAGGACTCCAAGATGGTGAGAAATAAGATTCTCTGGTCTGATGAGACCAAAATAGAACTTTTTGGCCTTAATTCTAAGTGGTATGTGTGGAGAAAACCAGGCACTGCTCATCACCTGTCCAATACAGTCCCAACAGTGAAGCATGGTGGTGGCAGCATCATGCTGTGGGAGTGTTATTCAGCTGCAGGGACAGGACGACTGGTTGCAATCGAGGGAAAGATGAATGCGGCCATGTACAGGGATATCCTGGACGAAAACCTTCTCCAGAGTGCTCAGGACCTCAGACTGGGCCGAAGGTTTACCTTCCAACAAGACAATGACCCTAAGCACACAGCTAAAATAACGAAGGAGTGGCTTCACAACAACTCTGTGACTGTTCTTGAATGGCCCAGCCAGAGCCCTGACTTAAACCCAATTGAGCATCTCTGGAGAGACCTAAAAATGGCTGTCCACCAATGTTTACCATTCAACCTGACAGAACTGGAGAGGATCTGCAAGGAGGAATGGCAGAGGATCCCCAAATCCAGGTGTGAAAATGTTTCACAAAAAGACTCATGGCTGTATTAGATCAAAAGGGTGCTTCTACTAAATACTGAGCAAAGGGTCTGAATACTTAGGACCATGTGATATTTCAGTTTTTCTTTTTTAATAAATCTGCAAAAATGTCAACAATTCTGTGTTTTTCTGTCAATATGGGGTGCTGTGTGTACATTAATGAGGAAAAAAATTATTAAATTAAATGGTTTTAGCAAATGGCTGCAATATAACAGAGTGAAAAATTTAAGGGGGTTTGAATACTTTCGGTCCCCACTGTATATATAGATATATCTATATATCTATATATACAGTTGTGCTCACAAGTTTACATACCCTGGCAGAATTTATGATTATTATATTATTTCTTGGCCATTTTTTAGAGAATATGAATGATAACACAAGAACATTCCTTTCACTCATGGTTAGTGTTTGGCTGAAGCCATTTATTATCAATCAACTGTGTTTACTCTTTTTAAATCATAATGGTAACAGAAACTACCCAAAATGACCCTGATCAATTTACATACCCTGATCATTTACATACCCTGGTGATTTTGGCCTCATAACATGCACACAAGTTAACACAAAGGGGGCTGAATGGCTATTAAAGGTAACCACCCTCACCTGTAATCTGTTTGCCTGTTATTAGTGTGTGTGTATAAAAGGTCAATGCGTTTCTGGACTCCTGACAGACCCTTGCATCTTTCATCCAGTGCTGCACTGACGTTTCTGGATTCTGAGTCATGGGGAAAGCAAAAGAATTGTCAAAGGATCGGCGGGAAAAAGGTAGTTGAACTGTATAAAACAGGAAAGGGATATAAAAAGATATCCAAGGAATTGAGAATGCCAATCAGCAATGTTCAAACTGTAATCAAGAAGTGGAAAATGAGGGGTTCTGTTGAAACCAAACCACGGTTAGGTAGACCAACTAAAATTTCAGCCACAACTGCCAGGAAAATTGTTCGGGATGCAAAGAAAAACCCACAAATAACTTCAGGTGACATACAGGACTTTATGAAAACATGTGGTGTGGCTGTTTCAACATGCACAATAAGGAGGCACTTAACCTCCTTGGCGGTAATCCCGAGCGTGACTCGGGTCTGACTTTTTCTGCCAGGAGCGGTAACCCCGAGTCACGCTCGGGGTAACAGTGCAGCGCATCCAACGGAGCCCTTACCTTGTCCTGGGTTCCAGCGATGCCCTCCACTGTCCTCGGCTGTGCTCCGCTGTGATCGCCAGCGCGATCACAGCATCTCACTTCCTAGTTCCGTTCCCTGCGAGCAGCAGCGGCGCACGGGAGCGGAACTGGGCGGGAAATTTAAAAAGTTCAAAAGTTCAAACACAATAAAACACACATATAAAAAGAGGTGATACAGTGTAATCAAAGAGGATTACATTGTATCATCTCACTGATACAGTGCCCCTTGCCCCAGTGCCCCTTGCCTCCAATAAAATATTGAGAAGATGGAATCCAAAAAGCGCCATTTCGCTACAAAATCGCCTTTGGAGCAGTTGAATGGTTGCTCCCAGAACTCAGCGATAGTGAGTCGTGGGGAGATTTGTCGTCTGACACTGATCTGACAAGTGACAGCGGTGACGATCCTGCACCTGACATCAGCGATGCGCACACTTGGTGCCCTATTGAGTGCGATACGGACCAGGTAGCGCCCCCAAGATTTCCCTTCACTGGATCACCTGGGATGAAGGTCGAAGTTGAGCGTGACAACCCTCTGGCATACCTGAAATTATTTCTCATAGAGGAGGTAATTGAAAAAATTGTCACAGAGACAAATCGCTACCAGGAGCAGCAATCCGCTACGCTGCATGCCAGGTTTTCCCGAAGCAGAAGGTGGGAACCGGTGACTAAAGAGGACATCTGGCTGTTTCTCGGACTCATTATTCTTCAGGGGGTGGTGGGGAAACCATGCCAGAAATGGTACTGGACCACCAACAAGTTACTGGCCACTCCGTTTTTTGGTACTGTGATGTCCGAATATCGTTTTTCCCTCATCATGAAATATTTCCACTTCACTAACAATGAAGAGTTTGATGAGGCCACGCATCCTGTGCCCAAGTTAAAAAAACTCTGGGAGGTATGCCAAATTATTGGGAACAATGTCCAGCGGGCCTACGTGCCAGAAAGGGACGTCAGCGTGGATGAGAGTTTGATGGCCTACAAAGGACGCCTAAGCTGGATCCAGTATATTGCATCCAAAAGAGCGCGGTTTGGCATCAAATCATACATGCTCTGCGAGTCATCCACTGGGTACATATGGATCTCGGTCATTTACACCGGTAAAGGCACGAAGTTCAACCCCAGGTACAGCAACTATGGGATGGCCACATCATCTGTCCTTACACTGCTGGAGCCATTACTGAACCAGGGATATTGTGTGACCATGGACAATTTCTATACGTCGCCAAAACTGTTTGAGGTTTTGATCCAAAACAAGACGGATGCCTATGGTACAGTTAGGCCTAACAGACGTGACATGCCATCTATGTTTGGCAAGAAAAAACTCAAAACCGGAGAAATTGTTGCCTGGCAGAAGGGCAAGATGATGGCAATGCGATGGCGAGACAAGGACGTGTGTCTCATGAGCACTGTGCACAATACCTCCACTGCCACGGTCCACACAAAAGGTGGGAAAGATGTGCTGAAGCCGCAAGTCGTGATAGACTATAATTGCACTATGGGAGGTGTCGACCGAGCCAATCAGGCAATGACATTTTACCCGACTATGCGGAAACAGCAGAAAAAATATTACAAAAAGATTTTCAGGCATCTTCTGGAACAATGCCTTTGGAATGCGTACATCTTGTACCGAGCAGGAAGTGACAGGCCTCTTGTTCATTCAGATTTTATCTGGAAGGTGGCTGAGCAGATTTTTGTGAAACAGCAGAAGCCATCAGTAGATGTGAACAGACCTGGACGACGTGCTGTTGATGTTGCCAACCCAGAACGCCTAACAGGTCGGCACTTTATGGACTATATACCACCAACCGCAAAAAAGGCAGCACCTACCAGGATGTGCGTGGCTTGCTGTTCAAACAGAGATGACAAGGGAAAAAAAATACGAAAGAAAGCAGGTTCTATTGTGACGTGGGACTGTGTGCTGTACCTTGCTTCAAAATTTATCACACTCAGGATGTTTATTGAATTTTCTTTGTCTGACAAAATTCTTTAGTTTGTATTACATTATTGAATAAAATTATATTATTTAAAAATTTAAAATCATGATTTTGTGTTTCAAACTTTATCACATCTGGGATGTCTACTAGAGTCTTGTTTGGTCAGGTTTAAGTAAGTAATTACTAAGAATTGCAGGCCTATAATACATAGCATCAAATTTCCATGCAAAATAATTGTACCGCTTTCAGCACAAAATTCCAGACAGAATCATACCGCCAGGGAGATTAAAGAAATATGGGCCGCATGGTCGAGTCGCCAGAAGAAAGCCATTACTACGCAAATGCCACAAGTACGACTTTTTCTATGTACATAAAAGGCCTATTTCTCTCAAATATTGTTCACAAATCTGTCATAATCTGTGTTAGTGAGCACTTCTCCTTTGCCTAGATAATCCATCCACCTCACAGGCATGGCATATCAAGATGATGATTAGACAGCATAATTATTATAATTATTGCACAGGTGTGCCTTAGGCTGGCCACAATAAAAGGGCACTCTGGCGTAACCACCATTTGCCTCACGCAGTGCAGCACATCTCCTTCGCATAGAGTTTATTCAGGTTGTTGATTGTGGCCTGTGGAATGTTGGTCCATTCCTCTTCAATGGCTGTGCGAAGTTGCTGGATATTGGCAGGAACTGGAACACGCTGTCGTATACACCGATTCAGAGAATCCCAAACATGCTCAGTGGGTGACATGTCCAGTGAGTATGCTGGCCATGCAAGAACTGAAATGTTTTCAGCTTCCAGGCAGGAATTGGGTACAGATCCTTGCAACATGGGGCCGTGCATTATCATGCTACAACATGAGGTGATGGTCGTGGGACAAACACAATTTTTATATATATATATATATATATATATATATATATATATATATATAATTATATATATGTATGTAGCAAAGTCCTGGGCCCCCGAGGCCTAATGGTGACCTCCAGAGTTAGGGACAGCTGACATCCTTCAGTGTAGAGTGGGTTGTTAGGCATGGTGGGTGTAATGTAAGATGAAAGGTAGGCGCCAGACATTTTTTGAATGCAAAGAGATTTACTGTCTCTTAAACAGAACTGTGGGAGAGAGGGTTAGGACCAGAACACCCTTAGGTAGATGCAAATATAATTGGCAGACTCCGATAGGTAGACAGCTATACAGGTGAAAGCCTCCAGCCGGATACCACTTCTGTATAGGTAGGACCGCTGTCTCCTATGGCAACAATCTTGTAGCAGTTACTAACGGCAATTGAAGTCAACTGTTTGCAACACAAACAGTTCTTAGTTTACCCCACCATCACTCATTGTGGGTCTTCACTCAACAAGCTTCCAGTCTCTCTCACTAAACTTCAGATCCACTAGCCACTGGATCTCCTGAGCTCTTTCACTTTAGCACTCGGTATCTTCCTCAAGCGTCACCCCCGCTTTCCTGTTGGGTCCCTGGCTTGGCACTCAGATACCCCTCAAGCTTCACCCCCCCTGACACGTTAGGTCCCTGGCTTGGCACTCACTGATGCTCCACAAGCGTCACCTCTGCTGTCCCGCTGGGTCCCTGGCTTGGCACTTGCTAAGGTTTTCCCACTTCTTCGCTGTCCCCGGCTGGTGAGAAGTCTGCTCTGGTACTGTCCTCAGCTTACTCACAGTGGTCTCCGGTAACAAGGTGGACGGTCCGTTAGTGGCAACAGCATCCCCTCTACCTCCGACCACAGCTGCCGGAACCGTTACTTCTGGTTGGACTACAAGCCTGCAGCCCCAACCCTACGCTGCTTTTCCTGCTTCTGGATAGGCCCTCAGACAGCCTAGCAGCCAGATGTCTCCAGGATAGGCCTTAGATTTCTGGCCTAGCAGTGCGGGGCAATACGAACCACGTCCACCCAGACAGCCATCCGGGTGGCACAGAACAGATCACCTGACTCCACCCAAATAAATAGGCGCTCCCAGCAGGCCAAGGGACCCAAGAAAATCCCTGCCTATTGCCTGAGACACCCCATTCATTCATAATCTGTCCTTGCTCTTGTCTTATCCAATGTAACCAGCTATAATGCCACCTAGTGACAGAGGAGAGAAGTGCAACAATTACAGAATTAGGGAGAAATCAATTGATCTCCTAACAATTGGCCAAGGCAACTATCGCCTGGCATCTAAATTTGATAGTAGCCCTGCCTAAAAATCAGGTAAGCAGACAGACAGGGCATGAAACATTACTGTAGATTCATGACAGACGGTCCCATCAACAGGTGGGTATTTGTCATATACTAAAAGAAGTGGGACGGGGACATAAGCAATTTGACGTCAACATCTGCCCAATCACAAGCCCCCTTACATGGGTATGCTATCAGAGACACTGGCTGGTGGCACAAGTCAGGTGACACTGATTGGTGTTGCCAGCAATAAGGTAAATTATTGCTGGCTGCACTAGTGGCACTGTGACAGGTTACACTGGGACCGGTGTCAAGTGGCTGGCTGCAATGTAATTGACACTATACATTGGAGGGCTAGTGATTGAGGACACTGTAAGCCGGCTTCCCTGGTGATTTTGTGCGAAAAAGTGATATGCCGTGTACACACGACCGGACTTTTCGACAGCAAAGGTCCGACGGAACGAATCTGCCGGACAATTCGATTGTGTGTGGGCTTCATCGGACCTTTGCTGTCGAAAATCAGACGGACTTTAGAAATAGATCATGTTTCAAATCTTTCAGACGGACTCGAGTCCGGTCGAAAAATCAGTTCGTCTGTATGCTAGCCTGACAGACGAACAACGACGCAAGGGCAGCTATTGGCTACTGGCTATGAACTTCCTTATTCTAGTCCGGTCGTACGTCATCACGTTAGAATCAGTTGGACTTTGGTGTGATCGTGTGTAGGCAAGTCTGTTGCATGGGAACTCCGTCGGAACTCCGTCGAAAGTCCGTCAAAAAGTCCTTCGGAGTTCAGTCCGTCGAAAGTCCACTCGTGTGTACACGGCATAACAGACACTGATTACAGAGGACCTGCAAACGGCTCTCTCTATCTCCTCTGACTGATGATCCCTAGGCGAGAGATAAAACAAATGTTTTTTGATTGGACACAGCAATCACATGGTACAGTACCAATTTCATTGATCCTGTACCTGGCCCTGTGATCCACTGTATCCGAGGGATACAGCAATCACAGGGTGTGCGATTCCTGCCCAGCACAGCTCAGTGGCGCATGGGTGGCCAGTCTGGAGGACGGATGGTTACGTCCACCCACTACGGCGAAGCTCCTGTCCAGCTGTTTATATGCAATGGCCAGAAGGGAAGCAGCTACTACCATTCTAATTCGGTTTATTCATTGTTACTTTGAACTTCCTATAATCCCTATGCACACCAGAAATCCAGCTGCTGGTGGTAATATGATTACAGTGAGCCCCAAAAAATAAGACTTTATTGCATATGTATTCTTAGTACTATTCTGTATACTGAGAGACTCAGCAATAGAAGGTAGGACAGTTGTACACTGGCAATCGGAGCCCAACCAAGGTTAGCAGGGACATCCCTGCAGTCATTTTTTCTGTTTATAGAATAAACCTGAAAGCGTATTTAACTAAATTAGATCTTTAGTAAATATGGAGCATTCGCTGACTGGTCTGGTGGTTGCCGTGGCGATGCTGCCTTAGTTGAGAAAGGCTACAGGACTTAACCAAACTCCGTGGAAAAACGCTGTCAATGGGAGCACAGAATGTTCACAAAAATAATAAGTAGAAACATATTTATACTCTTTACAATCATCAGCATCTAATGCTTAACAGATCTGGAGAAATATCTTTGTGATGGTGCCAATAGATGACATAAATGATTCTCTGCAGAATCTTGAGATGAATGGAGCAGACATTTTAATAACCTTGTCTGATCACCATTGATAAACCAGCTACAGGGATGTCTGCAGCAGACCTGTATACATAGCCTCCATATTAAAGGCTGCACAGGGTGTCCATTGGTGTTTACTGAACCCCAAATTGGGATTCAGTTTGAACATAGATGTCCAACTATCTACACCTAATAACCCATACACACGATCTGAAAATCGGACAAAAGATCGTTAGTTTTTCTTTGCATGCTAGTCGCTTTTCGAAAATTAAGAGTTTACTAAAGTTACAAAAATTCTCGTACGACTGAATAAAAAAATCGGATGTGGTGTAATGTGTTGTAGTGTATTTGTATTGTATCTTCGAATGATAACTGTACTGTTTAAATGAAAATCATACCATCTGGATTTGTAAGAGATACATTTTCGTGCTTGTCCGATTGGATAATATCGGATGAAGTGTCGAGATCGGCTCTCGAAAGCTGTGTACCAACGATCAGATTATCGCATGATTGCTTCGAAAGAGCCCCTTTCACACCAGCAGACAGCTTGGCTCTGCCTGTCCGTTTCTCAGGCAGACCCAATCGGACCACCCATTGTTCTCTAAGGTGAGGCGGATGTAAACAGACATGTGGGCCGCCAAAAAAACAGATTAATGGGGATCCGTTCCCCAATCATCTAGCAGATCAGATGACAGTCGTGTGGAAACAGACAGGAAGTCCGTTTCCATCCGACCACCCCATAGAGATCAGTGGGCTGTGACCTGTCATCCGCCTGCTCAGCAGGCAGATCCCCCGCTAAGCAGGGGATCCGCTTGACAGAGTTCTATGGCATGTCATTTTTTTTGGGGGTGGGGTGGCTCCAACTTCCAGTCGCGCCACCTAGGTGACTCCTCCTTTCCCACCTCCCCCCTGCAATCTTCTGGGACAGGTCACAGGTCCCAGAATATAGCTTGGCCGTTCAGGATGGCGCAGCGCGACTCGCGCATGCACAGTGCGCATCCGGCTGTGAAGCCACAAGCTGTCACACTCGGATGCTCACACTTGTGATGCCGGCACTGCGGAGAAGCGAGGGAGAGAACCGAGGCTTTGGGCGGCTACATCACTGGACCGTGGGACAGGTGAGTGTGTGTTTAACTGGTTCAGATCCGAGCTATAGCCGAATGACGGCTACAGCACGGAGCTTCTTTGCCGGGAGTACGTCTATTGACCCCCTGCAGTCTCATAGACTCGCTGGATCACAGATCAGAGTAAGGAGTCGATTCCGACCCCTTACCACGTGATCAGCTGTCAGCCAATGACAGCTGATTATGTGATGTAAACAAAGCCGGTAATCGACTATTTTTTCTCCTCACGCTGAAAGCGCGAGGAGAAAAAAAAAATCCGATCACCGGCGGCAGTGAGAGGGACATCAGTCCCGATCACAGAGAGCTGCCGCCAGCTCATCTGTGCCCACCTGTGCCACCTGCAAGTGCCACCTAGCAGTATACAACACTGCTGCCTACCAGTGCCCACCAGCGCCACCCATCAGTGCCTACAGTGTCACCTATCAGTGCCCACAATCAGTGCCTCATCAACAGTGCAGCCCATCAGTGCCACCTACCAGTGCCCATCAGTGTCATCTACCAGTGCCCATCAGTGCCATCTATCAGTGGTACCTATCAGTGCCCATCAGTGCCACCTATCAGGGCCCATCAATGCCATCTTATTAGTGGCCATCAGTGCCGCCTTATCTATGCCCATCAGTACCGCCTTATCTATCCCCATCAGTGCCGCCTTATCTGTGCCTATCAGTGCCCATCAGTGCAGCCTATCAATGCCCACCAGTGCCGCCTCATCAGCGCATATCAATGAAGGAGAAAAATGACCTGTTTGCAAAATTTTATAACAAACTATGAAACTTGATTTTTTTTTCAAAATTGTCCGTCTTTTTTTGTTTGTTTAGCAAAAAATAAAAACCCCAGCTGTGATTAAATGGACTAGGATTAAAAAGTCCCGAGCTCTTCCCTAGAAAAAGCTTGACACAATTTTGGATTTTTGTTTACTTTTTTCCTCAGTGACAATGGTCATTAGAATAAAGAGGGGGAATTTGCCCAATGGGGACACAAACAGCAATAAAAACTTAAGAGAGCCTAACACTTTCCCACTCTATCCGAAACAAAAAAAAAAAAAAGCTTTGCCTAAAGATACTCTTTAGGTATTATGCTTAAAGCGGTTGTATAGTCTTTATTTTGACTTTTACCTACAGGTAAGCCTATAATAAGGCTTACCTGTAGGTAAAAAAAATATCTCCTAAACCTTTACGGTTTAGGAGATATTCCCCTTGCTATGCGCCGCTGACTGCAGCGGCGCATGCGCACAGGGGATTCTCGGCTGAAGCCCGGCAGCTGCCGGACCTTGCCGAGTAAGAAATCTCCCGCGCGCATGCCACTCACAGCGCTGGAACCGCGATACCCGGAAGACACGCCGAGGCAACATGACAGCTCCCTCGGCATGGACCAGGTAAGATACTGACGCCTCGTTCTAAGGTAAGTATTTCATAATGAGCTAGTATGCAGTGCATACTAGCTCATTATGCCTTTTGCTTTACAGGGTTAAAAAAAAAAAAAATTGCGGGTATACAACCGCTTTAAATATTACTTGGCATGTATGCAGATAACGTTAAAGAAAGTTTCTGATGTTAGGTCCTTTAATATTACTATTCTCTAGTTAAATCCAGCATGAGCTCTGTTTACATTTTCTACACTTTGCTGGTTCTCCTAAACTCAGTGTCTCAGTGTCAGTGCCCCTGTCTGTTGTTGAGGAGATTCCAGTAGTCAGTGTGGAAGGACAATCACAGAGTGATAAATACTTGCTCTTCAATCCATGAAGTCCTTGTCCAGGGGTATGGTTTGGGGAGCTCTGTAACCAGCCTGAGCTCTATTTGCATTTTCCTGGACTCTGCTGGTTCTCCTGTTGGTTTCATGGGTCTGTTATTGTTAAAAATTGTGTGAGATATTCACTTAAAAAAAAATCTGGGTGCGCATGCGCGCGGCGCCGAGGTCGGACATGCACTGACTCCGCTCCGCACACCCCCGGCCAGAACAGCTCAATAGAAAGCTATAGGGGACGAGCGGACCACCACCGAACCTGTATCCAGGTGTCTGGGAGCGTATGATGCAGCGGAGGGGACCGGGAAACAACCAAAACCCCCCACAGCACCTCAGGAATACCCGCGCTTCTAAGGCCCTGCAGTCTCCCTCTCCCAAGATGGCGCCGGGGAAGGGAGACACTACACGCGGCGGAGCCTCAGCACAGCGGCAGACCCCGCAGCCCTCCACACAACAGGGAGGAGGTCGTTCTGAGGGCCACAATACTCAAGCCCAGCAGCAGAACTGGGAGACCCAGCAGCCGTTACAGCAGCTAACTGCACCTGAGAAGGTTAGTCCCCAGCTACAGCAGCGCCCCCCCCTGCCTAAGATGGCGCCTGACATGGGAGATTACACACATGAGAGATGTCAGACGCAGATACAGCAGAAGGAACCTAATCGTCCTGCAATCACATTTCTAGCAGAGGTGCACAGGGACCCCTTCTCTTCCCAGTCCCAGGAGGGGCCTTTCTCCCCACAGAGCGAACACCCACAGATGTCCCCACTATCGGGCTCCTCGGACAGGCCATTATTATTTACAGATTCCCCTGCCTCCTCCACAGATAGACAAATGGCTGAACTGGCTGAAATAGCCATGAGTCAAAACAGTGGGCCTCCTTCATAGCAACCTGCCCTTGCAACTGGATATTCAGGAGACACAGTTCTACTTGCTAGATTCTCAGCACTCCTGCAGCAGGAACTATCCAAAGCATGTAACATCATCACTACGGGTATGAAGGATGACTTCCAAAATATAGGGGAGAGACTGGACACGATCGAATCCAAAATGGATGGGACAGTAAAACGGGTAAACCAAAACTCCAAAATGATCACATCCCTGCAAGACCAACTAGATCAAGCAAACGCAAAAATTGAAGACCTGGAAAACAGATCTAGGAGGTATAACTTCCGTGTGTGAGGCCTCCCAGAATCAGAACTAGACCTGGAAGATTCGATCCATGATCTAATGAAACAACTGATACCGGACATTTCTCCCCACCAATTAGAACTGGACAGGGTGCACCGAGCCCTGACAGCCCCTAGACAGGATGGACTACCACTTAACGTGATAGTCAAGCCTCACTTTTACCGTATCAAAGAAAGAATCGTGCTGGAGGCGAGAAACCAGGGAGATATAACTGTCTCAGGTCATCCGGTCCAGATTTTCGCGGACATAGCCCAGGTAACGATTCAGAAGAGGAGAGCTCTAAAGCCACTACTCAATCAACTCATCAACCGACAGATCAAATACCGGTGGTCATTTCCATTCCGACTGTCATTCTTCTACAAAGACAAATCCCATTCATTCACTTCTTTCCAGTCCGGCGAGGCCCTGCTCCAAGACCTGGGCCTTCTACAAACGGAACCACATAGATCCAGTGTCCTGTTCGATGAGGGCTGACCAATTTCCCCCCTGTGGTCCCAACAGGGAAGCTCCAGAGCCAGGAAATCTCCGCCAGTCACCTGAATTCTACCCAAGAAGCAGCACACAACTTCGATACTCGTGACCGAGTATTCCAACGATGGTCCAAGACCTTCTCTTGAAGACCCAGATGCAAGTATCTGACTGATCCTGCTGACACCGTCCCCGTTGAAGCTGTTCCAGGTGTACAAAGACTTAAAAGTTTACACTGTTTCAGGTTATAAGTTATGATGCCTCAGGTCCCTAAGAGGGAATTCTGCTTTTACCAGCAGAATTGCCTCCGCTCCGCTCCCTTCCCCCCCCCCCCCTGCGCTATCCTGTTTGGCCCAAGTTGTCAATTTTCTCAATCAAATAGCGGGTGGATCCAGCTCACCCCCTCCTGAAGCTAGAAAATAGTGCCGGAGGTGAACCACATGCCACTAAGAGTGAACTTGTCTCCACCGCAAGCGGAGAGGCAACCTCACAACAACTACACAGGGGCTCGTGGCCCCTGTAACCACACTGCAATGCAGTGTGAAGGTGCCCTTTTGGCGCCTTTCCTTTATTTTTTACTTATCCCCTTTTTTTCCCTTCGGTAAATCCCCATGCTGTTTTCAGTATAATTAACAGGTTTAACTTAATGTTACAACAAAAAACAGTACTATATTATTTGTGTTTTTATATTTTTAACTCTGTCTTCTCTTTTCCCTTCTCCCATTTCTACTCCCTGGATGCGCTCCTGCACCACGTAAGAACCTGAGAGGACGATCCCGGAGTTCTCCGGACAACCCCTTTGAAACATCTAAAACATGAGTACAGCCTTCCGAACCACCATGACCTCTAGAAATCAACCAACCTACTCCATACTGATGCACAACACACAAGGTCTTAATTCCCCAACTAAACGGACCAAGGCCTTTCAGCAATACCACAAATTGAGGGCAGATGTCTTGTTCTTACAGGAGACTCACTTTTTGCGAACTTCAGCCCCAAAATAACTAACGCTAAATACCCGACAGTTTTCTTGTCTAATGGACCAGATAAAAAGAGAGGGGTGGCCATATGCATTGCTAAGCGGGTCCCCTTCACCCCCTCCAATGTGATAAGAGATAAGGAGGGCCGCTATATTATGGTCGCTGGCAAGATCAATGATAGTATGGTCACCTTTCTCTCTTACTACGCTCCCAACGTAGGACAAATAAACTTTTTCAATACAATGCTGGAAGTCATAACACCTCACCTAACTGGTCACGTGATGATAGGCGGAGACAGCAACACCTCCCTCGATCAAATTTTAGATAAATCGGACCCTCGAAAGACACTCCTGAAACACACCCCTAAACAAAACAGTACCTTAGCTCGCCTGCTCCACAGCCACAACCTGATAGATCTCTGGAGAGACGCCCACCCTACAGAACGAGACTACACATTTTACTCACATGTGCATAAATCATACTCCCGCATTGACCACCTATTCACACTATCTCCATTACTCCCATACATATCATCGACTAAAATAGTACCAATCGCATGGTCGGACCACTCTGCAGTCCTAGTGAATCTATCAGACCTATGGTCTAAGTCAAAACTGCCCTCCTGGCGATTGAACGAATCCCTATTGAGCGATCCAATAATTGCCAAGGAGATCGAAATAGCTATACAACAATACTTCCAAGAAAACACCCCTTCGACCTCTCCCCCAGAGATGATATGGGCAGCCCATAAGGCTACCCTACGGGGTAAATTTATACAGCTAGCCACCAGGGTCAAAAGGGAAAGAACACAAACAATTCAACAACAAGAAGAAGAGTTAAATAGATTGACACATGAACAAAAATCCAACCCACATATGGATCTTAGAAACCACATCGATACAGCAAGAACAGCGTTAAACTTAAGTCTCACAACCAAAGCAGAAAAATATGTCAGATGGGCCAAACACCGCTATTACACAATGGGGGACAAACCAAATAGAATACTAGCAAGAAAACTTAACCCTAGGCATTAAAACCCAGCGCTCCCTAAACTGAGACTTCAGACTGGACAAGTGACACAAAATCCCCAACTTATACTAAAGGAATTCTATACATTTTACTCTAAACTCTACAACTCCCCTACGGACTTCAACGCAAACAAAGTAGAAGAATTTTTGAGGGACTTACCACTCCCAACTCTGTCCAATGACCACACTGAGATGATGGAGTCAGAGTTTACGGTGAACGAAGTAGCGGCGGCTATTAAATCCCTGAATCCGTCGAAATCTCCGGGTCCAGATGGATTCTCAGGCCAATATTACCGCAAATATACGGAAATTCTGTCTCCGCGTCTCTGTGCTTTCTACAATTCACTAAGAAAGGGGTCTTCGATACCACTCCATGAAAACAAGGCCTTCATACATGTTATTCCTAAACCGAACAAAGACCATGGAGACTGCGCGAAGTATCGCCCTATATCGCTGATTAACGTCGACCTCAAAATATTGACCAAGATATTAACCACTCGCATGAATTCGTTCATATCGAAATATATTCACCCTGACCAGACGGGATTTGTCCCGAATAGACAAGCACCAGACCAAACTAGACGCATTATTGATATAATCTCTGCCTTAAATTCGGGTTGGGACGGAGGGGGCCGGAGAGGAGCACTATTGGTCTCATTAGACCTACACAAAGCGTTTGATTCTCTCTCCTGGGACTATCTCTTTTTTATTTTGGGAAAATATGGGTTTGGACCTCACTTCCTAACCACACGTAAAACAATTTACAGCTACCCCACAGCAAATATAGTAGTTAAGGGATATAAATCCCAAAACATAAAGATACTTAGGAGGAACTAGACAGGGATGTCCCCTATCCCCCGTATTATTTATTTTAGCCCTGGAACCACTGGCCATTAAAATCCGGGAACATCAGGATATACTGGGAGTGAGATGTGGCGACCGCGAGCACAAATGTGCAATGTTCGCGGACGACATTTTACTACTTCTCTCCTCTCCGGTCACCTCCCTACCCAATCTACAGGTTGTATTGCGGCATTTCTCAGAACTCTCGGGACTAAAAGTGAACCACTCTAAAACTCAGGCACTTAACGTCTCTCTACAAACACACATAATACATGCCTTGCAACAATCCTATCCCTTTAAATGGCAGAAGGAGACAATGCCATATCTGGGCATCTTCCTTACTCCAACACTCACCACACTGTACAAATATAACTACCCCCCATTATTTCGGAAAATACTAGATGACCTCAAAAAATGGTCAAATAACCCTCTGTCATGGTTTGGAAGGCTGTGCTCAATTAAAATGACGGTCTTACCGAAGGTGTTATACCTGTTTAGGACTCTCCCAATAGCAATAGTAAGGAAAGATCTACAAACATTCCAGAGGAGATTGTTGGACTATGTGTGGGGACACAAGAGACCCAGAGTGAACAGGCGTACACTATATACACCAAAGCTGAGAGGGGGCCTGGGAATGCCCGATTTACTTAAATACTTTCAGCAGCACAACTGTCCCAATTAATCAAATTCCACACAAAACAGCCTAGACCGCTTTGGATGTCAATAGAATCCTCTCTATACCCTGACAGAGAGATTAGCCATTTAATGTGGATGAAGACGAAGGACAGGCCGGTCATCATGTGCCCGAGCTTGTTGTTCTCCCTGAATCTGTGGGACAGACTGCTGACAGCTCATGGGTTTAAGTCCCAACACGCCCCATTGGCCCCTCTACTTGGAAATGCATTGTTCACTCCGGGTCTCCAACCCCAAAATTTTTTGTGGTGGACCAATAAAGGTTTAATGCGCATTGCAGATCTTTGTGACCACAGGGGTGCTTTGTCGAAATCAACATTACAGGAGAAATATGACTTTCCTAATTCGGAACTTTTTCGCTTTACCCAGATAAGGCATTTCTTGGCGACCTTGAATCGCACCTCTGAACTCACCACATTCACCCCAATGGAAAACCTCTGTAGGAATTTTGATAAGCACACTGGTCACATATCACAGATCTATAATATCTTGACATCATCTACCCCTAAACTGTACTATATGCACAAATGGGAGCAAGACATGGATATAGAGCTGGATATGGAAGAATGGAGCAAAATAATACAGAATACATCTAAGTCGCTTGTTAATACCTCCTTGATAGAGGCAAACTATAAAGTAATGATGCGATGGTACATGGTCCCAGAGAGGATAGCAACTTTCGTTCCGGGGGCGTCCCCCCAGTGCTTCAGAGGATGTAACGTAAATGGCTCTATGTTCCACACTTAGTGGACGTGCCCCAAAGTGAGGAGATTTTGGATACGCACGTATAATCTTATATATTCCCTCACACAAGTGAATCTAGTTAAGTCACCTCTGTACGCACTGCTGGGGTGCCCAGTGGAAGGGGCATCAAAGCCAATGCGTAGACTAATCACATTTATATTTGTGGCGGCCAGGATATCTATAGCCAAGTCTTGGAGGTCCCACACAGTCCCCTTTTACCTACTAAAAACCAAACTGTCATGGATAATGGTAAATGAACGCCTTACGGCAATCTTGAAGGATAAGATTAATGGATTCAATAAAATATGGGACCCCTGGATAAGGTATCTTACGAATACGTAGGATGCCGATCGTGTCTGGCGTCCGCGGCGTGCAGGAGCGCATCCACAACACCTCCCCTCCCCTTACCCCCTCCCACTGCCTCACTTTCCCCTTTTTCTTCTTCTTCCTATCCCTCTTCTCTCTTTCTTTCCTCAGGTTTTTTTTTTTTTGCTAAGACTGTTTTTTTTATAACGGATTGATGACTTATTTGGACCTTAGCCCACTTGGGTGTATAAAATATTATACTGGCCGGGTAGTACATATGCTATAGTAATATTATAACTTAACAGTTGAGTTCTATACAGTTATTAAAGTTCTCATATAGATAATGAACAATGCCACCTTCTTTTCCTAGTCTGGTTCGAGGATTTAGACGATAACAGGAACCAAAACGCTAAAAGCGCACAAATAAATATAGAATTCCAGGGACTGTAACTCCGCCTAGTCACATAGTCACAGTAAGTTCCCAAGGGGGTGACGGGCGGAGGAAAACAGTGCCATTGGTATAAGATATAGTTCCTACGAACCAGGCTGAGACGATGTAATTGTAAGTTAAAGTACTACCCTGGGAGTGGTTATTCTCCCCCTTTGGTTTTACTTGCCTTCCCCCCCCCCTCCCCCCTCTTTTTTTTTTCTTTTATTAAGTCCTCCTTTCCTAAATTTTTGTTTATTACAGTTTAAATATCGATAGACGAATGCTAAATGTTGTTCCTGATTTTTGTCTTACTTTCTGTAAACCCAAAACTCAATAAATACTATTGTTTTAAAAAAAATTGTGAATGGCCTCAGAAAACAATGGTGATAACAAGGTAAGGTCGAACAAAAATTGTACCATCATCCAGAAATTATTTTGAAATAAAGAGGTTGGGAGCCTAGTTCCCAGCCAGGTACTCCCTGAGGAATCCTTATGCTGAAAAGTGTCACAGAGGAGCTGGGTAGAAGCTTTTGCTAGACATTGTTATGAGGAATCATCGAAGTATATTTGACGGCTATCAAAGAGCTAAATTATAAATAAAGGCAAAACTTTTTTTTCGTTTTGGATACAGTCTGTGCCCTCGTTAGGGAGATTCACCCTCTCTACTTGTCCTGTTTATCATTATCACTGAAAGTAAAAGTAAAACAAAATCCCAAATTTTGGGTTGTCTTCAGAAAAGTAATAGAGGGGAAATCTTCCACTGGGGACACTAGTTCAGGTGACCTGGGGGTCCCCAAGGAATTCCCTTAATATGCAGCGATTTCCCCTCACTTCCTGTTTGGCTATGGGACAGGAAGTGAAGGGAAATCTCCACAATGGGACACATATGGAGAAAAAAAAAATCTGATGGGTTATAACCCTCCCTTGCTCTATCCAAAAAAATTAAAAAGGTTTTGCCTATAGTTCAACTTTAAGGGGCAGATCTTAGAGAGAGATCCACTGCAACTCAAGGAAGACTGTGGTTGCTCCTACATGGGTCTTAGAACTCGCTGCTCTCACAGGGCCAGAAATCACTAAGAGGCTGCTCTAAACGTGCCTACTACTACCAGAATACCTTTTATATTTTTGTGATTTTATTGGGTATCCTGCACTCCTAAACCCTCACTGTTAGAACTGAGTTCAGTAATAAAAGATAACTAGACTAAGGCCACTGGTACCCAACTTTTTTTCACTCGCCACATCACACCATACACCAAAATAGTTAGCATACCACACCCATTTGGAGGTCATTCCACATCATCAAAAGAGGAAGAGTGCTACAGTAAAAACAGGAGGTTGAGCAGTGTTTTTACCACCCCCTGACCTCACCTATAACTTACCATGGCAGCTGGAGGGGTTCGTACACATGCCTTGGCAAATTCAACTCAGCAAGCAAAGTTTCACCACCGGCACCACCTGTGAAACTTGCCCAGGTGTTTCTGTAAGGCATCGTGCACACGGACATTTACACACTCCTGAGGTCTTGAAGTGTAAAATGTCTGGTGCTTTCCCTGTAGTGATTACATTCATTTTAAGGTTGGATGAGGCTAATAACTCATGGGTTGGCTAACAATACAATGGTTTCCTAAATGACAGTGAGTTAGTTACTGATTTGCACCTGCTGCCACCTAGTGTTGCCTTACTGTATATACACAAAATGAACTGCACTCAGCGGAACTCTGATGTTCCCATACATTAATCATTTTTTTAGTTCAACCAGCGGTTTGAAGGAAAAAAAATCAGATTCCCCCATCCACACCAAAGGCGGATCCAGAGTCTAGTCTCGGGAGGGGCACTGCCAGAAAATGAGGTGTTGCTTACAGAACTGCCGTTCTGTCAGAGATGAACAGAATGATCTTGTGTTCCTGCTAATCAGGAACACGGATCACTCTGTTCGTCTAGTGAATCCATCCCCCCACACAGTCAGCAAGCACCCCCTAGGGACACATGTAACCCTTTGATCAACCCCTGATGTTAACTCCTTCACAGCCAGTGTCATTAGTACAGTGACAGTACATATTTTTAGCACTGATCACTTTATTAGTGTCACTGGTCCCCAAAAAGTGTCAGTTAGGTGTCCGATTTGTCTGCTGCAATGTTGTAGTACCGCTAAAAATCACTGATCACCGCCATTACTAGTAAAAAGTAATTAAATATAAATGGCATAAATCTGTCCCATAGTTTGTGGGTGTATGAAAAGTCAATGGTAATAGTCCCACATTGTAGTGAAAAGTGAAATCCAATATATGTGAAGAAATCTTCTGATATGTGATTCTGGTATGTGATTCATCTACATGGGAATCTTGAAGTGTAGAGGGATAAAAAACTCTTACCGGAATTGGTGGATTCGGATGCCAGTAGCACCGAATCAAACGAGCTTAGAGACCCAGATAGATGGCTGTCCTGGGATGAAATGGGGGTGCCGGATCTCAAACCACATCTCCCCTTGTCTGGAACAGCTGCAACGGTGTCCACTATTCATTGTCCCTCCCCATTGTTTATTACTGGGGGCTTTCAGCATGGCAGCTTGTTGTCATCTGAGTAGGTTGCCTATGCGGGGAGCCCCTGGAGGGGACCCTGTTTTTTGCCATTGGTAAATGTAATTTCTTTCTTTTTCTTTACTCAGGAATACCGTTCCCTTGCTCCAGGTGAAATACCAGTCGCTAATTCCTTTATCTTTCTCTAGCTGCTTTTTCTGTCTGTTGCCTAAAATAAGCAGTTCGCCACTCGAACAAGACCCTCTCCAACATTTAAGGTAGGGACAGTTGTCCAGGTGAGTAAAAAAATAAATAAAAAGAGCACTTATGCTGGTACGTTTATGTATTTCGGCCTTGTACGCCAGAAGAAGTCCAAGCGGACATCAAGGTGACATAAACAAACCTGTGAAGGCCCCAACCAGATCAGGATACTATGCAAGTGGCGAGGGTTCATCCGAGAAAAGACATAGGGGGTTATTTACTAAAGGCAAATCCTCTTTGCACTACAAGAGCAATCTACAAGTGCACTTGAAATTGCACTGAAAGTGCACTTGGAAGTGCAGTCGCTGTAGATCAGAGGGGGACATGCAAGGAAAATAAAAAAAAAACATTTTAGCTTGCACATGATTGGATGATAAAATCAGCAGAGCTTCCCCTCATTTCAGAACTACCCCTCAGATTTACAGCGACTGCAAGTTCAAGTGCACTTTCAGTGCAATTTCAAGTGCACTTTGCAATTGTAGTTAGCATTTGTAGTGCAAAGTGCATTTGCCTTTCGTAAATAACCCCCATAGTTCTTCATAATCACCAACTCTCAAATCCCTAAATGCTGAGCATGCGGGGTCATCCCATTTCCAGCCAATTGGTCTGCAAAAGCTGTTTTAGTGTCTATGCAGCAGACAGAGAGTCAGAGGGTTAACATGTAAGCTGTCCTACTCAAAAGATGGGCAGGGGATACATAGCTGAAGGAGCAACAGCAGTTCCATTGCAGCAATTTGCTGAACCTCCTCCAGAGAAGTTAACTCTTCCTGGCCCATCCTCGAGAGAATCCTCTCACCACGCAGCAAGTATCCCTCCTAGACATCTGGATGATGGGGGGCATCTGAGGATACCTCAGAAGAGCTCGGCCCTCAGACTTCTACTTTTTCCTAGTTCAGCCCTATGTTCAGCCTGTAAAGCCAGCTATTGGCTGGGAGAAAGCCGACACTACATCTGAGTAGTCAAAAGATGTACTTCCCATTTCTAAAGAAGCAGGTTTCCTTCTTTCGGCTGGGTTTCCACTAGTGCGACTTGTCATGCGACTTGGGACTGCAAAGTCACATGACAAGTCATACCCCATTATTTCCTATGAGTACTGTTTATCTGTGCGATTTCAAGTCGCAGCGATGTAAGAGTAGTCCCTGCACTACTTTGGTCCCACTTTGATGCGACTTGAGGTTCATAGATCTCAAGAATACACAGGCATTGTTTCAAGTCGCATCAAAATCTTGGCAAAATCCTGCAACTTTCAGGTTGCAAGAGTGGAAACATAGGCTTACTCTGATGGATGATATCAGAAACATTGTTGAAGAGGAAAGGAAAAAAATTTAAAAAATAATGTTTTTTCCTCTCATTTGCCTAGGAAAACTTTATCCACGGTCTGAACAAGATTCTCTAATGCCAGACAGAGACGCGGCAGTGGTTCGTGTGACAAAGAATTTCATCTCACCAATCCATAATTAAGCCTCAATTGAGGATCCTTTAGCAGATGAATAGACCCCAACTTAAAGGTGCTTACCAAATGGCGGGTAAACGCCAGGAAGTCAGCAATTGCCTTATTTGTATCCAAAGCCCTGTGGGCATGGACCAAAAACTTTGGAAACAGTGATTCATCAAAATGTTCTTAGGGAAAATATAGTCAAGGCTTTGGATGAATTATGGCTCTCAGCAGACTTCACTGATGAGGTGGCGATGCATACAATTCGTTACTTCGCAAGATCAACGTCACTACTTGTGATAGCCATATGGTTATTGTGGTCAGAACTACGGGAAGCTGACACGGTTTTAAAACAAAATTAGTATCAATACCCTTTTTTTGATGGTAATCACTTCTTTGCAGAAGGGTTACAGAAAGCCATTTCCCACGTCACAGGAGGAAAGTCAGACTTGATTCCCCAGAACTGCAAAATTAGATGTACCCGGGGATTCAGGGATGCTTACTTACACGCACCCATACTACAACTGTTACAGAAGTATCTGACATTTTTGGTCAACCAGGCCCATCTACAATTCCAGAGTCTTCTCGTCGGAATCTGCACTTCCCTCAGAGCCCTCATGAGGGCTTGGATCACTATCCAAGCTTCTTTATGAGAACTGGGTCTCAGTTCTTAACACTAACCAGACAACATCCTCCTTTTATCAAAAGATTCAGCCCAGCTAGTGGAACAAAGGTGAATGCTGTGGCCTACACTATCAAGATACGGTTGGATGGTAAATCATCAAACAAGTCATCTTTTCTCCAGTTTAGGCGCCTTATTCAACACCGCAAAAGGGACGATGTCCCTGCCATCTCAGAAAGTGTGGGCAATCATTCAGAAAGTAAGGAGAGTGAGGACATGGTCCTACATAACAGCCTCGAGCTAACTCAACTTAAAAGGGATTTTTGTCTTTGTATCCAGATGGTCCCATGGACACATGGATACCTCAGGCACCTTTTAGCTAGAATTCCTGAAGAAAAGGAGCAAACCGTCTATCCCGGTCCATATATCAAACAAGTTTGACGCACAGGGGTCTGCACTAGTGGACAAAGAGGGAGATGCCTGTAAAGCCACGTCCATTAAGGCATGTCTTCTGGACCACAGTTACCACAGACACCAATGTGATAGGCTAGGAGGCACATTGCAACCAGATGTTGGTTCAAGAGAGATGGGCGTTCAATGCGGCAGACATCATCGTAAATATCCTGGAAATCCAGGTGGCTTATCTCACATTGACAGCATTTGCTCTCTCAGATCCAGGGCCGGATTTCCCACAAGGCCACCGAGGCCAGGCCTCGGGACGGCAGTGGTGCAGGGGCGGCGCTCCTGCAACGACTTCTCGGCTTTCGCAGCTGATGGCCGCGAGCCAACTGCGCACGCGCTGTTCCGAAGCCGGCCGGGCTTGGAAAAGCTCATACACGCTTGGCCGGGCGGCGCATGTGCAGTAACGTGATTGCGCCCGGTGCCATTTTTGAAAAGATCGAGAGTCTAGACCACGGCGGTTGGCGACTGTGCAGTGCACTCATCATAGGCGAAGCCGCGGAGGTGCCGAGCAGCCGGTGACAGTGAGGAGGACACTGAGGAGGAGAAGGAGAGTGAAGCTGGGGGGATATTCATAGTAAAAAAAGGAACAGAGAGAGAGAGAGAGAGAGAGGAGGATGTTACTGGGAGCCCCGGGAGGCAGAAGCCATGCCATGCAGGGGACAGAGACTGATGTGCTCTGTCCACCATCCATCAATTACTTCGTCCACATCATTCATCAGTGTGCTGTGTCCTCCTGCACCTCTCCACAGGTCAGGGCAGCATTGAAGGACCCGGCTTTGGGGCGGCAAAGGGAGTAAATCCGGGCCTGCTCAGATCAAGGACAAATCAGTTCTGATCTGGATAGACCTTAGAGCTACAATATCATACATACATCACCAAGGAGGAACCAACAACAGTTTCTTACTAAGGGAACTGGAACCCATCTTCATTTGGGCAGACGGGAATCTGAAGGACCTAAGAGTAGTCTATCTTCCAGCCCACTTAAACACAGATGCCGATCAGCTATCCCAAGGATTTCTGGATCCCAACAAATGGTCCCTACAACTGAAGTTATTCAGTTGGATTGTGGGCCAGTGGACCTTTCTTGAACTGCATCCTTTTGCTACAGCAAGCAAAACCAAGCTGCGGAGGTTTATTTCACATCTAACTCACCCTTGGGCAGAAGCAATAGTTGCCCTGTCAAGTCCTTGGGCATGCAATCTAAGTTAGGCTTCCTCCGGCCTCCTACCTCAAATTCTCTAGAGACTTGCAATATCAACAATACAGGGTGATAAACAGTGGATGATAAACAGTCCTGCCATATTTACGTGGAGACCCATGATTCCCTAAGGCAATATTTCTTAGTGTGCAGCCTCCGGTAAATATTCCTCTGATACCCTTTATTCTGGCTCGAGGCATCACACCCATCAGAATCCTCACAGAATGAACCTTCACATTAGAATGTTAAAACAGAGGCTTTGATCATTAGGATGTTCCTCCAGATTTGTTTCAACTCTGCTCAAAGCACAGGAGCCTTCAATGAACAATACGTGTGACAAGGTTTGGAATAAGTTTAGATCTTTCGCAAATGGCAAAACTTCAATCCTGAGGTACCCTCTTCCTCCCACCTCCTTGACTTCCTGCAAGCAGACCTTGATTTAGGATTAAGCAATTTAGAGGTACAGCTGGTGGCAATCTCTGCTGGGGCAACAAGAGATGGGCCGAAGATCCTTTAAAAATGGAATTCTTCAAGACAATCGAGAAGATAAGCCCACCCATTAAAACAAATCTTTCCCATTTGGGATCTCTCTATCACTCTGGAGCCCTTACCCAAACAGCCTTTTTCCCCATCTGAGTCAACATCCTTGTGGAATCTCACTTGGAAACTATTTTTATTTGTGGCGATGGCATCAGACTGGGGAGTATCAGAACTTCAGGCTCTGGGATCAGAAGACAATAATATTATTTTTTGTACTCAGATAGAGTGGAACTTAGAACAGTACATGGATTCATCCCTAGATTCTCCTCTTTCTCTACTATCTCCGAGCCTTGGGTCCTGTCAATCTTTTCAGAACCAATTTTGACCTTCTTCACGAAGACAATATTACTTTGGTACTAAGACATTATCTTCAAGCCACAAATTCCTTCAGACTTTCATCTAACCTTTTGTATTACTCCAAAAAAAAAGACAGGGGCAAAGAAGCATCATCTGGGGCCCTCCGGCCATTCCGGAACTGCAGTATCCATCATGCCTAGTCATGTCTGAATATCAGAGCTTTACAATACCTCATGGGGCATGTAGTTCTGCAGCAGCTGGGGAGCCATAGTTTGCAAATCCCTGCTCTAGTACAATAGTTTCATGGATAATCAAGTTGGTTAAGAAGGTGTACAGGGATAGGGGACTGGAACCCCCTCTTCAGCTGTATGCCACCCGGTTGTTTTCTGCTTCTTGGAAGGCCAGAGCAGACGTATTCATCAAAACAATCTAAAGGGTAGCATCATGTGCATCCTAACATGCGTTTATGAGACATTACAGAGTAGACCCGGCAGCTTTCTCATCTGTAGAAACTGGCAGACAGGCTATCAGGCCGGCATTTGCCTATTTTAAATTCTTTTTCAATAAATCTTTTACTATGTATCATTCCACCCATTTCAGCTAGTTATTTGTCACAGGTATACTGCCATGGAGGCACCAGGAAAACAGAAAATTGTTTCATACTTACCGTAATTTTCTTTTCCTGGTGCCTATCCATGGCAGCATACAATCCCACCCTCGGTATGCTATATTAAGTAGAATGCTGGGAGTGCACTAATCCTTTTCTTTTATAATTCTCACTGGTCCTGAGGGAGGAGCCAAGGCGGAGCTTGTCACAGGTATGCTGCCATGGATAGGCACCAGGAAAAGAAAATTACAGTAAGTATGAACATGGGCGTCCGCAGAACTTTTTTCGGGGGGGGGGCATAATTTTATGGACATCCATGCTCGGTCCTTTTTCGACAATGTCATGAAGGGGAGGGGCTTAGTCATTATCACATAAAGCTCAGGCAGGCAAAAGCTTAATAGAAGGATCAAGCTGCCATTGTCTGATTAGCAATTTCTAACCTGTTTTTATGTTTACACTATTGAATGCACCAAATTATTCATACACACATGATCAAGGCACTACAAGTGAGTTATAAAAAGAAAACACATGTAGAATCTGCATTTGGTGTTAACAAAGGGCAATTAAAATATATGATAAATGTTTTTTTTTTGGAATATATTAACTTAAATATATACACATATATATATTTAGAAATAAATAAATGTAAATCCAAATTGGAAAATAAAACATATAAACTTTAACTGCAAACATCTGCACTCTTGCTTAAATTTAACAATCACATTTTTCAAAGAGTATTCTTTTTGTACAATTTTTCTTCACTGGTTAGTGATCTCGAAAAAGAAACTGTAAACGTCTGTGGTCCTGTGTAAATTTATCAATTACTTTGTCAATCAACTGTTGTTTGTTTTCAGCAATTTTTGCTCTATGTATGCTCATCATGCACAGGTGTATATATATTTTTCTAAGGACACCTCAAACACAGATCACAATTGCAGTGCTTTTTCCTGCCCCAGATCTCATGGTACCATAGTACCATGCAATTTGGTGCAGTAGGCTTTTGAAAAAGTAGCGTGTGCATTACATTTTTGTGCCATCCAATGTGATTTCATCCCAGTTAAATGAATGAGCTGAAAATTGCACCGCATGGAGTTGCACAGGAATCCAGCAGGCATTTTCAAAGCTGCATTGGAAAAACAACAAGCAAAATATGGAACAGCAAGCAAGTAAAGTCAAATCAAAAAATGACTCCCAGCCAAGGTAAAATTTTATTGAAAATGATTGCACTCCAATCACTGAATCACCCTTTAAACTAAAAGCAGTGAGTTAGTACATTAGTGGGTGGTGGTGGACACAGCAGCTTCCCCCCTTATCAGACCAGGTCAGGGAGGCAGAAACAAACACCCCACCCTCTTCTCACAGCACACCAGCTGAGGGCAGCGAACACCGACCATGCCAACCCACACCCCCTTATCATAAGCTCACCTTGGAGGACACTGGCAGGGAGGGCGGCTGGCTCAGCCTCAGGTACACGTACACCATGTCCGGAAGACAGTGTGTGTGGTAGCAGCTGCGCCGCTCAGGCGGAGAATAGTAACAGGCCTGGCTCGGCAGCGCAGCAGTGATGAGAGGAGCGAGGAGGAAAACACAGACCAGACCATTGCCACCGCAGCGCAGTGGGTGATCAGAGAGAGCTCAGAGCAGCCAGCAGAGAAACAGGTGTAGGAAAAAAAGTCAGCGGCGGCCGCCATTGCGGCTGAGGCGGACATTTCAACACAGTCTGCAAGTGATTCCAGGGGGGGCAATTGCCCTGCCTTGCCCCTATTTGCGGAAGCCCATGAGTATGAAGCAATTTTCTGTTTTACTGGCTTCTCACAAGTAGGCAAATTTCTTGGCTGCTTGTGTCTATTGCAGTTTGCAGGTTTCAATACGCAACAGTGAAATGCTCCAATTATAATGCCACAGCTGACAACATATTACTACTACGTCAGCGCTGCATTTCATATTTTGCATAGTCACTAAGAAACGCTATTATTTAGCATTAAGTCTCCTCTTGCGTTTGGCTAATTGTATTAAAGCATAACTAAGGTCTGCAACACTTACCTCTCTTTCAACATTCTGAGGCCCTTGCCGGCGCTGGCATCTTCAACCAGCTTCTTCTGGGTTCCAGGATGTGGTCCTCTTCATTGACTGGCGCAAGGTGATATCAATCCTGCGCATTCGTAGAAGTGCAGTCATTCCAGTACACAGGATCTATACCAGTATGTAAAGAAGACAGGCAGGTAGGTTTGTTTTATTGCAGAAGAGCCATTGCCATGTCTCTCCCCCCCCCTACGCAGTTGCTGTCACATTTTAAAACTGGTGTGGCTGTGCAGGGTTCTGTCTACACAACCACATCATTCATTCACAGGAATCTGTGAATGAAGAAACTACAAGTCCCATCTTCCACTGTGACAGACAGCCTGTGGTGCTCAATGGACTGCGAGGGCACTGATCAGCACATTTGCAGTCCACTGACATTTCCTCCAGCTTTCAGAAAGAAAGCCTGTACAGAGGTAGAGGCAAGAATGCTGGAGGACATGTCCACAAGAGCCCTTACATTGTACTTGTGAGCCACTGATCACAGGTGCAATGTTCTGCAGGCTCCAGTGAAAGAAATAATAAATGCACCTTTTTTTGCTGCAGAAATATGTGCATTTGTTTTTTTTTTCAGAAAGTTGAACTTATCCTTTCAATGCCATACAAAATGAAAAGGTATTTGGTTCACAATTCCAAGAAATCTACCAAACAAAATGGAAAATATTTCCTTTACGGATTTGTCATTCAAAAAAGGGGAGAAAAACAGGGACTTCATTTTGGGTCATAGCAAGTTTGTGTTAGAGATGTATAGAAGCTTCAGTTTATTTCTACTGGAGATTTGTAGCTATCTATACAGTAGCTGCTGGTTACAATAACGGCTGCAAATTGGTGGGCCAAGATTATCATTAGTTTCAATGGACAATAATTAGTAAGGTCTTATTCACACTTGTTGCAGTCCCTGCTGCCCTTCTGAAAAGCAATTTGCTGCGGACCACTTTTCAGAAGAAGGTTTACAGGTGACTTGGGCTTTTTCATTGGAGCCAATTATGGCGACTTCCCCACCTCATTATGTAAGTACATGGATTCTTGTGTCTTTTATCTCTCCTCTGGGACAGAGCAGTTTGCAGATGGAACGACTTTCCATTCTACTTCACTGCTGTGCGGCTGCTCAAGATTTCCCCTGATGCCATCCCACCTGTTGCTAACATGTTCAGCCAGGTGTGCAAAAGCCTAGGCACATGGACATTAGTTGGCGGTGTTATATTCCTGTATTCTCTGACTGTATGCACCCTCCTGATCCTCTGTTCTGTGCTGGCCTCCTCCTGAAAGCTGTGCGCCTGATAATGATGGCTGGGGGCTCCACAGGGACAATAGAGCTTATGACAACATAGACATCTGACTGAAAGACGATGGAGAGGATTTAGCCTAAAACATTCTGGTCCCACACATAAAGATTCACGCTTGTTGTACCCAGCCGAGATTTGAGCCATCTAGTTTTTATACAAACTCGAACCAATTTATTGGCTTGAAGTTGGCAATAGGATCCATGACCTCAACTGGGACAGAGCTTTCTCACACTGGGTAGTATATTTTGCTTTCATTGTGCTTCACAGAGATTCAAGTCATCCCATGCCAGATGCAGTAAAGAAGCCCCAAAACATAACTAAGCCTTGTCCATTTTCATGGTAGTTACAGTGTTTTTCCTCATTTCTTCTTGGCTGGTGAAGAGTAGCAGTATGTCCCTACCTCTGCTTTTAGCAGCTTCTGCCGGGTTAAGCCTCTCCCGTGAGTAGTCCCTGTTTTTGTGCCGCTAACAGTGCTGATAAGGCAGGGAACTCCTTCTGTGGATCTTTTGGGGTCCTACAGAGTTTCCTTATAGGAACGCAGTCTGCTTACCTTGAATGGTGTGCACTGTGAGTTGTGCAGGAGGATGGGTTCCCCTTTAAATTTCCTTTTGTTTTGCAGCTTTTTTAAAAATTATTCTTCTCTTTTAGTTTTCCCTTCCTTCCCGCAGCCTATTTGTGTTCGGCTCCCACGCACATGTGGGTTTGCTGGGATTCCCAGGATTGGAGTGCACATGCGCGTTCGCATAGGTGTGCGCAGCCTATTGCATTAGGGTGTGCACCCCCAAAACGCAAACACATTTGCATGTATATATACTGACGGTGTCAGTAGGGAAGAGATTGCTTGCAGTAGTTTTTATTTTTTACAATTTTTTACTTTATCTTAAAACATTTTTGGAGCCTTTAGGGGTCTTTGGTGAAATATTAGGGGTCTTAACAGGGGAAATCTACACCACACGGGGTGATTAGTGTGTGCCCAGGCACACCTGGCACACCCTGTACGCACGCCTATGCGCGTTCGGGATTCTGGCGTCTCGAGGTCCAGGTGGCAGCTATTTCAGCAGCAACCAATACAATATAGGCAGAGGATCCTTTTGTCATTACTTTCCTCAAGGGTGTATTGAAGATCCGTCTGCCTTTTAGGCGTTCTTTTCCTAAATGGGACCTATCTTTAGTACTGGAAGTCTTAACCAATCAGCCATTTTCACCGGTAGAACAAGTTTCCATCTGGAATCTATCACTTAAGGAAGCTTTTCTCTTGGCTATTACGTCAGGTAGAAAAATTTCTGCGCTTCATGCTCTGGGAATAGGCGATGTCCACATCTCTTTTTACCCGGACAGAGTTAAACGATGTCCTTTCCGAGGATTTACACCTGATGGAACCATGGGCGCTCCCAGTATTTTCAGACTCTGAATCAAATTCCTGTCATGAACTGGAGTACTCAGGGCTTAGCTGAAACCAAAAGTTTCAGGAACTCTGAATGATTATTTGTCAAGGAAACCTTCAGCAGAACCTTGGCGTCGTGGGTAGTCAAGCTAATCCAAACGCTTACAAGGTTAAGAGTATGGATCCTCCTTTACAGGTGAATGCAATTCAACTAGAGCAGTCTTTGCCTCATGGGCAACAAGGGCAAATGTCTCCTTGGAAACAGTGTGCAAGAGTGTGCAGGGCAGCCACATGGCTGTCTCCTCACACATTCCTCAAGCACTACCACATTAACCCAGGAACTCTGACAATTGTAGAGTTGGGGAAAAGAACAATTCAGTCAGCTCTCTCTTCATCTAAATAAATATGTTTTTGTTAAGCATCAGCCCACTCTTTTGAGCTAGATATTTATCATCAGTATTCTGCCCTGGAGGAGCCAGGAAAATGGAAAATTGTATCATACTTACCGTAATTTTCCTTTCTTGGCGCCTATCCATAGCAGCTTACACTCCCACCCTTGGTATTCTATTTTTACAGAGAATGCTGGGGAAGGGGGCAAGTCTTTCTTTTATGCTATTCACTAGTCCTGAGGGAGGAGTCGAGGCAAAGCTCTGTCATTAGTATGGTGCCATGGATAGGCGCCAGGAAAGGAAAATTACGGTAAGTATGATTCAATTTTCCTTTTTTTTTTTCTTTGAATATAGAACTGATGTGGCTTGCCAAAAAGCTCCAGTTTTATCCCATCAGTTCAAAGTGCATTTTTCCATCTTTCATCGGGTGAGTCTTCCTGGGTCTTCTCTGTGTCTTCTATAGTTTAACCACTTGCCGACCAGGCTTTTTCTGGCACTTTTTGTTTACAAGTTTAAATCAGTATTTTTTGCTAGAAAATTACTTATAACCCCCAAACAGTATACATTTTTTTTTAGCAGAGACCCTAGGGAATAAAATGGTGATCATTGCAATTTTTTATGTCACACGGTATTTGTGCAGCAGTTTTGCAAACGCAATTTTTTTTGAAAAAATACACTTTAATGAATTTAAAAAAAAGACCCTACCCTAATTTATTTGTTTTAATGTGAAACATGTCACACTTTAAAATTGTGCACGCTTGTGGAATGGCGACAAACTACTGTACTTAACCATTTCCATACCGGGCCATAGTAAAATGACGCCAGCAGGAACATGTCCTCCCTCTGGGTGGACGTCATATGACGTTCCCCCGTTCTCGCTGATCTCGCTTGCCCCTGGGGGCGCGCAGCATAGCGATCAGGGATGAAGCTATAAATGGCCTCATCCCAGAAGGATGGGCTCTTTTTCTGTGAAGCTTCAATTACGTAGCCTTATTCTTACCCGGTACTAAGAATGTAAGGGCTGACGTATTGTTGTGACAGTTTTCCTCTGCTTCCAAGATGGAGTCAGTTCCTACTCCTGTGATACCTCCCGATTGTATTTTGGCCACTGTTCGTACCAGTCTCACTTTACTGTTGGGTGACAGAATTCTTGCCGCTCAGATGCATTCTCCTCCTGAGAAACCTGGTGACCGCTGCTTTGTCCCTGAGAATCTCCGCACTGCTTTGCTCAAGACTTACCATTCTCCTAAGGCAGCTGGCCACCCAGGGAATAATCAACTAATTTAGGCTATTTCGCAATAATTTTGGTGGCCTAGCCTCCGCGCTCATGTGACCGCCTTCGTAGCCGCTCATTCTGTGTATGCTCAGAGTAAGACACCACAACACCTACCAGTGGGGCTCCTTCAGCCTATACCCAATGGAGAGAGGCCTTGGACCCACCTGTCCATTGATTTTATTGTGGAGTTACCCAACTCACAGGGCAACAGTTATTCTTATGGTGGTTGACCGGTTCTTGAAAATGTCACATTGTATTCCACTAAGAAAGTCCACATCCAAAGAACTGGCGTCCATTTTTGCTCGACAGATCTTTCGGTTACATGGGCTACCCAAGATTACCATCTCAGACAGGGGTAGTCAGTTTGTCTCCAGGTTCTGACGAGCCTTTTGTGCACAGTTGGGAATTCAGCTTTCCTTCTCCTCTGTGTATAACCTGCAGTCCAATGGCGTCGCAGAACGAGCCAACCTAGCAGTTTCAATGTTGCTATATTTTGGACCACCATAACAACTGGTCAGATCTCTTACCTTGGGCGGAGTTTGCTAACAATAATGCCGTCAGCACCGCTTCCCGATTGTCTCCGCTTAAGCCATATTATGGTTTCCAGTCATCCATGTTGCCTGTCTCATTTGTTCCTCAAAGAATTTCTGCGTTAGAGGAGTATCTTTGTGATCTTCATTCCACTTGGGTGCAGGTCCAAAAGTCCTTGCGAGGTGCCAGTGATAGGTACAGGCTCCATGCTGACCGAAGACGCCTACCTGCGCCTTCCTACCAAGTTGGGGAGAGGGTCTGGCTGTCATCTTGTAACCTCAGACTCCGTGTTCCCTCAATGAAACTGGCACCAAAGTTTATTGGGCCAATCCGTAACTACCTTTGTAACACGTCCTCGCCCGTTTCAGGTGGAAAACCAAAAAGAGTAGGATATACAATCAATCATTAATTTTCTGTAGGTTCCATGGGCACATACAGTACCTGGTTTATTGGAAAGGGTATGGTCCGGAGGAACGCTCTTGGGTTTCATCCTCGGACGTACATGCTTCTGTGTCAGAAACCATGAATCAGACCGAGACAGAAGTACAGTTAAATCACACTTGTTTAATAATAAAGTAAATAGAACAAATGTAGTCAAAACATAGACAAAGTTTGGTAACCGGAATGGATAGTCAGACAAGCCAGAAAGTCAGGAAGCCAGGGAACAGTGTAGTGGGACAGCAAGCAGGATCTGAAGCCAGAAGGAATTTCAGCCAAGCAAGTCTTTAACAGGAACGCAGGCACATCTGTGATGTTGACCAAGGCGAAGGCAGAGATCATCTGGGCTGGACGGCTTAAGTAGGCAGGACTGACGAGCAGGATATCATCAACAGGTGAGTCACTGTGGAGAGATAGGAGCTGGCAATTAGCCGACCGCTTAGCTGAGCGGCCAGCTTAGAGAAGGAAGGGCTGAGCCCAGCCCTCACATTCTGTCCTCCTCTGTGCTTTCAATAGACGTTTTCCCCTCAAACCTGGTAGCCCTCTGAGGGGGAGGGGTCATTGAGGATAGGGTACTGTCAGGGCTGGGCTCTCAGCCCTCCCTTCTCAGGTTGCTCAGCTGTCGGTTAATTGCCAGCACTCATCATTCCACTGTGGCTCACCTGATGATCATTTCCTGCTTGTCATTCCAGCCTACAGCCAGCCCCTTCTGGCTATTTAAACTGCCTCATTCATTTCTTCTGTGCCTTCGCCTTGGTCAACATATCTAGAGACTCTATGCTGTTCCTGTTGAAGACTTGCCTAGCTGACATCCCTTCTGGTTCCCGATCCTGTCTGCTGCCTCTGACTATGCTGATCTCTGGCTTCCTGTTCCGACTACCTGATTTAGCTACCGAACCCTGGCTATGTTTTGACTACGTTTACCAGTTGTACCATTTTTACTATTCTTATAAAATTTGTGATTTTTACTGCATTTTCTGTCTCAGTCTGTTTCCTGGTTCCTGACATAGAGTACCCGAGTACCTATCTACAGCCCATGCCTCATAGAATATACGTTGGGGTGTTTGCTTTCCAAAATGGGGTCATTTTGTGAGTAATTCCACTGTCCTGGTGCTCCAGGAACTTCAAAAGTGTGATAGATAATAATGAAATTAGATGTGTAATTTATGCTCCTAGAACGCCCGATGTTGGGCCTCTGTGTATGGCTAGGCTGTGAAATAGTCTCACACATGTGGTATTGCCATACTCGGGAGGCGTAGCAGAATGTATTTTGGAGTGTAATTTAAAGTGCTGTGTGTGAGAAATAACTTGTTATTATGACAACTTTTTGTAATAAAAAAAAATCCTAATTTTACCAAGAATTGTGGGAAAAAAATTACAACTTCAAAAAACTCGCCATGCATCTTACTAAATACCTTGGACTGTCTACTTTCCAGAAAGAGGTCATTTGGGGGGTATTTGTACTGTCCTGACATTTCAGGGCCTCAAGAGATGAGATAGGCAGTCAGAGCACCAGGTGTGATCAATTTTCAATGATTTCCACCATAGTTTGTAGACTCTAAGGCCGGGTTCACACTAGTGCGACAAACGCTCCGACATTGGGAGCTCATGTCGCATGACGTGTGAAATACAATGTTTCCCTATGGGAGCCGTCCTAACTGGTCCGACACAAGTCGGTCCGACTTTGAATATGCTCCCTGTACTACTTTGGTCCGACTTTGATCCTACTTAAGCCCATTGACTATCATTGAAGTCGGATCGCCGTCTTGCATGATCCGACTTGTGCTCAGATGATCTTGAGGGGGAACTCCGCGCCAAATTTTAAATAAAAAATCGGCATGGGTTCCCCCTCTAAGAGCATACCAGGCCCTTCGGTCTGGTATGGATTTTAAGGGGAACTCCCTACGCCGAAAAAACAGCGTGGGGGTCCACCCCAAATCCATACCAGACCCTTATCCGAGCATGCTGCCCCGCCGGTCAGGAAAGGGGGTGGGGACGAGCGAGCGCTCCCCGCCCTCCTGAGCCGTACCAGGCTGCATGCCCTTAACATGGGGGGTGGGTGCTTTGCAGCAGGAAGGCGCCCTGCGGCCCCCCCCACCCCAAAGCACCTTGTCCCCATGTTGATGAGGACAAGGGCCTCTACCCGACAACCCTGGCCGTTGGTTGTCAGGGTCTGCGGTCGGGGGGCTGATTAAAGGTGGCCCCCAGATCCCGACCCCCCACCCTATGTGAATGAGTATGGGGTACATCGTACCCCTACCCATTCACCTAGGAAAAAAAAAAAAAAAAAACACACTAGACAGGTCTTTACAGTAATTTATTAGGCAGCTCCGGGGGTCTTCTTCCGACTTCGGGGGTCTCTTTCTTCTCTGCGTTCTCCGGCCTCTTCTCCATGCTCTCAGGTTCTTCTCCAGCTCTCGTATCTTCTGCCGGGCTCCTCCGCTATCTTCTGCTAGCGGTGGCCCGGTCTTCTTCCCTCTTCTCGTCTTGCGATGTTGACACAACGCTCTCTCCCACTGTAATGCCGTGTGCGTGGTCCGCAACAACTTATATAGGGATGGGGCGTAGTCACCGGCTGATGTCACCTGGTGACCCCGCCCCTTATGATGTCACAGTCCCATCATGCAGAAGATAGCGGAAGAACAGGAGAGCAGGAAAAGAACCGGACACCGGGAGAAAAGGTCGGAGAGCGGGAGAAGAGGCCGGAGAGAGCGGAGAAGTCGGAAGAGACCCCCAAAGTCAGAAGAAGACCCCCGGAGCTGCTTAAAAAAATTACTTTAAAAACCTGTCTTGTGTTTTTTTATTGACACTTTTTTGGCCCCAGGTGAATGGGTAGGTGTATGATGTACCTCATACTCATTCACATAGGGTGGGGGGCTAGGATCCCGGGCCCCCCTTATTAAAGGGGGCTCTCAGATTCCGATAAGCCCCCTCCGCCGCAGACCCCGACAACCAACGGCCAGGGTTGTCAGGAAGAGGCCCTTGTCCTCATCAACATGGGGACAAGGTGCTTTGGGGTGGGGGGGGGGGCCGCAGATGAGGATCCGACTTGAAGGCGACCTCCATTGAATTCTATGGGTACAGGTCGCCTAGAAGTAGTACAGGAACCTTTTCTGAAGTCTGAGCCACTTCAGTAGTGTACATTAAGACGGCTCATTATTCTGACTCCGATTGTTGTGAAACGATTTATCCCTTGTGAGACCTCTATGCCTGGCCTGTATAAGCAGATATAATCACTGAGGACAATCCTCAGATAGTTTGAACTCACCAATACCGATTTCCAGCCACAGATGCTTTATTCTGAACATCAGATTACAGCAGATGACAGGATACAAACAGATGAACAGGTTGTGGTATTGTGCGGTCAAAAGATGATACTGTCTGTAGCTTACAATGGAGAATACATGTGTCCTGCTACATGTGGCTTGCTGCTGCATCTATGACACAGGAAGTATAAAACACAGGAAGAAGGGTGGAGCATTACATTCAAAGGAAGTGTGTCATAACATAAGGAAAAAATAAACTTGAGAGACAAGTGCATTACCACAAAGGTTCACTAGATGGCAGCATGTAAACTAAACATAAAAGTCCATAGAAAATGGTTAGGAAAACAATATATATAAATTATATGCCCTGTTGGGGCAGCACACTCCCCGTCTGGCATTGGTAAATGTCACTATATATATCAGAACGGTAGTGACACAATTGCAAATAATAACAGTGTAATTTGCTGGATGTCTTGAAGACCTGAAAGACATAATGAACATGCATATAATGCAAAAAAAACAACTATTAATTCAAGGCTTCAAGATATGTCAACTTAAGTCCAAGACACTTTCTTCTTGAAGTCGCAGATAGGATCCAGCAGCGTAGGCAAACAAGTTCATTCTCCAAAGGGTAAGAGCAGAATAAGTTCCGTGATAGGTCTGATGAAGGTCTTTACAGTCCCTTGTCTTGAAACCTTCACCTCCACCTTGCGCACCTTACTGTAATCACTAGGAACGCTTTTTACAATAAGTCCCATGGGCCATTCGATTCTTTCAGCTTGCTGGTCCTTAAGCAAAACAAGGTCTCCAACTTGGAGGTTAGGGTTCAGGTGATGCCATTTCCTACATCCTTGCAGAGTAGAAATATACTCCATCTTCCAACGATTCCAGAAGCAGTTGGCGAGGTGTTGTACTCGCTTCCACTGGTCATAGCAAAGGTTTCCTGCTTTGAAGTTTCCAGGTGGAAGAGGAACAGACCCAAGCTTCTGGGTAAGAAGAGTAGCTGGAGTAAGGATAGTTGGGGTCTCTGGATCTTTGGACACTGGGACAAGTGGTCATGAATTGATTATGGCAGATGCCTCTGCCAGGAAGGTAGTTAGAATCTCATGGATAAGTCTTGTGGAATTAAAGTCCATAAGCATAGAATCCAATATTTTACGTGTGATACCTATCATTCTCTCCCATGAGCCACCCATGTGGAAAGAATGAGGAGGATTGAAAATCCATGTACAGCCTTTTTCAGCTAACAGGTCTTGGATTGGCCTAGAGTTGAGCTGTAGCTCTCGACAGGCTCCAACAAAATTAGTTCCACAGTCAGATTTTAGTGTCTTGACTGGTCCTCTGATGGCTAGGAATCGTCTTAGAGCATTGATAAAACTTGAAGAATCCATAGATTCTATTACTTCAATGTGTACTGCACGCACACTCATGCAAGTGAACAGCACTGCCCATCGTTTGCTATATGCTTAGCCACCTCGAGTTCTGCGGGCTGTTACTACCCATGGCCCAAAGACATCCAGACCAACATGAGTGAAAGGTGGGTCAGTACTTAACCTGTCAGCTGGCAAATCTGACATTTGCTGTTGCTGGTGTTTCCCTCTCAGTTTGCGGCACTGAACACAGCTGTGTAGTGTAGCTGTGATCTGTCTTTTTGCTCCTATAATCCAAAGGCCTGCAGCTCTTATGGCACCCTCTGTGAAGTGTCTACCTTGGTGCTTAACCCCTTCATGGTAGTGCCGTATGAGCAAAGTGGTGATGTGATGGCGAGCAGGTATAATGAGAGGATTCTGTTCTTGCTCACTCAACTCAGCCTTGTTTAACCACTTCCCGCCTGCCCTATGGCGGATTGACGTCCGGGAAGTGGTTCTGTTATCCTGACTGGACGTCATATGACGTCCAGTAGGATAACATGCCGCAGCGCGCCCCCGGGGGCGTGCATCGCGGCGATCGGTGGAGCGGTGTGTCAGTCTGACACACCGCTCCACCGATCTTGGTAAAGAGCCTCCGGCGGAGGCTCTTTACCACGTGATCAGCCGTGTCCAATCACGGCTGATTACGCTGTCAATAGGAAGAGCCGTTGATCTGCTCTTCCTCACTCGCGTCTGACAGACGCAAGTAGAGGAGAGCCGATCGGCGGCTCTCCTGGCAGGGGGGGTCTGCGCTGATTGTTTATCAGCGCAGCCCCCCCGGAGATCACCACACTGGACCACCAGGGATCGCCACTAGGACCACCAGGGAAGGGGCAACATGTGGATGGCCAGGTATGTACCCCATGGCCATCCACATGTGCCCAGTGTGCCAAATCTGTGCCAATCAGTGCCCACAAATGGGCACTGATTGGCACCATCATGTTGCAGTGATGCCCAGCAATGCCACCCTTAGGGGCATCACTGCAAACAAGCAGTGCCATCCATCAGTGTCCATTCATGCCACCTGTCAGTGCCCATCCGTTCCCATCTATCAGTGCCCATCTGTGCCAACTATCAGTGCCACCTATAAGTAACCATCAATGCCACCTATGAGTGCCCATCAATGCCACCTATGAGTGCCCATCAGTGCCGCCTATAAGTGCCCATCCATGCCACCTATGAGTGCCCATCAGTGCCGCATACCAGTGCCACCTATCAATGCCCATCAGTGCTCATCAGTGCCACCTCATCAGTGCCACCATATCAGTGCAGCCATATCAGTGCCCGTCATTGAAGAAGAAAACGTACTTATTTACAAAAAGTTTTAACAGAAACAAAGAAAAACTTGTTTTCTTTCAAAATTTTAGGTCTTTTTTTATTTGTTGCGCAAAAAATAAAAACCGCAGAGGTGATCAAATACCACCAAAAGAAATCTCTATTTGTGGGAACAAAATGATAAAAAATTTGTTTGGGTACAGTCTAGTATGACCGCGCAATTGTCATTCAAATTGCGACAGCACTGAAAGCTGAAAATTGGCCTGGGCGGGAAGGTGTCTAAGTGCCTGGTATTGAAGTGGTTAAACGTCCACCAACCCTTAGCATACCATGATTGTCAATGAATGGATTCAGGTTGGCAATTGGGCTGTTTTTTGCAATGTCCCTCTTGTCACGGATACATTTAATTTCTGAGCCAAAGACACTCTGTTGTACACTTCGTATTATGATCAGTTCACCTTGAGCAATGTCTTTTGCAGAAAGAAGCTTTTGGCACACGTGCCAACCTTGACAGTGAGCATCTGTGGGTTTTGTGTGGAAGCAATCTGCAATATATACTAACCTTGCGATGGTGCGTACAATCCTTCTCCACTTGGAGAAACGGTCAAAGCGTTGACAGCCCAAGGCGAGTCTTTGTTCAGTTCTGGTGACGAGGGTTTTAACTTCAGGACGAATCTCTGGATCCTTGTCAGGTTCTAGAAGACTGAAGACATCAGCTGTGCTTTCTTCTGGATGATCCAGCAGGAATTTAGGCTCTTGTATGGTAATGGGAGCCACGAATCCCAATGGATCATATAGACTGTTCACCACTGACAGAACACCACGCTTGGTAAATGGCTCGTCTGCAGAGCTGACTTGAAAGCTGGAGGTATCTTTTAATAAGTCCCACCGTAGGCCCAGACTTCTCTGTACAGGTGTTCATTCCCAGATTCAAGTCTTTAAACCCTGTGGCATGGTCATTGTCAAAGATCCTTTTCATAAAGGTGATGAAATGGTCCTTCAGGCCTGTTCTTTAGTGTTCGCTGAAGTGAGTTGAATCTGGATAGAGCCTTTTCACGATTGGTTGGGAGTTTAACCCTTGCAGCATGAAGAGGTAATGGTGCAATGCAGCTGTTAGACTCATCCTTGAAGAACTCTTTGTCCATTATTTTGATGAACTCTCTGTCTTCGACTGACAATGCTTTTTTGTTGTCATCGCTTGTAGTACAAAACACTGTGGTACCTAGGTTGCCATCACAAAGGTTAGGAGTGACATCAGGTACTTGGATGATGTCAAGAGGCTTCTCTTTTACTTCATAATGGCGAGGGCACTGTTTGAAGTGGGATGCACGTCCAATTCCTAACGCGTACGTTTTGAAGGAGTGGATCTCGGATGACGTACGCATACTATCCAAGCATACGTTGCCCACGATTACCCAGCCTAGGTCAAGTTTTTGTGCGTAAGGGGCATCATCAGGTCCATTGCACTGCTTGCGTACTTTATGTACTCTGAGAATCTCTCTTCCTAGCAAGATCAAGATTTCAGCATTCATGTCCATTGCAGAAATTTCATTAACAAGGTGCCTCAAGTGAGGATGACGATATGCAGCCTCTGGAGTAGGAATTTCTTCCCTTTCGTCTGGTATCTGGTCACACTCGACTAATGTTGGTAGGGGTATGCCCTCTCCCTTATTGATATGAGAGACCGTGAACCCATCGGCCCTTCTGCCGAAGGTCTCTTCACGACCAGAACAGGTTCTGAAAGTATACGGTGATGCGTGTCCCTCTATACCAAAGATCTCAAAGAATTTAGGCTTAACCAAGGATCTGTTGCTCTGTTCATCTATTATGGCATACATCCTAATAGCTTCCTCAGGTTGACCCTTTAGGTATATCTTGACTAGGCATATCTTTGCACAGCATTTGTGATCTAAGCCTTCCTCACAGACTTCTGTGTATGAAGAATAAACGTTAGCTGTGGCTGGAGCTTGACCTTGTTGCTCCCCGCCATGACTTGAGATAGGGCTGGAGGTAGGAGGCTGCTGTGAATTGTCTGAGGGTGGACCCGGATGCATAGCTGTAACATGTCTGTCGCTACTGCATTCTGTGCACTTGATGACAACTTTACAGTCTTTAGCAAAATGTCCATAACAAGCACAGCACCTGTAGCATATTCCAAATTTCTGAAAAATCTCCCTGCGCTCTTGTAACGTCTTTGCCCTAAGCCCACAACATTTCTTTAGGGGGTGAGGCTTCTTGTGAATAGGGCACTGACGGTTAGGGTCTTTATCTCTGTCACCCGAATCGCTCTGGTGAGCAGGAGAGGATACGGGTGGTGAGATGTCTGTCCTTTTAACAGATATTGCTGTTAAATATCTCGCTTATCTGTAGCGTTCGTACGCGGCAGATAAGCGATCTTTAGAGTCTCTTAGTTCAGCTGGTTGATCGTTAAAGTGTGACACAACTGACATGCAGTGTGAAGTTCTGTCCCATAAGTCTGACAGATTGCTGGAGAACTTATCTCTAGTGGTTTCATAGTTTTCTCTGAGTTTTTGTGTCGGTTTTATTGTACGTTTGGGTCTTACACTCTTATTCAGCAATATCTGCAGAATCTGCTCCCTGTACATCTGCGGGTTCAGAGGCATGATGCATCTGTGTTGGTTCAGCCACAAAAGGGTGCTCAGAGTCTTGTGTAGACATTTTTGCAGAAAATGGTACTGTCTCTTTAAGAAAACAAACAGCAGCTTAGACAGGTGGGGTAACACAGTTCAATGTAGAGAAACAGTTTTTAACATTCACATGAGGTGCAGTAAGCCTGTGCAACCATGTGCTTTCACAAGATGGCAGATGGCACTGAGCTTGATTGCAGATCAGGAACACACATACACACAGCAGACTGTAGGAATTCTATACATCTTTTGACTATTCTGACTCCGATTGTTGTGAAACAATTTATCCCTTGTGAGACCTCTATGCCTGGCCTGTATAAGCAGATATAATCACTGAGGAAAATCCTCATCAGATAGCTTGAACTCACCAATACTGATTTCCATCCACAGATGCTTTATTCTGAACATCAGATTACAGGATACAAACAGATGAACAGGTTGTGGTATTGTGCGGTCAAAAGATGATACTGTCTGTAGCTTACAATGGAGAATACATGTGTCCTGCTACATGTGGCTTGCTGCTGCATCCATGACACAGGAAGTATAAAACACAGGAAGAAGGGTGGAGCATTACATTCAAAGGAAGTGTGTCATAACATAAGGAAAAAATAAACTTGAGAGACAAGTGCATTACCACAAAGGGTCCCTAGATGGCAGCATGTAAACTAAACATAAAAGTCCATAGAAAATGGTTAGGAAAACAATATATATAAATTCTATGCCCTGTTGGGGCAGCACACTCATTGACTATAATGCAATTCCTATTGTCAAGCGACTTGGGGCGACTTGAGGGCTGACAAGTTGGATCTCAAGTCATTGTATTGTGAACCGACATTTATTATCCACTAATTTGGGGCATTTTTACCAAAAATATGTAGCAGTATATATTTTGGCCCACATTTATTAGCAAAAATTACTTACAGTATCTCACAAAAGTGAGTACACCCCTCACATTTTTTGTAAATATTTTATTATATCTTTTCATGTGACAACACTGCAGAAATGACACTTTGCTACAATGTAAAGTAGTGAGTGTACAGCTTGTATAACAGTGTACATTTGCTGTCCCCTCAAAATTACATCAACGCACAGCCATTAAAAGAGAAGTATGTTTTGTTTTTTTCTTTACCCATCATACTTAACAAGGTGGATGCAGCATCGATCCGATGCTGCATCTGTCCCCCAGTGCCTCTGCACTGAGAACTGAGCGATCAAACATCGCCAATGGCTCAGTTCTCTCAGCTCCCTAGGCGCTCACTGGAGTGCCGAGCTGTGGAGGGGCGGGGAGCGGCCATCTCAGGCTCTCAGTAGCTCGCTGAGAGGCTAAGACAGGCATCAGTCCAGGCGCCTGGCGGATCCAGACTTTTTTTGTCGTGATGATGCGGTGCCTGGACTGATTCCAGTAAGCAGAGAGCGGACTTCAAACCGCTCTCTGCTGAAAACGGTCATAGGAGTGTAAAACGGGTTGCACTCCTGTGACCCATAAGAGAAGTCCAGCCAAACAAGCTCAGGGTGGACTTCTCCTTAAATGTCTAAACCGCTGGCAACAAAAGTGAGTACACTCCTAAGTGAAAATGTCCAAATTGGGCCCAATTAGCCATTTTCCCTCCCCGGTGTCATGTGACTCGTTAGTGTTACAAAGTCTCAGGTGTGAATGGGGAGCAGGTGTGTTAAATTTGGTGTTATTGCTCTCACTCTCTCATACTGGTCACTGGAAGTTCAACATGGCAGCTCATGGCAAAGAACTCTCTGAGAATCTGAAAAAAAGAATTGTTGCTCTACATAAAGATGGCCTAGGCTATAAGAAGATTGCCAAGACCCTGAAATTGAGCTGCAGCAGGGTGGCCAAGACCATACAGCAGTTTAACAGGACAGGTTCCACTCAGAACAGGCCTCGCCATGGTCAACCAAAGAAGTTGAGTGCACGTGCTCAGTGTCATATCCAGAGGTTGTCTTTGGGAAATAGACGTATGAGTGCTGCCAGCATTGCTGCAGAGATTAAAGGGGTGGGGGGTCAGCCTGTCAGTGCTTAGACCATACGCCGCACACTGCATCAAATTGGTCTGCATGACTGTCGTCCCAGAAGGAAGCCTCTTCTAAAGATGATGAACAAGAAAACCTGCAAACAGTTTGCTAAAGACAAGCAGACTAAGGACATGGATTACTGGAACCATGTCCTGTGGTCTGATGAGACCAAGATAAACTGATTTGGTTCAGATGGTGTTAAGCGTGTGTGGTGGCAACCAGGTGAGGAGTACAAAGACAAGTGTGTCTTGCTTACAGTCAAGCATGGTGGTGGGAGTGTCATGGTCTGGGGCTGCATGAGTGCTGCCAGTGTTCTATCGATTTGTGCCCTCTGTCGAAAAGTGCCTGCGCATGCGCAGAACGGAAGGGCACTCCAGCTGATTTGTTGATCAGCTGGAGTGATGTCACCATAGCGCATGCGCACATCGTAGGAAGCTTTTTTTTTTGACGGGTGATACAGTTTCACGGCCACAATTGAAAGCTATGCAAAGAGCGGAGGGACACCGTAGATGTCACGTTGTGCCTCGCTGTAATCCCGTGGCGCAACAGCGAGGCAGAATATGACAAATATGGTGTCCCTCTGCTGTTTGCTATCATTAAATTGTGCTTGAGAAATGGTATCTCTCGTCGAAAAAAGGCTCATACGATGTGCGCATGTGCTATGGGACGCCACTCCAGCTGATCGGCAACTCAGCGGGAGTGCCCTTCTGTTCTGCGCATGCGCGGGCACTTGTTGACGGCGGGCACATATCGACAGAACACTGGCACTGGAGAGCTACAGTTCATTAAGGGAACCACGAATGCCAACATGTACTGTGACATACTGAAGCAGAGCATGATCCCTTCCCTTTGGAGACTGGGCCGCAGGACAGTATTCCAACATGATAATGACCTCAAACACACCTCCAAGATGACCACTGCCATGCTAAAGAATCTGAGGGTAAAGGTGATGGACTGGCCAGGCATGTTTCCAGACCTAAACCCTATTGAGCATCTGTGGGGCATCCTCAAATGGAAGGTGGAGGAGCGCAGGATCTCTAACATCCACCAGCTCAGTGATGTCATCATGGAGGAGTAGAAGAGGACTCCAGTGGCAACCTGTGAAGCTCTGATGAACTCCATGCCCAAGTGGGTTAAGGCAGTGCTGGAAAATAATGGTGGCCACACAAAATATTGCCACTTTGGGCCCAATTTGGACATTTTCACTTAGGGGTGTACTCACTTTTGTTGCCAGCGGTTTCAACATTAATGGCTGTGTGTTGAGTTATTTTGAGGGGACAGCACTGTTATACAAGCTGTACACTCACTACTTTACATTGTAGCAAAGTGTCATTTCTTCAGTGTTGTCACATGAAAAGATATAAAATATTTACAAAAATGTGAGGGGTGTACTCACTTTTGTTAGATACTGTATATTTTTTTGGATTTTCACATCATTGAACACTTGATAAATTACCATCTTCTATATTTGAGTTGCATCATCTTTTTATATTCCAATTTCTCTTTTATATGTGTTAGATGGTTAGCCTGGCTTTTACTTTTTAAATTGGTTTGTTGATTGTGTGATATCACAAGACACATTTATTATCTATGTATTTAATATTAGTTTTATGCACTTATTTTAGGTTTATTTATTCTTTATATTTTGTGTTCTAGACCCTCTGGTAGGCGTCTATTTCACATTGTTACTTAAGCCTCGTACACACAATCAGATTTTCGGGTGACCGTTCTTCTGTTTTTTGTTGCATGCTAGTCTCATGTCGAAAGTGATGAGGTTACTCACCATACGAAAATTCTCGTACGACAGAATACAACTTCAGAAGTGATGTAATGTGTTGACTAGTTTTGTATGTGTTCTTGGGTTTCTGAGCATGCGTAGTCTTGCTCTTATAATTTTTTTCATACGGAAACCGTACTAATTAAACGAAAATCGGATGTTGAGTTCACGTACGGCAAAAATGTTATAGTCTGCACATCCAGCTTTTGTCTGACGAAAAACCGTAATCGGCTGTCGAAAGCACGATACTAACGATCCGGAAATCGTCAGATCGTTCGTCGGACAAAGTTTTACTTCTGATTTTCATATCGTGTGTACGGACCTTTAGGGGTTGAGCAGCGCAGCACTTGTTCTATTTATTACTTTATTTCTTATGCCGCGTACACACGGTCGGACTTTTCGGCTACAAAAGTCCGACAGCTTGTCCGACAGACTTTCGACGGACTTTTGGCAGACTTTTGGCGGACTTGCGGCAGACTTTCTTACGAACGGACTTGCCTACACACGATCACACAAAAGTCCGACGGATTCGTATGTGATGACGTACACCGAACTAAAATAAGGAAGTTGATAGCCAGTAGCCAATAGCTGCCCTAGCGTGGGTTTTTGTCCGTCGGACTAGCACACAGACGAGCGGATTTCTGGGTCCGGCGTAGTTACGACGTAAAGATTTGAAGCATGATTCAAATCTAATGCCACGTACACACGGTCGGACTTTTCGTCTACAAAAGTCCAACGGACGCTGACGGACTAAAGCTGGCTGGTAATCCGATCGTGTGTGGGCTTCTCCGGACTTTCAACTGACTTTTTTAGCCTCAAATCCGACGTACTTTATGCCGCGTACACACGGTCGGACTTTTCAGCTACAAAAGTCCGACAGCCTGTCCGACAGACTTTCGAAGGACTTTTGGCAGACTTTCGACGGACTTGCGGCGGACTTTCTAACGAACAGACTTGCCTACACACGATCACACAAAAGTCCGTCAAATTCTTACGTGATGACGTACACCGGACTAAAATAAGGAAGTTCATAGCCAGTAGCCAATAGCTGCCCTAGCGTGGGTTTTTGTCCGTCGGACTAGCATACAGACGAGCGGATTTTTCGACCGGACTCGAGTCCGTCGGAAAGATTTGAAGCATGTTTCAAATCTAAAGTACGTCGGATTTGAGGCTAAAAAAGTCAGTTGAAAGTCCGGAGAAGCCCACACACGATCGGATTACCAGCCAGCTTTAGTCCGTCAGCGTCCGTTGGACTTTTGTAGACGAAAAGTCCGACCATGTGTACGCGGCATAAGATTTGAAACATGCTTCAAATCTTTCCGACGGACTCGAGTCCGGTCGAAAAATCCGCTCGTCTGTATGCTAGTCCGACGGACAAAAACCCACGCTAGGGCAGCTATTGGCTACTGGCTATGAACTTCCTTCCTACTTCCTACAGTGTGACATAAAATATTGCAACAACCACCATTTTATTCTCTAGGGTGTCTACTAAAAAAAATATAATGTTTGGGGGTTCCAAGTAATTTTCTAGCAAAAATAAAAAAAGATTTTAACTTGAAACCAACAAATGTCAGAAAAAGGTGTTTGGTTAAACTTTTTTCACTTACACCAAGTCTATTCCATTGACAAATTGTTACAATGTTTACACTTAAGTTAAAGAATGTTTTGATTCTTGGCAGATTGCCCATTTTTTTTTTTCTTCCTTTCTTTTGACCGCTGTGGTTTCAAAAGAGCAGAGAGAATTCTTTGCATTGAAAGAATTGTGAAACACTTTAGTCAAGATCACGATAAGGATTCTTGACGATTAAGGCCTCATGCACGCAAGACGCCGGTGCAAACTCTGCTGAATGCATGTTTTTAAAAGCTGAAACCGGCGTTTAGAAACGCCCATTTTGCCGCATTTGCATGCCGCGTTTGCGTCTAGAAGCGTCTGCTGAGCAGAGACTGACATTTTGCAACCTAATTTTGGGGCCCCGTATCTTAGGGCCACTTGGTGCTAGGAACCCCACATTTGGTGTGCTAACACAGTGAAACTACCCTACACCATATCCAAATTTGGGGGTCCTAGCACTAAGTGGCCCCGAGATACGGGGCCCCAAAGTCGGGTCGCAAAATGTCAAGCACTTCTGCAGCAGAGAATGACATTTTCCGACCTGACTTTGGGGCCCTATATCTTGGGTCCACCTGGTGCGAGATATGGGGCCCCAAATTCGGGTTACAAAATGTCATTCTCTGCTGCAGTTAACCATATAAACGCAAATGCGGCTAAACGCGGTACCGGCGTTTAGCGTCTGGAACGTGGAAAACTTTTGCGTCTGAACCCATTTTTTTGCTTCTGGAAAAACGAGGTTAAACGCAACTGCCTAAAAACGCCATAAAACGAGACTGTGTACATGGACACATAGGATAACATTGAATGAGTTCAGGGGCATTTGAAAAAAGTGTCCAACTGCCTCTGAACGCGAGTTTAATGCCGCGTACACACGGTCGGACTTTTCAGCTACAAAAGTCCAACGGACGCTGACGGACTAAAGCTGGCTGGTAATCCAATCGTGTGTGGGCTTCTCCGGACTTTCAACTGACTTTTTCAGCCTCAAATCCGACGGACTTTAGATTTGAAACATGCTTCAAATCTTTCCGTCAAACTCGAGTCCGGTCGAAAAATCCGCTCGTCTGTATGCTAGTCCGACGGACAAAAACCCACGCTAGGGCAGCTATTGGCTACTGGCTATGAACTTCCTTATTTTAGTCCGGTGTACGTCATCACGTAAGAATTCAACGGACTTTTGTGTGATCGTGTGTAGGCAAGTCTGTTCGTTAGAAAGTCCGCCGCAAGTCCGTCGAAAGTCCGCCAAAAGTCCGTCGAAAGTCTGTCGGACAGGCTGTCGGACTTTTGTAGCTGAAAAGTCCGACCGTGTGTACGCGGCATAAAGTCCGTCAGATTTGAGGCTGCAAAAGTCCGCTGAAAGTCTGCTGAAAGTCCGGGGAAGCCCACACATGATCGGATTGTCAGCCAGCTTTAGTCCGTCGGCGTCCGTCGGACTTTTGTAGACGAAAAGTCCGACCGTGTGTACGCAGCATTAGTGTGGGAACACTTTTGGGTGGCTGCAGCCGCATTGGCTTTTTACCTTATGCTTTTCTGGCAGGGCATAAGCAGTGGTGGTGTTAGCAATAGGCAGGTCAGGCAGCTGCCTAGGGCGCCAGGGTAGGGTGGTGGCAAAATCCTGAACCGTGCCACTTGCTTGGGTTTTGAGTTTTTTTCTGTCCTTCCAGCATAGAAGAGAGGGCGCAGCATGAAAGCTTTAGGTCGCCTGCGGGGATCGGGATGCGTAGCTGTGGAAGGGATCCCGGTGGCCGGTGAGCAGAGGAGGGGCGGGATGGATGGAGTAAGAGACCCAGTCCTGTGCGGAGAGAGAGACTGAGAGCGAAGGGAGGAGGAGGACACTTCCCGAACCAGTGAGAGAACTCAGGGCAGGGGTCGGCATTGGATCAGCAGCACCACCGACATGTAGGCTGCATATGTGACTTGTTAAGCCTGGGTTCACACTGATGCAAATTTACTGCGGGTTTGATGCGTTTAGGAACACACAGATTCGCAGGTCATGTAAAAAGCATAGTATTCCAGGGCTTTGGTTCACATCTATACGTGGCGAATTTGGTGCGAGGAAAAAAAAAGGGTCCTGAAAGGTCCTGTGTGTGTTGACTGCGGGTGCGATGCAAATTCCTATGGTGCAGTGCGAATTTTATCTTCATAGGCTTCAACTGAACTTGCAGTAAACTCGCAGCACACAGTTCACATCTCTGCAAATTGTTCACTGTTTGCCTCCTGAAATTTGCAGTAAATTCGCACCTGTCCACCTCAAACGCAAGGCAAATTCGCACCTCACACAGAACAAAAAAAACGGATCAAATTCGCAGTACATGGCATCGCAGTAGTGTGAACCTAGGCTTAAGGCTGAGTTCACACCTATGCGAATTGGATGCGGCTTACACTGCCGCATCCAATTGGCAGAACGTTTTCACATCTATTACTTTCAGTCAGTCTGGTTCACATATGTGCGTTGCATTCGTACTCTGCATTGCTGAAAATGTGTGCGTTTTCTAGGCAGTGCGGTGCGAATTGCAGGCACATATTCTTCTATGGGAACACATCTGAGAACGCATTGGAAGTGCTGAACAGCTGCTTTTTCTTTCACACAGAGAACGGAGCTGGAATTTGCACTGGACTGGTGTGACTCCAGCCTTACACATGTCCTAGTTGTGTCAGTGAGAACTGGGATGCCAAAGACTCTCCCACACTTCTATCTGCATATTTATGTCTCCCAGCAGGAGGACTGGGTGCTGTCTTACCAAATGCAGCTGGAAGCTGATTGGTCTGCTGCCCTGTCACTCAGCTCTGCTCCTACCTCCTCCTGAGGTCCAGGCTGTGAGGCTTGGGGAATAAAATGTCTGCTGGAGCAAAGGTGGTAAGAGCCAGTGGATCCTCTTATCACAGCTGTACACTGAACCCAGTTTACCATCAATGGTGAACATATGTGCAGAGGGAGTACAGCAATGTAACGTGTGGGCAGAGGGGTTACAGCAATGTAACGTGTGGGCAGAGGGGTTACAGCAATGTAACGTGTGTGCAGAGGGATTACAGCAATGTAACGTGTGGGCAGAGGGGTTACAGCAATGTAACGTGTGTGCAGAGGGGTTACAGCAATGTAACGTGTGGGCAGAGGGGTTACAGCAATGTAACGTGTGTGCAGAGGGGTTACAGCAATGTAACGTGTGTGCAGAGGGGTTACAGCAATGTAACGCGTGTGCAGAGGGGTTACAGCAATGTAACGCGTGTGCAGAGGGGTTACAGCAATGTAACGCGTGTGCAGAGGGGTTACAGCAATGTAACGTGTGTGCAGAGGGGTTACAGCAATGTAACGTGTGGGCAGAGGGGTTACAGCAATGTAACGTGTGTGCAGAGGGGTTACAGCAATGTAACGTGTGTGCAGAGGGGTTACAGCAATGTAACGCGTGTGCAGAGGGGTTACAGCAATGTAACGCGTGTGCAGAGGGGTTACAGCAATGTAACGCGTGTGCAGAGGGGTTACAGCAATGTAACGCGTGTGCAGAGGGGGTACAGCAATGTAACGTGTGTGCAGAGGGAGTACAGAAATGTAACGTGTGTGCAGAGGGGTTACAGCAATGTAACTTGTGTGCAGAGGGGTTACAGCAATGTAACGTGTGTGCAGAGGGGTTACAGCAATGTAACGTGTGTGCAGAGGGGTTACAGCAATGTAACGTGTGGGCAGAGGGGTTACAGCAATGTAACGTGTGTGCAGAGGGGTTACAGCAATGTAACGTGTGTGCAGAGGGATTACAGCAATGTAACGTGTGTGCAGAGGGGTTACAGCAATGTAACGTGTGTGGAGAGGGATTACAGCAATGTAACGTGTGCAGAGGGAGTACAGCAATGTAACGTGTGTGTGTGCAGAGGGGTTACAGCAATGTAACGTGTGTGCAGAGGGGTTACAGCAATGTAATGTGTGTGGAGAGGGATTACAGCAATGTAACGTGTGTGCAGAGGGGTTACATCAATGTAACGTGTGTGCAGAGGGGTTACATCAATGTAACATGTGCAGAGGGAGTACAGCAATGTAACGTGTGTGCAGAGGGGTTACAGCAATGTAACGTGTGTGCAGAGGGGTTACAGCAATGTAACGTGTGTGCAGAGGGGTTACAGCAATGTAACGTGTGTGCAGAGGGGTTACAGCAATGTAACGTGTGTGCAGAGGGGTTACAGCAATGTAACGTGTGTGCAGAGGGGTTACAGCAATGTAACGTGTGCAGAGGGATTACAGCAATGTAACGTGTGTGCAGAGGGATTACAGCAATGTAACGTGTGTGCAGAGGGGTTACAGCAATGTAACGTGTGTGGAGAGGGGTTACATCAATGTAACATGTGCAGAGGGAGTACAGCAATGTAACGTGTGTGTGCAGAGGGGTTACAGCAATGTAACGTGTGTGTGCAGAGGGGTTACAGCAATGTAACGTGTGTGCAGAGGGGTTACAGCAATGTAACGTGTGTGCAGAGGGGTTACAGCAATGTAACGTGTGTGCAGAGGGGTTACAGCAATGTAACGTGTGTGCAGAGGGGTTACAGCAATGTAACGTGTGTGCAGAGGGGTTACAGCAATGTAACGTGTGTGCAGAGGGGTTACAGCAATGTAACGTGTGTGCAGAGGGGTTACAGCAATGTAACGTGTGTGTGCAGAGGGGTTACAGCAATGTAACATGTGCAGAGGGGGTACAATAATGTAATGTGTCCAGTGATGGATTATGTGTACACTTAAGTATAGTGATGGCTCATGGGGGTAGAGGACCCTGTATACGTGTGGGGGGGGGGGGCCCTGTGTGTCCTGAGCAGGGACAGTGTACTCATAATGGGGGACCCCCTGTCACATTGATTAGGGGGGCTGCACTCTATAATGGGGACCTCAGTACATCTTATAATGGGGGACCCCCTGTATTAAATGGGGATGGAGGTTTTCGGACTTATTGTGCTTTTATAATTGGGGATCCCCTTTCTACCTGAGTGGGGGCTCTGTGTGCCTTATGAGGGGTCCACTCTGTGCCCTGAGGATGAGCATATACAACTCAACTGTATACATGGGCAGGGCAGAGTAAGGGTGGAGCCACGGTGGGCGGGAAAATGAGGTTTTGCCTAGGGTGTCAAAAATCCTTGCACCAGCCCTGGACATAGGAATCCTCCTTATATACTCTTTGCCATATACAAAGACTTCTGCTTCAGCTCAACAGGAAGGAGTTCTCCGTCCTCAAGCTGTACACAGTTTCTGCTTTGTGAGTATCCCACTCAATTCCCTCAACTCTATACAAGCTCTCCAAAAATGAATACAAAAACACCCCTAGAATGGTTACTGAGGAAAAGTGTGGCTGAGATCGTGTGCCTGGCTGCGGGGAAAACTACTGGAGAAAAGAACTTTGGCAAATTTCCAGCGGCTCCTACGGGATTAAGCAATACACGTGTAAGTGGATTTTAATCTCTTAAATCGGTTGTATGGTTTTATACTATGTGGCTGTGATCTTTCCGTGAGTCTTTTTCACGCCTTGCTCATAAGGAATGCTGAATTACTGCCAGAGAGATGTGTCATCTATAGGAACCTGACAAATGACATGAGCCTAGCTGAACCTGTCTGCTATGTTCTTTAGGTCACATCTAGAAGGTGAGAACATTTTCACAGTGTGGCGCACATGTTCTGTGCTCTGTAATTTGCAAAGGATCTGAACATCTGCACCATTTCCATGGAGGTGGGTTGCACACTTTTATGGTACAGTAAAGATTTTGATTGATTGGACACTCTAACCACTTCAGCCCCGGAAGGATTTACCCCCTTAATGACCAGGTAATTTTTTGCGATACGGCACTGCGTTACTTTAACTGAAATTTTTGCGGGCGTGCGATGCTGTACCAAAACAAAATGGATGTCCTTTTTTTTCCCCCCACAAATAGAGCTTTCTTTTGGTGGTATTTGATCACCTCTGCGGTTTTTATTTTTTGTGCTATAAACAAAAAAAGACTGAAAATTAAAAAAAAAAAAAACAAATTTCTAACTTTCTGCTATAAAACGTACCCAATAAAAAAATCGTATTTCTATATCAATTTAGGCCAATATGTATTCTGCTACATATTTTTAATAAAAAAAAATCTCAATTAGCGCATATTGATTGGTTTGCGCAAAAGTTATAGCTGTCAGTGCAGCGGACAAATTGGACACTAAGTGACACTTTTTGGGGACCAGTGCTAAAAAAAACAAAAAAATGCACTGATGCTGTTTAAATGACACTGGCAGGGAAGGGGTTAACAGGGGTGAGCAAGGGGTTAAATGTGGTCCCTCAGTGTGCTGTGTGGGGGATGGAGTCACTGCAGGAAGAGATTAGCAGGATCTTTCACAGATCTTTCTGTTCCTGTCTGACAGAAGCTTGCTTTGTTTACATCAGCAGACCGCCGTTCTGCCGGTCCCTGGGGCAATCGCAGGAGGCCGGTGGGCTTGCTAATTGGCTCCCGCTGTGTCCAATTGCAGCGAGAGCGGTTCACCGGTGGCACGTGCGTCCCAGACCAGGTACGTTTCTTTCGCGCAGCCAGGTCACCCTGCTGCATTATGTGTGTGGTGGGCGGTCCAGAACTTGCTAAGGACGCTTCTTATGATAAAGAGGAACTTCGGTTATTTCTCAAAAAATCAAAAGTCAGCAACTGCAAATACTGTAGCTCCTGACTTTTAGTATACAAGTACCTACCAGCTAGAGGTGCACGATTCTAGCCAAAATGAGAATCACGATTTTTTTTTGCTTGGAATAAAAAGATTACAATTCTCGCGACGTAAAATCTTTCACATTATACAAAAAAAAAAAAAAAAAAATGGGCTAACTTTACTGGTTAGGGTTTTTTTTTTTTTAATTCATTGAAGTAATTTTTCAAAAAAAAATTGCATTTGAAAGACCGCTGCGCAAATACAGTGTGACATAAAATATTGCAACAACCACCATTTTATTCTCTAGGGTGTCTACTAAAAAAAATATAATGTTTGGGGGTTCCAAGTAATTTTCTAGCAAAAATAAAAAAAGATTTTAACTTGAAACCAACAAATGTCAGAAAAAGGTGTTTGGTTAAACTTTTTTCACTTACACCAAGTCTATTCCATTGACAAATTGTTACAATGTTTACACTTAAGTTAAAGAATGTTTTGATTCTTGGCAGATTGCCCGTTTTTTTTTTCTTCCTTTCTTTTGACCGCTGTGGTTTCAAAAGAGCAGAGAGAATTCTTTGCATTGAAAGAATTGTGAAACACTTTAGTCAAGATCACGATAAGGATTCTTGACGATTAAGGCCTCATGCACGCAAGACGCCGGTGCAAACTCTGCTGAATGCATGTTTTTAAAAGCTGAAACCGGCGTTTAGAAACGCCCATTTTGCCGCATTTGCATGCCGCGTTTGCGTCTAGAAGCGTCTGCTGAGCAGAGACTGACATTTTGCAACCTAATTTTGGGGCCCCGTATCTTAGGGCCACTTGGTGCTAGGAACCCCACATTTGGTGTGCTAACACAGTGAAACTACCCTACACCATATCCAAATTTGGGGGTCCTAGCACTAAGTGGCCCCGAGATACGGGGCCCCAAAGTCGGGTCGCAAAATGTCAAGCACTTCTGCAGCAGAGAATGACATTTTCCGACCTGACTTTGGGGCCCTATATCTTGGGGCCACTTAGTTCTAGGAACCCCAAATGTGGATATGTTGTAGTGTTCGTTCTACTGTGTTAGCACACCAAATTTGGAGTTCCTAGCACCAAGTGGCCCCGAGATATGGGGCCCCAAATTCGGGTCGCAAAATGTCAAGCACTTTTCTGCAGCAGAGAATTACATTTTGTGACCCGACTTTGGGGCCCCATATCTTGGGTCCACCTGGTGCGAGATATGGGGCCCCAAATTCGGGTTACAAAATGTCATTCTCTGCTGCAGTTAACCATATAAACGCAAATGCGGCTAAACGCGGTACCGGCGTTTAGCGTCTGGAACGTGGAAAACTTTTGCGTCTGAACCCATTTTTTTGCTTCTGGAAAAACGAGGTTAAACGCAACTGCCTAAAAACGCCATAAAACGAGACTGTGTACATGGACACATAGGATAACATTGAATGAGTTCAGGGGCATTTGAAAAAAGTGTCCAACTGCCTCTGAACGCGAGTTTAATGCCGCGTACACACGGTCGGACTTTTCAGCTACAAAAGTCCAACGGACGCTGACGGACTAAAGCTGGCTGGTAATCCAATCGTGTGTGGGCTTCCCCGGACTTTCAACTGACTTTTTCAGCCTCAAATCCGACGGACTTTAGATTTGAAACATGCTTCAAATCTTTCCGTCAAACTCGAGTCCGGTCGAAAAATCCGCTCGTCTGTATGCTAGTCCGACGGACAAAAAGCCACGCTAGGGCAGCTATTGGCTACTGGCTATGAACTTCCTTATTTTAGTCCGGTGTACGTCATCACGTAAGAATTCGACGGACTTTTGTGTGATCGTGTGTAGGCAAGTCTGTTCGTTAGAAAGTCCGCCGCAAGTCCGTCGAAAGTCCGCCAAAAGTCCGTCGAAAGTCTGTCGGACTTTTGTAGCTGAAAAGTCCGATCGTGTGTACGCGGCATTACAGTGTCTCGTGTGCATGAGGCCTAATTGTGCAGCTCTACTACCAGCCCAAGGATCCAGCGCCGTCATCACCTGGGCCAGTTCTTCACTGGTCTGTGGGTCCCTGGCACCACCATCTTGCTTGTGGGAAACCAGCTGTGACTTCTTGCTGTGGCCTCCCACTGCGGAGGGGGAAGTGGGAGTGGGTACCGGTCAGCAATAGGTACCCGCTCTCAGAAGAAAAACAAACAATAGAGTAACTGGGCAGAGGAGGATGTGCAAAACTGCCTTTTTCAGGTGAAATTCTGCTTTAGGCCCCTTTCACATGGGGCTGTTTGTTTTTACTACTCTGCTTGCTCAGCGGGGATCGCTTCGTTGATCCCCGCTGAGCCGGCGGTTGACAAGTCCATCTCTGCACTCTGTGCACTGACGGACCTGTCAGAGAATCGGCTCTCCCCTATGGGGGGATCAGATGATTATGGACCGCCTGTCTGTTTTCATTCGATCCACCAGACGGATGAAAAATAGACATCCATCCATCGGGTTTTTGCGGATCGGATGTCAGCAGACATGTCACCGTTGACATCCGACGCTCCATGGAGCGACCGTTCAGATCCGCCTGAAAATACTGACAGGCGGATCTGAACGGTCTGCATGTGTGAGAGGGGCCTTATTGTTCATTATTATTTGAGGTCATTTGCTTTGGATTTAGATTACACATTTTATATGGTGAATGTACTGAGTTGTGATATATTACACTTTGAATAGGTGGGGTTTGTTATTTCACCACTGAGTTAAGGCTGGTACACATGGGCCAAATATCGCCTGGTTCAGCAGAAACTGGCCGACATTCGGCCTGTGTGTTCAGCAGTCTGACAGTAGCTGCTCAATCAATCAACTTGGGTACAACCAGCCTGCCAGATTTTACATGCGATTATTGCTAGAGACTGTTATAGCTCATAGCAATAATCACTATAACTCACTATTTTCTAAATGGGGACAACTTCCCCCGCCCCCTGCTGGGAGAATACAATGGCTCAGCAAAAGGGATTTCCCTTTAACAGTGTCCGTCAATGATGCAACCCATGACTGCAAGAAAGGAAATTCGCTGTCAGGTCACCTGAATCCAGGTGACAGGTGCACACCACTGGGGTCAGGAGCGCACCACTAAGCTGTGGACCCTTCGGCTGAGTGCTGCGAATGGAGCTCTGGGTGGTTTAGGAAAGCAGCTCCACCTTTTTTTCCCACAAATAGAGCTTTTTTTTGGTGGTATTTGATCATCTCTGCGGTTTTTATTTTTTGTGCTATAAACAACAAAAGAGCGACAATTTTGAAAAAAAAAACAACATTTTTTTAACTTTTTGCTATAATAAATATCCCCAAAAATGTTTTTAAAAAAACAAATTTCTTCCTCAGTTTAGGCTGATATATATTCTTCTACATATTTTGGTAAAAAAAAAATCGCAATAAGCGTATATTGATTGGTTTGCGCAAAAGTCATAGCGTCTACAAACTATGGGAAAGAGTGATGGCATTTTTATTATTTTTTTTGCTAGTAATGGCGGTGATCTGCCATTTTTAGCGGTATTGCGGCGGACAGATCAGATACTTTTGACACATTTTTGGGACCATTAACATTTATACAGCGATCGGTACTATAAAAATGCACAGATTACCGTGTAAATGTCACTGGCAGGGAAGGGGTTAACACTAGGGGCAATCAAGGGGTTAAATGTGTGTTCTAACGGTGAGGGGATTGGACTGACTAGAGGAAGAGACAAATATCGTTTTTCCTACTTAGTAGGAACAAATGATATGTCTCTTCTCTCCTGACAGAACAGGGATTTGTGTGTTTACGCACACAAATCCCTGTTTCTGCTCTCGTGCATGCGATTGTGCCCGCCGGCCAGGTTCATGCCCGTGCAGCGGAGGCGCGCGCCTGCTATCGCCCTTAAAGGTACAGACGTACCCATACTGTGAGTCGCGGGAATGAACCACATTGCCAACGTAGATCAGCGTGAGACGGACGGCAAGTGGTTAAGATTCCCCAGGGCGCGAAGTCTAATGCCGCGTACACACGATCGGTTTTTCCGACAACAAATGTTCGATGGGAGCTTGTTGTCGGAAAGTCCGACCGTGTGTAGGCTCCATCGGACATTTTTCGGCAGAATTTCTGCCAAACAAAATTTGAGATCTGGATCTCAAATTTTCCGACAACAAAATCCGTTCTTGTAAATTCCGATCGTGTGTACACAATTCCGACGCACAAAGTTCCACGCATGCTCGGAATCAAGCAGAAGAGCTGCACTGGCTATTAAACTTCATTTTTCTCGGCTCGTCGTGCGTGTTGTACGTCACCGCGTTCCTTGACGTTCGGAATTTCCGACAACATTTGTGTGTATGCAAGACAAGTTTGAGCCAACATCCGTCATAAAAAAAACATGGATTTTGTTGTCGGAATGTCCGATCGTGTGTACGCGGCATTAGAGTCAGCAGGTTTTCACCAGAGCCTCTGATGGTGAGGATGGCCTTCGCTGCAACTGACTCCAGGTTGCGGACCCCAGGGTCTCCCAGCTCATGGCAGGCTTTGGTGGATGGAGAGTAAGCAGCAGTGTAGAGCAACAAGGAATAGTCAAAAGGACAAGCCAAGGGTCGGTGTAACAAGCAGACAGGGATAATCAAGAAACAAGCCAAAGTCGGCACATGGGAACAAATGTAAAGCACATGGCAAGAAACACACTATTGCTCAGGCAAGGCAGACTTGGAGTGCACGGTGTTAAATAGTGTTTCCTGTTAGAGGCTAGGGTGGAGCCACGCTGAGAGAAGATTACTTAACCACTTCAGCCTCGGAAGGTTATTTTTTTACCCCCTTCCTGACCAGAGCACGTTTTACAATTTTGCACTGCGCTGCTTTAACTGGTAATTGCGCAGTCATGCAATGCTGTACCCAAACAAAATTTGCATTCTTTTTTTTCCCCCACAAATAGCTTTCTTTTGGTGGTATTTGATCACCTTTGCGGTTTTTATTTTTTGCGATACAAACAAAAAAATTTTGAAAAAAAAAAATGATAATTTCTATTTTTTGCTATAAAAAAAAAATACAATAAACGCAATTTTAGTCATACATTTAGGCCAAAAAGCATTCAGCCACATGTCTTGGGTAAAAAAAAAATGTCAAGCGTATATTTATTGGTTTACGCAAAAGTTATAGCGTCTACAAACTAGGGTACATTTTCTGGAATTTACGCAGCTTTTAGTTTGACTCATTTCTTGAGGTGCTAAAATGGCAGGGCAGTACAAACCCCCCCTAAATGTCCCCATTTTGCCAAGTAGATACCCCAAAACTATTTGCTGAGAGGCATGTTGAGTATTTTGCAGATCTCACTTTTTGTCACAAAGTTTTGAAAATTGAAAAAAATAAATAAATTCCTTTGCTTTCTTCATTTTCCAAAACAAATGAGAGCTGCAAAATACTCACCATCAGAGACAACGCTAGGGGGTGGCTATTGGGGCTATAGCCTCGAATCTGGGGCCCATAGCCCCGAGTCTCTAGGGCAGGGGTCGGCACCTGGCCCGCCACTGCTGAATGCGGGCACCTGGCCCGCGGATTTTATCATAGGGCTGAATGGGGTTGGGAACTGCAGGAGTTAACTTTTTTCATTAAACAGCAGGTAATTGGTTGCAATCCTAGCAACCAGTTACCAGCCTGTTAATGTGAAAAGTTAACTTCAGTAGTTCCCACCCCCATCCAGGCCTGTGATGCCGATCTCAGATGCTCTGCTTGCTGTACACCTGTGTAAGGTAGGAGAATTTTACACACAGTGTGTGTTTGTGTGGTGGGGTACAGGGGACAGAGGACACTGCAGTGGGGTGGGGTGCAGGGGACAGAGGACACTGCAGTGGGTTGGGGCACAGGGGACAGAGGACACTGCAGTGGGGGTGCAGTGCTGGGCACTGGTGTGAGGCTGCATTGCTGGGCACTGGTGAGGCTGCATAGATGGGCACAGCTGAGCCCTGCATTCTTCATGTAGCAAACTCCTGAGCCCTGGGGCTCTCTGGGGACCCTGATGTAAGGGGAGGCTCTCTGGGGACCCTGATGTAAGGGGGAATCCGCACTCAGATATGTAACAATATTATATATATATAGATAGATATAATATATACACACGCACATACACACACACATACATACACACACACACACACACACACACATTCTATACATGTGTATGCCCACCCAAGCGTATGACTTTCTTTACTTTGCTGCTATGGGCTCTAGCCCCAGATCTTTTGTAGACCTAGCAACGCCCCTGCTCACCATGCTTCTTGGCAAATAGCTTGGGGTGTCTACTTTCCAAAATGGGGTCATTTTTTGGGGGGTTTGTGCTTTTGGGGGGGTTTTGGTTCTGGACATTTCATGGCCTCCGAAACTGTGATAGGTAGTGAGGCGTGAAATCAAATATTTACGCCCTTATAAATCCTGAAGGCTGTGATTGGTTTTCGGGGTCCCGTATGCGGCTAGACTGCAAAAAAGTCCCACACATGTGGTATCCCCGTACTCAGGAGAAGCAGCAGAATGTATTTTGGGGTGTAATTCCACATATGCCCATGGCATTTTTGAGCAATATATCCATAGCTCCCAACTATCCCTGATTTGGAGCAATGTCCCTCTGTCCCTCATTCCTCCTCATTTGTCCCTCCATTTTGGTCTGATCTATATAGTTGTATATAAAATGCACTTTTTATCTATCAAAAAGTGTTTTCCAGCGCTAAACGTTTCATTTGATTTCTAAATTGCTGCATTTGTAAATTCCAAAAACCAATATAAAGGAATAGTGGTAAATAAAGCACTTGTGGGTTTAACCAATCCTGTTTTTTGTACAATTCTCCTTTAAGGGGCGTGGCAAGGGGTGTGTCCTATGCCTGCATGCTTTTGCTGATGGGTGTCCCTCATTCCCATCTCAAAGTTGGGAGGTATGTATATCATTTAGTGACAACTTTGTGAAAAAAAATATATTGTAATATTCCCGAAACTTGTGACAAAATATAAAATATTCCATGGACTTAATATGTCTATCAGCAAATAGCTTGGGGTGTCTACTTTCCAAAATGGGGTCATTTGGGGGGTGGTTGACCTGTCGTGGTATTTTTTTTTTTTTTTTTTATATATATATTATTTATTTTGATTTATATCCATATACCAACACAACAGTAAAGTGCAACATGCAAATAAATACAATATACATCTTCCCTCCCTTCAAGAACAAATACTCCCTCCCCCCTCCCATTCCTCTTCTTCCCATCTGTCCCCGTCCATCTCTAGTCTAAGTTTCCTTATTTTCGCCCAGTTCTCCTAGTTTAATCCTATTTTCTTCCACTTACGACCTCCGCATCTCCCCGTCTTCTTAAAAAGCCTTCCAATCTTTCCATCTGTTTATCACTCCCTCTATTTCTTCCTCTCCACTATATCTTAGATATTCCATATTATACAGTGGGGACGGAAAGTATTCAGACCCCCTTAATTTATTAATTTAATTAATTAACTTATTTTTCACTCTTTGTTATATTGCAGCCATTTGCTAAAATCATTTAAGTTCATTTTTTTCCTCAATGTACACACAGCACCCCATATTGACAGAAAATCTCAGAATTGTTGACATTTTTGCAGACTTATTAAAAAAAGAAAAACTGAAATATCACATGGTCCTAAGTATTCAGACCCTTTGCTCAGTATTTAGTAGAAGCACCCCTTTGATCTAATACAGCCATGAGTCTTTTTGGGAAAGATGCAGCAAGTTTTTCACACCTGGATTTGGGGATCCTCTGCCATTCCTCCTTGCACATCCTCTCCAGTTCTGTCAGGTTGGATAGTAAACGTTGGTGGACGGCCATTTTTAGGTCTCTCCAGAGATGCTAAATTGGGTTTAAGTCAGGGCTCTGGCTGGGCCATTCAAGAATAGTCACGGAGTTGTTGTGAAGCCACTCCTTCGTTATTTTAGCTGCGTGTTTAGGGTCATTGTCCTTGTTGGAAGGTAAACCTTCGGCCCAGTCTGAGGTCCTGAGCACTCTGGAGAACGTTTTCGTCCAGGATATCCCTGTACTTGGCCGCATTCATCTTTCCCTCAATTGCAACCAGTCGTCCTGTCCCTGCAGCTGAAAAACATCCCCGCAGCATGATGCTGCCACCACCATGCTTCACTGTTGGGACTGTATTGAACAGGTGATGAGCAGTAGAAAAAAAAAAGGGTGTTGCCTGGATCTACCAATTAGTTAATTTTTTAAGTGGTCGTTTTAACGAGTGAGTATCAAACAATCATGCAGGCGTAAGTCTGCATGCAGTTCCAGTTGCCCTATATACCAAATAGCAAAAAACAAAAGAGATGACCGACCCATTCCAGTACACTTTGCCAAATTCCACGACAGTAATCCAAGGGGCCTTAAAGTTAAAGGGATCTATGTGCTGAATTTACCCCCTAGAAGAGGGGATTTTGACACTATTCTCCTTCAAAAGGAGAAAATGTGGACGTACTATTTAGACTTCTTAGCCCCCAAGGGGTTAAACACAGAATGTAGTTTTCAACCCTTTTTGGAGAAATAATAACCTTTCCTTAAAATGCTAGGGTTATTAATAGTCATTACCTCGATTAATCAATTTCTTCACTCTTTCTATGGCTAATTTTCATAAGTCATTATATTACAATCTCTTTCAATCGTTATCCCTATTAGTTTTTTTTTTGTGTTTTAATATGCACATCTTTTCCTTTGCTGAATGTCTCTCATGTGAGTGGTCTGGATGGTGACATCTAGTGGATAGAAATAGGAACTGCATTCTCCAATACCTATTTAAGTCCTTCACCATTGACCCCTCCTCGCTCTGAGGAAACCAGCGTCCATTGGCTGGTGAAACGCGTCAACCATGTAACGTCAGCACGTCACCGGGAGCCGCGCGCGATTCGATCTGGCAATTCGATCTGGCCTATGCCTGTACAACTCAAAAGCTGATGCTTGTCTCCTCCACTAACATCTCTTCATACTGAGACATCCGCCCCACAGTGGCTTCACTAACAAGCAACGGTTCCTTCACTTTGGAATTCACCTGCATTATCACAGCGGCACCTATCCATGTAGAGATCCAGGAATTGAGGACTTACTGCAAATCTGACGACGGAGCTACTGAGGCTGGTGAGATCCTTCCATTTCATTCAGCACCTTTAAAACGTATGTCAGTATTCCTTGCACCTTCTTAAATTTGTCTCCATGGACATATACCCTGCTGTTTGAGCTGCACAATCTATACCTCCTTGCTGGAACTGGGATATGATTTGATCTGCAATCTATCTAACAGCTGTTACGCATACACTGTTTGTGCAATATCTGGGCATGGCTAACTCTCCATGAGATCGATCCATCTGTGTTGAACCATACTACACCCTACCCATAGCCAGATCGTCCATCCACCCACATCTCTGATATTGATATATGATCCGCCCCTACCGTACAGGACATTGCATGTTTTTGCTAAATTGCTATTTATAATTGTTACTCCAACAGGGCAGGACTATTTTCATCATATTTTTTTGCTCACTATACCTTATCAACATATAAGAGGTGTGCATGATGTGTATGAGTGGATGTGTAGCCGCGGCTCCCATTTGTTTTTAATTACCCCCTGTGACAACGTTGTCCAATTTTAATTGGTTTGTGGTAACCGTCAGTCTCAATTGCTGTTTTTTCACTCTTTTTTGTATTTCAATTTGGTATATTATTAGGTAATTAATAAAGCTGGTTTGTATCAACATCAGTGTTCTTTGCTGACCCTCTTTTAAGAGAACCCTTTCTCTTTTGTTTTTTGCCAGGTGATGAGCAGTGCCTGGTTTTCTCCACACATACCACTTAGAATTAAGGCCAAAAAGGTCTATCTTGGTCTCATCAGACCAGAGAATCTTATTTCTCACCATCTTGGAGTCTTTCAGGTGTTTTTTTAGCAGACTCCATGTGGGCTTTCATGTGTCTTGCCCTGAGGAGAGGCTTCCGTCGGGCCACTCTGCCATAGAGCTCTGACAGGTGGAGGCCTGCAGTGAGGGTTGACTTTCTACAACTTTCTCCCGACTGCATCTCTGGAGCTCAGCCACAGTGATCTTTGGGTTCTTTTTTACCTCTCTCACCAAGGCTCTTCTCCCCCGATAGCTCAGTTTGGCCGGACGGCCAGCTCTAGAAAGGGTTCTGGTCATCCCAAAGATCTTCCATTTAAGGATTATGGAGGCCACTGTGCTCTTAGGAACCTTAAGTGCGGCAGAAATTTTTTTTGTAACCTTGGCCAGATCTGTGCCTTGCCACAATTCTGTCTCTGAGCTCTTCCGGGAGTTCCTTTTGACCTCATGATTCTCATTTGCTCTGACATGCACTGTGAGCTGTAAGGTATAATACAGACAGGTGTATGGCTTTCCTAATCAAGTACAATCAGTATAATCAAACACAGCTGGACTCAAATGAAGGCGTAGAACCATCCCAAGGATGATCAGAAGAAATTGACAGCAGTTAAATAGTAGTGTCACAGCAAAGGGTCTGAATACTTAGGACTATGTGATATTTCAGTTTTTCTTTTTTAATAAATCTGCAAAAATGTCAACAATTCTGTGTTTTTCTGTCAATATGGGGTACTGTGTGTACATTAATGAGAAAAAAAATGAACTTATAGTGGAGGTCCACCACAAAAAAAAATTGCATAAAAAAATCCCTAAAAAAATGGAGGAAAAAAAAAATTTAACTCACCTGAAATGGCTGTTGCTAGGCAGTCTTCCTAATCTGCCTCTTCCTACTCCGCGGTGATGTTCAGGCTTCTCCTCCCCGCGTTGTCTTCTGGGGAATGGGGCGCGGTGTGTTATGGGAACTGTGTGTGTCCCACAACACATCGCATCCCATTCACAAAGCGCTGCGCGACTCGCGCATGCGCAGTAGGAAACGGGCAGTGAAGCTGTAAGGCTCCACTGCCTGTTTCCCTTTAGTTAGGATGGCGGTGCCGGGACCTGAGAGCCGAGGGACGGGTCGGCCTCGGGCGGCCGACATCGCGGGCACCCAGGACAGGTAAGTGTGCTTATTTAAAGTCAGCAGCTACAGTGTTTGTAGCTGCTGACTTTTAATTTTTTTTTTTCCCGGCCGGAACCCCGCTTCAAATGATTTTAGCAAATGGCTGCAATATAACAAAGAGTGAAAAATTTAAGGGGATCTGAATACTTTCCGTCCCCACTGTATGTCTCTTCTAACTTTCTAATCCAATCTTTTATTGTGGGACTTTCTTGTCTTGGAATCTGACTTTTAGCTGCATTTATTAAATGAGGGATCAAAGATTCTTTATATTGTTTTATTGAACCTACTGTTCCATGTTCTTCTGAAATTTCCTTTTCAGTAATTTCTTTTAAATGCATAATCTCTTTCCAGTCGTTTTTTAATTTTTGGGCAGTCCCACCATAAAAATGGGTCATTGTTCCCACTACCTTACATCCCCTCCAGCAGAATAGCGATTTCTCTATTTTATACTTACTTTATCAGGGGTTCTATACCACCTTGATAAACTTTTATAATTCACCTTTGCTGTATTAGAATTAACTGCAGAGGCATGTACCAGTCTCATAATTTTTTCTAATTGTAGTTTATTGCTTCTAGTTCCTAGTTCTTTTTCCCATATATGGCGGGGCCTCCAGCCCGTCCACTGTCAGTAAGATTTCACTGCATGTAAGATTTTGTAAATCTGTGATATCCCATTTTTTTGTGCTTGATGCCAAGCTTAGCCTCTCCAGCGGCCTAAGATCTTCCGCTGATCTTTTTGGTTGAGGTAGCGTACTGACAAAGTGTTTCAGCTGGAGGTACCGCCATTCATTAATCATCATAATTTCTGTCTTGTGTTTTAGTTCTTGAAATGTGTATGTTTTCTTAGTGGTGAGTTCTATTTCCATTTGCTTTGTTTATGTATTAGATCCCATATTCTAAGTACGTTACGTGTCATAACGTGTGTTTTCCCCCAGTGCTCTATATTGCGATATTGTCCTGGTATTTTATGCACAACATTAGAAGCTTATGTCACACATCGCCCACTCTTCTAACCACTTGAAGACAAAGCCCTTTCTGACACTTTTTGTTTACATGAAAAAAAATTTTTTTTAAGCTAGAAAAAAAACTCAACCACCAAACATGATTAGATTTTTTTAAAGCAAAGGCCCTACAGAATAAAATGTTGGGTGTTGCAAATTTTTTTTATCACACAGTATTTGCCCAGCGATATTTTTATTTATTTATTTTTTTTAAAGGCAATTTTTTGGAAAAAAACAAGCTTTTTTAATTTTAATGCACTAAAACGCACTCTATTGCCCAAATGTTTGGTAAAATATAAAAGATGATCTTACTCTGAGTACATAGATACCAAACATGACATGCTTTAAAATTTGCGCACAACCGTGCAGCGGCAACAATCTACATACATTTTTAAAAGCCTTTACAGGTTACCACTTTAGATTTACAAAGGAGGTCTACTGCTAAAATTACTGCCCTCGATCTGACATTCGCGGTGATACCTCACATGAATGGTGCAATTGCTGTTTACATATGACACGAGACCGATCCCTGTGTTTGCCTTTGCGTACGAGCATGGGGGGGGGGGGGTCCTTGTCCTCGTCCTTGTCCTCGTCCTTGTCCTCGTCCTTCTCCTTCTCCTCAGGTACTCCTTCTTCTCCTTTTCCTCAGGTACTCCTTCTCCTTCTCCTCAGGTACTCCTTCTCCTTCTCCTCAGGTACTCCTTCTCCTTCTCCTCAGGTACTCCTTCTCGTTCTCCTCAGGTACTCCTTCTCGTTCTCCTCAGGTACTCCTTCTCGTTCTCGTTCTCCTCAGGTACTCCTTCTCGTTCTCCTTCTCCTCAGGTACTCCTTCTCGTTCTCCTTCTCCTCAGGTACTCCTTCTCGTTCTCCTTCTCCTCAGGTACTCCTTCTCATTCTCCTTCTCCTCAGGTACTCCTTCTCGTTCTCCTTCTCGTTCAAAGAACATGTATTGCCAGCAAGGACCAGCGACGTACTGATATGTTGCTGGACTCTGAGTAGTTATACCAGAATGATGCCTGCAGATTTAGGTATCATCTTGGTATCGTTCTTTTCAGCCAGCGGTCGGCTTTCATGTGAAAGGGTTAACTAGGGGGCAATCAGGGGGTTAAAATAATAGGTAATATATTGGGGTACCCTGACGCTATAAGAACCTAACGAAACGAATCAACTAACTGGCTAACTAGAGTCACCTGTGACACTAATATGGCAATCAGAAAAAAGATCTACTAGTGACACTGGTGAAAGGGGGGTAAACCTTTAATAGTGGAGTTTAGGGGGGTACCCTAGACCTACCTAGGGCAATTAGTAGTAGGCCCAACACTGATTACAGTTACAAATGACACTGATGCAGTGATCAGTGAAAAATCTGAAAACTGCAATTGGTGACACAGTGACAGGGAGTAAAGGGGTTAACTGGGAGGGGAGGCGATTGGGGGGGGGGGGGGGGTGACAAGTGTACCTACGTGTACTGGTGTCAGTGTAGTGTTGATGTGACTTACAGTTAGATTTCCTCTCTCCTCTCACTGGAACGGAAAAGAGTTCCACGAGAGGAGATGACATCACTTCCCGTGCTGTGTTGCAGGCAGGGGAAGGATTTCATTCGCCACAACCGATCAGCAGGTCCAGGCCAGAAATCATTGGCCTGGACCTGAATATTGATCGGTTCTGGAACGAATCCGATAGTCGCAAGCGTGGCGGGGGCGCGCGGGTGTGCACCCTGCCGGTGAGAGTGCGCCCCATACGGGTACGTGCCTTTCTGCCCCGTAAATAGACGTGAACCAGGCAAGAACTGGTTAAACATGCAGGTGTGAGAGTGCAGTCCCTAAAGCTGATACACAGACCAGAGGTAAGCAGACACAGGGCATGAAACATTACTGCAGATTCATGACATTCGCTTCGTCTACGACCGACCTAAGAAAAGGTATTTAGTCTAGATACACATTAAACGTGGTGCGAATTCACAGCAAATTTGCTGCGGATTCGGCACTGCATCTAGATCACATCCCGTCTATGCAAACTGATTGCAGGGTGTCGTTAACATACACTCTGCAATTGCAGGACGATTGCAGGGTGTCGCAGCACGATTTGCAGAATACGATCGCATGGGTGAGAATACCCATGCAAATCTGATTCTGGTGCTGACAAAAAAAAGGTCCTGCACCAGTTTGGTGCGATTTGAGCCATACAAATCCATGGCACAAATCGCACCCCAGAAACGCTGCATGTAATTCACATAAGTATGTGCTGTGATTCCTCTGCAAATTACATGCGGTGTCTGAACCGCAGCAGTGTGAACCCGGGCTCAATAGATTATGTTAATATGTTAATTTGTAATGCTTAATGAAAGATGGTTGTTGTGCGTTTTTATTATCACCTTTAAATATTTTCTGCTGCTGAAAAACTTACTAACTTTTTGTATGCCAAAACTTTTTTTTTTTATAGTGAATAGGGAAGGCTTAACTGCTTCCGGACTGCCCACCGCACATTTACTTCGGCATGGCGGCCCGGCTGCGTAAAACAACGTACCTGTACGTTGTTTACTCTTCTGGATCTGGAACGTGATGGCCGCCGGGACCTGCCAATCGTACGCTGGAGAGGCAGATCGACGGTCTGTCAAAGAGGAAGCGAGATCTTGTGTTCCTGCTAATCAAGAATAGAAATCTCTCTTCCTCCAGGTAAACCATCCCCCCACACAGTTAGAATGCACTCCCTATCAGCGCACCTCACACATTGATCGCCCCTGGTGTTAACCCCTTCCCTGCCAGTGTGATTTATATAGTGACTGCATTTTGTAGCACTGATCACTGTGTTGGTATCACTGGTCCCTAAAAGTGTCACTTAGTGTCCAATTTGTCCGCTGTAAGGTCGCAGTCCTGCTAAAAATTGCTGATCACCGCCATTACTAGTAAAAAAAAAAAGCCATAAAAATATCCTGAAGTTTGTAGACGCAATAACTTTTGCGCAAACCAATCAATATACACTTTATTGGGATTTTTTTAACCAAAGATATGTAGAAGAATATACATTGGCCTAATTTGATGAAGAAATTAGAATTTTTACAGGTGTGTTTTTTTTTTTTTTTTTTCAAAACTGTCAGTAATTTCTTTGTTGATGACACAAAATAAAAACCGCAGAGGTGATCAAATACCACCAAAAGACAGCTATTTGTTGGAAAAAAGAACATTGATTTTGTTTAGGTACAGCGTCACACGCCCACGCAATTGTCAGTTAAAGTAACACAGCGCCATATCGCAAAAAATGGCCTGGTCATGAAGGGGATGAAACCTTCCGGGGGTGAAGTGGTTAACCACTTCCCGCCGGGCCCATAGCAGATGACGGCCGGGCGGTGATTCCATTATCCTGACTGGGCGTCATATGACGTCCAGCAGGATAACATGCCGCCGCGCGCCCGCGGGGGCGCACATCGCGGCGATCGGTGGAGCGGTGTGTCAGTCTGACACACCGCTCCACCGATCTTGGTAAAGAGCCTCCGGCTGAAGCTCTTTACCACGTGATCAGCCGTGTCCAATCACGGCTGATCACGATGTCAATAGGAAGACAGACGCGAGTAGAAGAGAGCCAATCGGCAGCTCTCCTGACGGGGGGGGGGGGGGGGGGGGGGTCTGCGCTGATTGTTTATCAGCCCACACTCAGATGACCACACTGGACCACCAGGGATTGCCACTAGGACCACCAGGGAGAGGGGCAACATGTGGATGGCCAGGTATGTACCCCATGGCCATCCACATGTGCCCAGTCAGTGCCCAATCTGTGCCAATCAGTGCCCACAAATGGGCACTGATTGGCACCAGTATATTGCAGTGATGCCCAGCAATGCCACCCTTAGGGGCATCACTGCTACCCATCAGTGTCCATCGGTGCCCATCCGTGCCCATCAGTGCCCACCTATCAGTGCCCATCCATGCAACCAAACTATGAGTTAAAGCCTGTGCTGGGTTATTTTTTTTTATTTTTTTTGCTGCCAGTTTAACTTTCCCAAGAACTGCTCTTTACTCCTATCCCAGAAACACAAGAGGAAGTGTAGCGCCTACCCCAATTTTCCAGGAGCCTGGTGGAGACTCCCAGAGGCAGGGAGGGCTGACATACATCCTCAGGCTGCGGGTTACTAGGCATGGTGGGTGATGTGCAAGATAGAAATTGGGCGCCAGTCAGTTTTCTGCTTGAACAAAGAGAAGTTTGTTTCTCACAACAGGAAAAATGTGGGAGAAAGAGGATAGGGCACAGGACACCCTTATTTAAAAATAGTAATGACCAGCAGATAGGTAGACTCCTTAGACAAAAAGGTGAGATAAGGTAGATGGCAGTACAGGAAAAGAGCCTTTAACCACTTCAGCCCTGGAAGATTTGGCTGCTCAATGACCAGGCAATTTCTTGCGATACGGCACTGCGTCGCTTTAACTGACAATTGCACGGTTGTGCGACGCTGTACCCAAACACAATTGACGTCCTTTTTTCCCACGAATGGAGCTTTCTTTTGGTGATATTTGATCACCTCTGCGGTTTTTATTTTTTGCACTATAAACAAAAGAAGGGCGACAATTTTGAAAAAAACACAATGGGGGTTATTTACGAAAGGCAAATCCACTTTGCACTGCAAGTGCACTTGGAAGTGCAGTCTCTCTAAATCTAAGGGGTAGATCTGAAATGAGCGGAAGCTCTGCTGATTTTATCACTCAATCATGTGCAAGCTAAAATGCTGTTTTTTATTTTCCTTGCATGTCCCCCTTGGATCTACAGTGACTTTATTTCTAAGTACACTTGCAGTGCAAAGTGGATTTTCCTTTAGTAAATAACCCCCCAATATCTTTTACTTTTAGCTATAATAAAGATCTCACATTTTTTTTTCAAAAAAACAAATTTTTTCCTCAGTTTAGGCCGATATGTATTCTAATACATATTTTTGGTAAAAAAAAAATTCGCAATAAGCGTATATTGATTAATTTGCGCAAAAGTTATAGCGTCTACAAAATAGTGGATAGATTTATGGCATTTTTATAGATAAAAAGACTCTAGGCATGGGACTTTGAAGGCACAATAGTGTTAGACTACACAAAGTAAATTTAAATTTAATAGGGATATTTTATTAGAAAATTATAAAAGACAATGGACACACATAAATCATTTAAAAACAATTCAGGCTAGATGTAAACCCTAATAATCATACACCGTAAGGATCCTATCCTGCAGATTTGTATAGCATAAAGAGGATTATAAATGTACAAATATATCACTTAGTCCATAAATAGGAGAAATACTTCCCCTGGGCATTGAACAGTAGATAGGTACATAATTGTGGCAGACAAAGTGCAGCAGGTTTGGTGATCCACGGTGAGATATTCTCTAGTTGCTCTACATGTTTTGCGTTACGCAGAACGCTTCCTCAGGAGCTAGAGATTCTAAAATTTTAAAATACATAAAAGAAACAACAACAAAAACAGAATCAAAAGACATGAAATATTAAACACAATACACATATAGGTATCAATATTGAAAGTATAACCAATGCCAGGTGAAATGGCTAATGGGACAGGCCCTATGAAAGCTTATGGTCTCCAAACAAAACACGGTAAAGCCTGATGGTTGGAGTCAGCAAGGACAGGGGAAACAGAGAGTACACGCTGAGTTAAAGAATTTTTGTGGGGTCTCAATGTATCTGTATTTTTTTTAAAAAGAAAAAAGGGATTGAAAGCAGTAAAGCCAAGCCCCCCCCCCCCCCCCTCTCTGTCACTTTCTTCCCTTTTGTGCTTGGCTTTACTGCTTTCAATCCCTTTTTTCTTTTTTAAAAAAATACAGATACATTGAGACCCCACAAAAATTCTTTAACTCAGCGTGTACTCTCTGTTTCCCCTGTCCTTGCTGACTCCAACCATCAGGCTTTACCGTGTTTTGTTTGGAGACCATAATCTTTCATAGGGCCTGTCCCATTAGCCATTTCACCTGGCATTGGTTATACTTTCAATATTGATACCTATATGTGTATTGTGTTTAATATTTCATGTCTTTTGATTCTGTTTTTGTTGTTGTTTCTTTTATGTATTTTAAAATTTTAGAATCTCTAGCTCCTGAGGAAGCGTTCTGCGTAACGCGAAACATGTAGAGCAACTAGAGAATATCTCACCGTGGATCACCAAACCTGCTGCACTTTGTCTGCCACAATTATGTACCTATCTACTGTTCAATGCCCAGGGGAAGTATTTCTCCTATTTATGGACTAAGTGATATATTTGTACATTTATAATCCTCTTTATGCTATACAAATCTGCAGGATAGGATCCTTACGGTGTATGATTATTAGGGTTTACATCTAGCCTGAATTGTTTTTAAATGATTTATGTGTGTCCATTGTCTGTCTTTTATAATTTTCTAATAAAATATCCCTATTAAATTTAAATTTACTTTGTGTAGTCTAACACTATTGTGCCTTCAAAGTCCCATGCCTAGAGTCTTTTTATCTATAATCCGATTTTTGGGGACGTTGGCACAAATTGCTACTGAGTACCTGCAGAGTCACCCTGCTTATTGAGGTACTTTTGCACTAGGTCTCCCATCTGATTATGGCATTTTTACATTTTTTTTTTTTTTTTTTACTAGTAATGGCGGCGATCTGCGACAAATTGGACACTTAACACATTTTTGGGACCATTGACAATTGGACTGAAAAATGCACTGATTACTGTATAAATGTCACTGGCGGGGAAGGGGTTAACTTTGTTCCCTAGGTGTGTTGTAACTGTAGGGGGGATGGGACTGTCTAGGAGGAGAGAGAGATCGGTGTTCATACATAGTATGAACACACAATCTGTCTCCTCTCCCCTGAGAGAACCGGGATCTGTGTGTTTACACACACAGATCCCGGTTCTCTCTCTGTCATGAGCGATCGCGGGTGCCCGCACTCGCATCGGCTCTGGGAACACGCTGCCACCCCTAGTGGCCAAAAGGCAAAGCAACGTGAGGTAACGTTGTTTCGCCCAGCCGAGCCATTCTAAAATTGCGGCGGCTGGTCGGCAACCAGTTAAGCTGAACCAGCACATCTGTGCTTTGTAGAATAGGCTGTCTCCTATAGTAACTGAACTTTTCTCACAGCGTCATACACTTTAGCGGCGCACAGCAATTTTTTTTTTTTTTTTTAAAGCATATACTATGCAGTACATATATTTTGTGATTGAATAACATTTATAATCATATGAAGTTAACCACAAGAGTCCCCTCTTACATCAGAGTCCACAGAGTTCCCCTTTTAAACCTGAATCCGCAGAGTTCCCCTTTTACACCTGAACTGGCGGAGTTTCCTTACACTGTAAGGGGGGACTCTGCAGACTTATGTAAGGGAGAACTCCGGGGACTCTGACCTAAGGGATGCTCTGGGAACCCTGATTTAAGGGGGAACACTGAGAACACATTACACTCTTGCCTTATGCGACTACAGACAGCAACCCTGCTGGGAAGCCAGAGTCTGGTCTGAATAATGTGTCCAGGTTTCAGGTGGTCTGAAACCCGGACACATGATTCAAAACCCGAACTCTCCGGGTGAATCCCGGACAGGTGGCAACCCTACATACAGAATTCTTTTGGATGAGTTTTCTCTTGAAGCTCTCTGAGCCACCTCATGGGTCTTGGTCCATGAAGAGTCACCTCTGGTACTTCTCTATAACTCCATCCCTCTCAGCATTGTTTCCAAGTATTGCGCAAACTTTCCCTCGTGGAGCTCTTGAATACCTGGATAGGCCTCAGGCCTAGCAGCCAGGTGCTGTTTCACACACACCCACCCAGACTGCTGGAGAAGGACCTAGATCACCTTCTTCCAAATAAATACCGTAGCTTCTCCCAGGCATTCATAGCAATGAATCTGATTGGCTGAGAAAGTATGCTTATCAATAACTTGAATTCACTGTAGCTCATTATACTAATGTCAAAGGCAACAGTGCCACCTACGGACAAAAGGGAGAAACCACAACTGGAACAGGATTAGGAAGGAAGCCATTTGACCACTAAGACCCCTTTCACACTGAGGCAGTTTTCAGGCGTTTTAGCGCTAGAAATAGCCTCTAAATAGCACCTGAAAACTGCCTCCCGTTCATTTCAGTGTGTGTTTTCACACTGGGGCGGTGCGCTTGCAGGACATTAGGAAAAGTCCTGCAAGCAGTACCTTTTGGGGCAGCTTGAAAGCGCTGATGTTGAAATGAATGGGTAGTTCTTTGGAAGCACTGCAACATGGGCATTTTTAACCCCTTCATTGGGGTTAAAAGAGCCCCGCTAGCTTTCGAAAAGCTTTGCAAAAACGTAGATTAAACAGCGGTAAAGCGCCGCTAAAACGAGCAGCACTTCACCGCTAACGTGGCCGCGGCTCAGTGTGAAAGGGGTCTTACACTACAAATTAGCCAGGCTAGCTACCACCCAGCACAGCTAAATTTACCTGTAACCCTGTTTTAGGACAAGGGTGCTACAGAAGTAAGATGAAATTTCCCAAAGTGAGGGAAATTCTCATCTTGGGGGTCATATACACAAGCACAGAGTTCCATACAATGTAAAAAGTGTCCTAAACATGCGCCTGCCAATGACAGGTGTTGGGTTCAGTTGGCTGTAGAAACCAATGACAGGCTGGGGCTCTACATTGGTAAAGGCTGTTCTGTGTGTATACATATATATACAGTAATGGCTCAACAAATCAATAAACCCTTCAGCACACCCCAGCTCCCCTTGCCATTGCAAGGTGCTGGAACTGCGCTCCCCCGTGTTCCCGCTGAAAAAAAGCCCTGGACATTAGGCCTCTTGCACACAAACTACACATTTTTAGGCATTAAAGAGGAGTTCTGCCCGCCCCTTTAAAAATACTGTAGCTGCTGACTTTAACATTCGGAGACTTCCCTGTCCTGGAGTCCACCGGTGTTGACACCGCAGCCAATGTTTACATCCGAAGGTCGGGTGCTATTGCCGGTAAGGGAACCCGGCAGTGTAGCCTTTCCGCTTCATGGCCGGGTCCCTACTGCGCATGAGCTGCGCTCTCTCACTGGCCCGGCACAAGGGGAAGGAGGAGGGGGGCCGAGCTGCTGATGTACTTCGCCGCAGCCCGGTCTCCCTGAAGTGGGGAAGGGGACCTGTCAAAAACATGTCCCTGTTCTCCCCTGAAAGGTGCCAAATGTAGCACTGGGGGGGGGGGGGGGGGGCTGGCGGGATGATTAAGCGGAAGTTCGACTTTTGGGTGGAACTCCGCTTTAAGAAGTTTTTTTCTTTTTACTGCTCTAAAAGCTGCTCGTTGCTTTCAATGGGCCTGTGCACACGAGTGCATACATTTTACTCTGTATAGATCAGAGAAAAAAAACCCACAATCTGGGTTGCTGCATAGTATCTTATGCATCTATGGACATATACACACATATACAGTGGGGACGGAAAGTATTCAGACCCCCTTAAATTTTTCACTCTTTGCTATATTGCAGCCATTTGCTAAAATCATTTAAGTTCATTTTTTTTCCTCATTAATATACACACAGCACCCCATTTTGACAGAAAAACACAGAATTGTTGACATTTCACATGGTCCTAAGTATTCAGACACTTTGCTCAGTATTTAGTAGAAGAACCCTTTTGATCTAATACAGCCATGAGTCTTTTTGGGAAAGATGCAACAAGTTTTTCACACCTGGATTTGGGGATCCTCTGCCATTCCTCCTTGCAGATCCTCTCCAGTTCTGTCAGGTTGGATGATAAACGTTGGTGGACGGCCATTTTTAGGTCTCTCCAGAGATGCTCAATTGGGTTTAAGTCAGGGCTCTGGCTGGGCCATTCAAGAACAGTCACGGAGTTGTTGTGAAGCCACTCCTTCGTTATTTTACCTGCGTGCTTAGGGTCATTGTCTTGTTGAAAGGTAAACCTTCGGCCCAGTCTGAGGTCCTGAGCACTCTGGAGAAAGTTTTCGTCCAGGATATCCCTGTACTTGGCTGCATTCATCTCTACCTCAATTGCAACCAGTCGTCCTGCAGCTGAAAAACACCCCCACAGCATGATGCTGCCACCACCATGCTTCACTGTTGGGACTGTATTGGACAGGTGATGAGCAGTGCCTGATTTTCTCACCACACATACCACTTAGAATTAAGGCCAAAAAGTTCTATCTTGGTCTCATCAGACCAGAGAATCTTATTCCTCACCATCTTGGAGTCTTTCAGGTGTTTTTTTAGCAAACTCCATGCGGGCTTTTATGTGTCTTGCACTGAGGAGCTCCGACAGGTGGAGGGCTGCAGTGATGGTTGACTTTCTACAACTTTCTCCCATCTCCCGACTGCATCTCTGGAGCTCAGCCACAGTGATCTTTGGGTTCTTCTTTACCACTCTCACCAAGGCTCTTCTCCCTCGATAGCTCAGTTTGGCCGGACGGCCAGATCTAGAAAGGGTTCTGGTCATCCCAAATGTCTTCCAGTTAAGGATTATGGAGGCCACTGTGCTCTTAGGAACCTTAAGTGCAGCAGAAATTTTTTTGTGACCTTGGCCAGATCTGTGCCTTGCCACAATTCTGTCTCTGAGCTCTTCAGGCAGTTCCTTTTGACCTCATGATTCTCATTTGCTCTGACATGCACTGTGAGCTGTAAGGTCTTATACAGACAGGTATGTGGCTTTCCTAATCAAGTCCAATCAGTATAATCAAACGCAGCTGGACTCAAATGAAGGTGTAGAGCCATCTCAAGGATGATCAGAAGAAATTGACAGCACCTGAGTTAAATATATGTCGCAGCAAAGGGTCTGAATACTTAGGACCATGTGATATTTCAGTTTTTCTTTTTCAATAAATCTGCAAAAATGTCAACAGTTCTGTGTTTTTCTGTCAATATAGGGTGATGTGTGTACATTAATGAGAAAAAAATGAACTTAAATGATTTTAGCAAATGGCTGCAATATAACAAAGAGTGAAAAATTTAAGGGGGTCTGAATACTTTCCGCCCCCACTGTACGTGCCTACAACACAATCCAAGAAAAACTTGAAGAATACGGCACATCATCGTGTTTTTACGCAGGAATTTTCTGCCAGGAATCTGGTGTTCATACATCAGTACTGTATGCAAGTAGCCTTCAGCTGGATACACACTATACAACTTTTGTTGTTAGATTTCCTTTAGATTTACCTTCAACTACCTTCAACTCCTCAATGTAAACCCCCCTCTCCTCTGTCAGTGCCTCCAATCAGTGCCACCCAACAGTGCCCATCAGTGCTGCCTATCATTGCCACCTATAATCGTGTAGAAGGATCTGGACAGCCGCACACTGGGATAGGCAGATAAAATGCTTCTTTATTTAATAAATAGGATTATAAGGTACATATAAAAACTGCTGGAGTGGTACAGCTTAACAGCTAACGCGTTTCGCACTCATGCAGAGCACTTACTCATAGCTGAGCTATGAGAAGAATTTTATCTGCCTATCCCGGTGTGCGGCTGTCCAGATCCTTCTACATGATTATATCTGCACCAGCAATCGCCAGTACCTGGGGCTCTCTCCCTTTTTGCCTGGGAGGAAGAGAAATTTCGGTTTGGTCTGTCTGGAGCGGTGGTAATTATCTTCATCCTATCATTGCCACCTGTCAGTGCCACACAAGAGATGCTTCCCATCAGTGCTGCCAATTAGTGCCCATCAGTGCTGCCAATCGGTGCACTGAGTGCAGGGATGGGGAAATGAACTCAGCAGCTGGGCACATTGTCCATGGGGGCCGGCCTGGTGGCGCACAACTGAAATCTGTTGATGTTTATTAATTCCACATGCCAATCTTTAGTATATTAGGTAAAAAAAATATTAATTTATTAATTCCACATGCAGGTGGTGGAATCCTCTAATGCAGTGGTTCTCAACTCCTGTTTTCAGGACCCAGTAACAGGCCAGGTTTGCAAGATAACTAAAATACATCAAAGGTGTTATCATTTGCTGCTTAGTGATTGCAGTATTGTAGTCTGCATCCCCCTAAGGTAATACTTAACCACTTGACGACCGCCTCACGCCGATGTACGTCGGCAAAGCGGCACGGACAGGCAAAATCACGTACATGGTACGTGATTTGCCTTCCGCGGGTGTGGGGTCGGACCCCCCCCCGGTGCCCGAGGCGGTCGTCTTTTGTCTAGCGGCGATCAGAGGTGAGGGGGAGACCATCCGTTCGTGGCCCCCCCCTCGCGATCGCCGCCGGCCAATCGAATCATTCCTTTGCTGCTGTATGCTAAACAGCAGCAAAGGAAATTATGTCATCTCTCCTCGGCTCGGTAATTTCCGTTCCGGCCCGAGGAGAGAAGACATGTGAGTGAGTGCACAACACTACACACACACAGTAGAACATGCCAGGCACACTAAACACCCCGATTTTCCCCCCCCCGATCGCCCCCCGATCCCCCCCCAATCATCCCCCCCCCCCTGTCACAAACTGACACCAGCAGTTTTTTTTTTTTTTTTGTTTTGTTTTTTTCTGATTACTGCATAGTGTCAGTTTGTGACAGTTACAGTGTTGGGACAGTTACTGTTACCCCCCTTTAGGTCTAGGGTACCCCCCTAACCCCCCCTAATAAAGTTTTAACCCCTTGATCACCCCCTGTCACCAGTGTCACTAAGCGATCATTTCTCTGATCACTGTATTAGTGTCGCTGGTGACGCTAGTTAGGGAGGTAAATATTTAGGTTCGCCGTCAGCGTTTTATAGCGACAGGGACCCCCATATACTACCTAATAAATGTTTTAACCCCTTGATTGCCCCCTAGTTAACCCTTTCACCACTGATCACCGTATAAGTGTTACGGGTGACGCTGGTTCGTTCGTTTATTTTTTATAGTGTCAGGGCACCCGCCGTTTATTACCGAATAAAGGTTTAGCCCCCTGATCGCCCGGCGGTGATATGCGTCGCCCCAGGCAGCGTCAGATTAGCGCCAGTACCGCTAACACCCACGCACGCAGCATACACCTCCCTTAGTGGTATAGTATCTGAACGCATCAATATCTGATCCGATCAGATCTATACTAGCGTCCCCAGCAGTTTAGGGTTCCCAAAAACGCAGTGTTAGCGGGATCAGCCCAGATACCTGCTAGCACCTGCGTTTTGCCCCTCCGCCCAGCCCACCCAAGTGCAGTATCGATCGATCACTATCACTTACAAAACACTAAACGCATAACTGCAGCGTTCGCAGAGTCAGGCCTGATCCCTGCGATCGCTAACAGTTTTTTTGGTAGTATTTTGGTGAACTGGCAAGCACCAGCCCCAGGCAGCGTCAGGTTAGCGCCAGTACCGCTAACACCCACGCACGCAGAATACGCCTCCCTTAGTGGTATAGTATCTGAACGGATCAATATCTGATCCGATCAGATCTATACTAGTGTCCCCAGCAGTTTAGGGTTCCCAAAAACGCAGTGTTAGCGGAATCAGCCCAGATACCTGCTAGCACCTGCGTTTTGCCCCTCCGCCCAGCCCAGCCCACCCAAGTGCAGTATCGATCGATCACTGACACTTACAAAACACTAAATGCATAACTGCAGCGTTCGCAGAGTCACGCCTGATCCCTGCGATCGCTAACAGTTTTCTTGGTAGCGTTTTGGTGAACTGGCAAGCACCAGCTCCAGGCAGCGTCAGGTTAGCGCCAGTAGCGCTAACACCCACGCACGCACCGTACACCTCCCTTAGTGGTATAGTATCTGAACGGATCAATATCTGATCCGATCAGATCTATACTAGCATCCCCAGCAGTTTAGGGTTCTCACAAACGCAGTGTTAGTGGGATCAGCCCAGATACCTGCTAGCACCTGCGTTTTGCCCCTCCGCCCGGCCCAGCCCACCCAAGTGCAGTATCGATCGATCACTGACACTTACAAAACACTAAATGCATAACTGCAGCGTTCGCAGAGTCACGCCTGATCCCTGCGATCGCTAACAGTTTTCTTGGTAGCGTTTTGGTGAACTGGCAAGCACCAGCTCCAGGCAGCGTCAGGTTAGCGCCAGTAGCGCTAACACCCACGCACGCACCGTACACCTCCCTTAGTGGTATAGTATCTGAACGGATCAATATCTGATCCGATCAGATCTATACTAGCATCCCCAGCAGTTTAGGGTTCTCACAAACGCAGTGTTAGTGGGATCAGCCCAGATACCTGCTAGCACCTGCGTTTTGCCCCTCCGCCCGGCCCAGCCCACCCAAGTGCAGTATCGATCGATCACTGTCACTTACAAAAGACTAAAACGCATAACTGGCCTGATCCCTGCGATCGCCAACAGATTTTTTGGTAGCGTTTTGGTGAACTGGCAAGCGCCAGCGGCCTAGTACACCCCGGTCGTAGTCAAACCAGCACTGCAGTAACACTTGGTGACGTGGCAAGTCCCATAAGTGCAGTTCAAGCTGGTGAGGTGGCAAGCACAAGTAGTGTCCCGCTGCCACCAAAAAGACAAACACAGGCCCGTCGTGCCCATAGTGCCCTTCCTGCTGCATTCGCCAATCCCAATTGGGAACCCACCGCTTCTGCAGTGCCCGTACTTCCCCCATTCACATCCCCAACCAAATGCAGTCGGCTGCATGAGAGGCATTTTCTTTATGTCCTCCCGAGTACCCCTACCCAACGAACCCCCCCAAAAAAGATATTGTGTCTGCAGCAAGCGCGGATATAGGCGTGACACCCGCTATTATTGTCCCTCCTGTCCTGACAATCCTGGTCTTTGCATTGGTGAATGTTTTGAACGCTACTATGCACTAGTTGAGTATTAGCGTAGGATACAGCATTGCACAGACTAGGCACACTTTCACAGGGTCTCCCAAGATGCCATCGCATTTTGAGAGACCCGAACCTGGAACCGGTTACAGTTATAAAAGTTAGTTACAAAAAAAGTGTAAAAAAAAAAAAAAAAATAATATATAAAATAAAAAAAAATAGTTGTCGTTTTATTGTTCTCTCTCTCTATTCTCTCTATTGTTCTGCTCTTTTTTTACTGTATTCTATTCTGCAATGTTTTATTGTTATTATGTTTTATCATGTTTGCTTTTCAGGTATGCAATTTTTTGTACTTTACCGTTTACTGTGCTTTATTGTTAACCATTTTTTTGTCTTCAGGTACGCCATTCACAACTTTGAGTGGTTATACCAGAATGATGCCTGCAGGTTTAGGTATCATCTTGGTATCATTCCTTTCAGCCAGCGGTCGGCTTTCATGTAAAAGCAATCCTAGCGGCTAATTAGCCTCTAGACTGCTTTTACAAGCCGTGGAAGGGAATGCCCCCCCCCCCCACCGTCTTCCGTGTTTTTCTCTGGCTCTCCTGTCTCAACAGGGAACCTGAAAATGCAGCCGGTGATTCAGCCAGCTGACCATAGAGCTGATCAGAGACCAGAGTGGCTCCAAACATCTCTATGGCCTAAGAAACCGGAAGCTACGAGCATTTTATGACTTAGATTTCGCCGGATGTAAATAGCGCCATTGGGAAATTGGGGAAGCATTTTATCACACCGATCTTGGTGTGGTCAGATGCTTTGAGGGCAGAGGAGAGATCTAGGGTCTAATAGACCCCAATTTTTTCAAAAAAGAGTACCTGTCACTACCTATTGCTATCATAGGGGATATTTACATTCCCCGAGATAACAATAAAAATGATTAAAAAAAAATAAAAATGAAAGGAACAGTTTAAAAATAAGATAAAAAAGCAAAAAAATAATAAAGAAAAAAAACAAAAAAAAAAAAGCACCCCTGTCGCCCCCTGCTCTCGCGCTAAGGCGAACGCAAGCGGCGGTCTGTCGTCAAACGTAAACAGCAATTGCACCATGCATGTGAGGTATCACCGCGAAGGTTAGATCGAGGGCAGTAATTTTTGCAGTAGACCTCCTCTGTAAATCTAAAGTGGTAACCTGTAAAGGCTTTTAAAGGCTTTTAAAAATGTATTTATTTTGTTGCCACTGCACGCTTGTGCGCAATTGTAAAGCATGTCATGTTTGGTATCCATGTACTCGGCCTAAGATCATCTTTTTTATTTCATCAAACATTTGGGCAATATAGTGTGTTTTAGTGCATTAAAATTTAAAAAAGTGTGTTTTTTCCCCAAAAAATGCGTTTGAAGAATCGCTGCGCAAATACTGTGTGAAAAAAAAAAATGAAACACCCACCATTTTAATCTGTAGGGCATTTGCTTTAAAAAAATATATAATGTTTGGGGGTTTAAAGTAATTTTCTTGCAAAAAAAAAAAAACTTTTTCATGTAAACAATAAGTGTCAGAAAGGGCTTTGTCTTCAAGTGGTTAGAAGAGTGGGTGATGTGTGACATAAGCTTCTAAATGTTGTGCATAAAATTGCAGGACAGTTCAAAACCCCCCCAAATGACCCCATTTTGGAAAGTAGACACCCCAAGCTATTTGCTGAGAGGCATGTCGAGTCCATGGAATATTTTATATTGCGACACAAGTTGCGGGAAAGAGACAAATTTTTTTTTTTTTGCACAAAATTGTCACTAAATGATATATTGCTCAAACATGCCATGGGAATATGTGAAATTACACCCCAAAATACATTCTGCTGCTTCTCCTGAGTACGGGGATACCACATGTGTGAGACTTTTTGGGAGCCTAGCCGCGTACGGAACCCCGAAAACCAAGCACCGCCTTCAGGCTTTCTAAGGGCGTGAATTTTTGATTTCTCTCTTGACTGCTTATCACAGTTTCGGAGACCATGGAATGCCCAGGTGGCACAAAACCCCCCCAAATGACCCCATTTTGGAAAGTAGACACCCCAAGCTATTTGATGAGAGGTATAGTGAGTATTTTGCAGACCTCACTTTTTGTCACAAAGTTTTGAAAATTGAAAAAAGAAAAAAAAAAAAGTTTTTTCTTGTCTTTCTTCATTTTCAAAAACAAATGAGAGCTGCAAAATACTCACCATGCCTCTCAGCAAATAGCTTGGGGTGTCTACTTTCCAAAATGGGGTCATTTGGGGGGGTTTTGTGCCACTTGGGCATTCCATGGCCTCCGAAACTGTGATAGGCAGTCAAGAGTGAAATCAAAAATTTTCACCCTTAGAAATCCTGAAGGCGGTGATTGGTTTTCGGGGTCCCGTGCACGGCTAGGCTCCCAAAAAGTCCCACACATGTGGTATCCCCGTACTCAGGAGAAGTAGCTAAATGTATTTTGGGGTGCAATTCCACATATGCCCATGGCCTGTGTGAGCAATATATCATTTAGTGACAACTTTGTGCAAAAAAAAAAAAAAGTGTCACATTCCCGCAACTTGTGTCAAAATATAAAATATTCCATGGACTCAATATGCCTCTCTGGAAATAGCTTGTGGTGTCTACTTTCCAAAATGGGGTCATTTGGGGGGGTTTTGTGCCACCTGGGCATTCCATGGCCTCCGAAACTGTGATAGGCAGTAAAGAGTGAAATCATAAATTTACACCCTTAGAAATCCTGAAGGCGGTGATTGGATTTCGGGGCCCCGTACGCGGCTAGGCTCCCAAAAAGTCCCACACATGTGGTATCCCCATATTCAGGAGAAGCAGCAGAATGTATTTTGGGGTGCAATTCCACATAGGCCCATGGCCTGTGTGAGCAATATATCATTTAGTGACAACTTTTTGTAAATATATATATTTTTTTTTTGTCATTATTCAATCACTTGGGACAAAAAAAATAAATATTCAATGGGTTCAACATGCCTCTCAGCAATTTCCTTGGGGTGTCTACTTTCCAAAATGGGGTCATTTGGGGGGGGTTTGTACTGCCCTGCCATTTTAGCACCTCAAGAAATGACATAGGCAGTCATAAACTAAAAGCTGTGTAAATTCCAGAAAATGTACCCTAGTTTGTAGACGCTATAACTTTTGCGCAAACCAATAAATATACGCTTATTGACATTTTTTTTACCAAAGACATGTGGCCGAATACATTTTGGCCTAAATGTATGACTAAAATTGAGTTTATTGGATTTTTTTTATAACAAAAAGTAGAAAATATCATTTTTTTTCAAAATTTTCGGTCTTTTTCCATTTATAGCGCAAAAAATAAAAACCGCAGAGGTGATCAAATACCATCAAAAGAAAGCTCTATTTGTGGGAAGAAAAGGACGCAAATTTCGTTTGGGTACAGCATTGCATGACCGCGCAATTAGCAGTTAAAGCGACGCAGTGCCAAATTGGAAAAAGACCTCTGGTCCTTAGGCAGCATAATGGTCCGGGGCTCAAGTGGTTAAAATCTGGCCTGTTAGTGGGTCCTGAGCAGAGTAGAACCACTGCTCTAATGTATGGAAATCTCAATAAACTCCAATATTACCACAATACCGGTCTTTGTGATACGCAACTTCAAATATAATACACATCAAACTGAAAATAAGACATATTATATAAAATTATACTTAGCAGGGATGGTGGAAACCCCTCCTATAGCTATTTGCCATATAGATCAACTTGAAGTGCAACAACTTTTTACTTGTGAGGTTCCCACCATTATAGCACTTTGGAAATTGTATTTTTTAGATTGTTACACTTAATGTTATATGTTTTTAGTTACTATTATAATGTGAAATTTTGCACTTGAAGTTAATTTTCAACCACCCTTGCTAAGTCCATGTCTTTATGGACCTTGCTTTGTGCACTGGTGCGCAGTCATGTTGGAACAGGAAGGGGCCATCCTCAAACTGTTCCTACAAAGCCTGGAGCATGAAATTGTCCAAAATGTCTTGGCATGCTATCGCCTTAAGAGTTCCCTTTACTGGAACTAAGGGGTCAAACCCAACCTCTGAAAAACAACCCGACACCTTAATCCCCCCTGCACCAAATGATTTGGACCAGTGCACAAAGCAAGGGCCATAAAGATCCATGTCTTAAGCTGAACAAGTTTGGGGTGGAGGAACTTGACTGGCCTGCACCTCCTGACCTCAACCTGGTAGAACACCTTTGGGATGAATTAGAGCGGAGACTGCGAGCCAGGCTTTCTTGTCCAACATCAGTGCCTGACCTCACAAATGCGCTTCTGGAAGAATGGTCAAACATTCCCATAGACACACTCCTAAACCTTGTGGACAGCCTTCCCAGAAGAGTTGAAGCTGTTATAGCTGCAAAGGGTGGGCCAACTAAATATTGAACCCTACGGATTAAGACTGGGATGCCATTAAAGTTCATGTGTGTATAAAGGCAAACGTCCCAATACTTTTCACAATATAGTATGTGTGTGTATCTATCTATCTATCATCTGTCCCACTGGTTAATTATAGAAAATTCAAACAAGGATTGCTGCACTTAAAATTTATTCTGAGTTCAAAATTAGACAAAGGTTACATGTTCTGTTCCAAGTAGCTAGCTTAATAGTACTTTTGGCAAAGTACAGAATGCCCTTCTCAGGCTAGAACATCACATGCATACCATACATGTTTCACAAGTATAGTGCAGTACAACAAATAGGACAAAATAACAGAAAAGGTCAATGTGCATAACTATTCACCCCCCTAAAGTCAATACTTTGTAGAGCTACCTTTTGCGGCTATCACAGCTAAAAGTCACTTTGGATAAGTCTCTATGAGCTTGCCACATCTTACCACTGGGATGGTTGTCCATTCCTCCTTGCAAAACTGCTCCAGCTTAGAGCTGCACGATTCTGGCCAAAATGAGAATCACGATTTTTTTGCTTAGAATAAAAAGAACGATTCTCTCACGATTCTCGCAACGTAAAATCTTTCACATTATACAAAAAAAAAGGGCTAACTTTACTGGTTAGATTTTTTTTTAATTCATTAAAGTAATTTTTCCCAAAAAAATTGCATTTGAAAGACCGCTGCGCAAATACAGTGTGACATAAAATATTGCAACAACCAACATTTTATTCTCTAGGGTGTCTACTAAAAAAATATATATGTTTGGGGGTTCTAAGTAATTTTCTAGCAAACAAAAATGATTTTAACTTCAAACCAACAAATGTCAGAAAAAGGTTTAGTGTTTAAGTGGTTAAACTTTTTTCACTTACACAGGAAGTCTATTCCATTGACAAATTGTTACAATGTTTATACTTAAGTTCAACTGATAAAGAATGTTTTGTTTCTTGGCAGACTGCCTGGTTTTTCTCTTCCTTTCTTTTGACAGCTGTGGCTTCAGAAGAGCAGAGAGAATTCTTTGCATAGAAAGAATTGTGAAACACTTTAGTCAAGATCGCAATAACGATTCTTGACGATTAATCACGATAACGATTCTTGACTATTAATTGTGCAGCTCTACTCCAGCTCCTTCAAGTTGGATGGTTTGTGCTTGTGAACAACAATCTTTAAGTCTGACCACAGATTTTCTATTGGATTGAGGTCTGGGCTTAGACTAGGCCATTCCAACACATTTACATGTTTCCCCTTAAACCACTCAAATGTTGCTTTAGCAGTGTGTTTGGGGTCATTGTCCTGCTGGAAGGTGAACCTCCGTCCTAGCCTCAAATCACGCACAGAGTAGTACAGGTTTTGCTCAAGAATATCCCTGTATTTAGCACCATCCATCTTTCCCTCAACTTTGACCAGTTTCCCAGTCCCGACTGCTGAAAAACAGCCCCACAGCATGATGCTGCCACCACCATGTTTCACTGTGGTGATGGTGTTCTATGGGTGATGTTGGTTTTGCGCCAGACATAGCGCTTTCTTTGATGGCCAAAAAGTTCAGTTTTAGTCTCATCAAACCAGAGCACCTTCCTCCATACATTTTGGGAGTCTCGCAAACTCAAAACGTGCCATTTTGTTTTTTTGCTGAAGGTAATGGCTTTCTTCTGGCCACTCTGTCATAAAGCCCAACTCTATGGAGCGTACGGCTTATTGTTGTCCTATGTACAGATACTCCAGTCTCTGCTGTGGAACTCTGCAGCTCCTCCAGGGTTACCGTAGGTCTCTGTGCTGCCTCTCTAAATAATGCCCTACTTGCCCGATTCGTGAGTTTTGGTGTGCGGCCGTCTCTTGGCAGGTTTGCTGTTGTGCCATGTTCTTTCTATTTGGTTATGATAGATTTGATGGTGCTCCTAGAGATCATCAAAGATTTGGATATTTTTTTATAACCTAACCCTGACTTGTACTTCTCAACAACATTTTCCCTTGTTTGGAAAGTTACTTGATCTTAATCATTATTATTTTGTTTAAGGTACTTGTATAGCGCTGTCAATTTACGCAGCGCTTTACATATACATTGTACACTCAGTGTTGTGGTTTGGATCCAAACCAGCGACCCTTTTTACTGCTAGGCGAGAGTGCTACCCATTACATCACTGTGCCGCCCTATTCATGGCAGTGTTTGGTTAGTGGGCCTCTTGCTTAGGTGTTGCAGCCTCTGGGGCCTTTCCAAAAGGTGTGTATATGTAATGACAGATCATGTGACACTTAGATTGAACACAGGTGGACATCATTTCACTAATTATGTGACTTCTGAAGGTAATTGGTTGCACCAGAGCTTTTTATGGGTGTGAAGACATATGCACATGCCAAATTTTAAGTACAGCAATCCATGCTTGAATATTATATATATATATATATATATATATATATATATATATATAATTTATTTTATTGTGTGTGTGTGTGAGCTTTGAGGTGCACACCCTAATGCAATAGGCTGCGTGTGCCTATGTCTCTGTCACAGCATTCAGTGCCCTGTTTCTGCTAAAGGAGACCGTAATGGCTTTCGGGTGGGTGTTCCCCCGCCTTGAGCGTCCTGCACAGTGGGCGTTCCCCCGCCTTGAGCGTCCTGCACAGTGGGCGTTCCCCCGCCCTGAGCGTCCTGCACAGTGGGTGTTCCCCCGCCCCGAGCTTCCTACACAGTGGGTGTTCCCCCACCCCAAGCGTCCTGCGCAAATACTAGATAGTGTCCCTGCTGCTGTGACCACGCTGAGTGCAGAGATCAGAGGTGACAGCATCCACTCTCTGCCCACCGCCGCCACTCATTGCCTGTCAGTACTAGTGGTTGGTTGTTTGGTCATCCAAGCAACCAATCACGTGTCGGAAACCATGAAATCAGATTGAGACAGAAGTACAGTTAAATCACACTTGGTTAATAATAAAATTTAAAAGAACAAACGTAGTCAAAACATAGCCAGAGTTCAGGAACCGGAACGGATAGTCAGCCAAGCCAGAAGTCAGGGATCAAAGTAGTGGAACAGCAAGCATGATCTGGAGCCAGAAGGGATGTCTGCAAAGCCAGTCTTTAAACAGAAACGCAGGAGATGTTTCTTGTGATGTTGACCAATGTGAAGGCAGAGACCCTCTGGACTGGACGGCTTAAGTAGGCAGGACTGACGAACAGGATATGAACAACAGCTGAGTAACTGTGGAGAGAGATAGTAGCTGGCAATTAGCTGACAGCTGAGCGGCCAGCTCAGAGAAGGAATGGCTGAGCCCAGCCCTGACGGTACCCCTTCCTCAATGACCCCCCCTCGGAGGACCATCGGGCTTGAGGGGGAAAAGTCTATGGAAAACACAGAGGAGGACAGGGGCTTGTACATCCGTGGATGAGACCCAAAAGTGTTCCTCCGGACCGTACCCCTTCCAATGCACCAGGTACTGTATGCGCCCATGGAACCTACAGGAGTCAACGATGGACTGTACTTCATACTCCTCATGGTTCTCAACCTGTACAGGGTGAGGACATGGCATCGAGGTGATAAAGCGGTTGCAGACTAAAGGTTTTAATAAGGAGACATGAAATACATTCGATATATACGCATATTAGAAGGAAGGTCTAATGCATAAGCCACAGGGTTAATCCTGCGAAGAATACAGAAAGGCCCAATAAACCGAGGTGCGAACTTCAGTGAGGGAACACAAAGTCGGAGGTTGCGAGATGACAGCCAGACCCTGTCTCCAACCTGGTAGAAAGGCGCAGGCAGGCGTCTGCGATCAGCATTGAGTCTGTACCCATCATTAGCATGACGCAAAGCCTCCTGGACTTGTGTCCAAGTGGAACGAAGACCACGGAGATGCTCCTCTAATGCAGGAATACATAGGAATACTCTGCGGAACAAATAAGTCAGGCAACATGGAAGGTTGGAAACCATAATTCACCATAAACGGGGACAATTGGGAAGCAGTATTCAAGGCAATGTTGTGAACAACTCTGCCCACGGTAATAGGTCTGACCAGTTGTTATGATGGTCAGAAATATAGCAACGTAGGAATTGCTCCAAGGACACAATCTGACTACCCTGCCTGAGACAATCACCTTGGGTAGCCCATGTAAGTGAAAGATCTCCCAAGCAAAAATGGAAGTCAGTTCTTTAGAAGTGGGCAACTTCTTAAGTGGAATACAATGACACATCTTTGAGAAACGGTCAACCACCATAAGGATAACTGTGTTGCCCTGGGAGTTGGGTAGCTCCACAATGAAATCCATAGACAGGTGGGTCCAGGGCCTCTGTCCCTTGGGTATGGGTTGTACGAGACCCACAGTCTTACTCTGAGCACACATGGAACAGGCAGTTCGCAGCTATGAAGGCAGTTACATCAGCACGTAGACTAGGCCACCAGAATTGTTGGGAAATGGCCCAAACGAGTTGATTCATCCCAGGTTTGCCAGCAGCCTTGGGAGAATGGAGTCTGGAGCACAGCAGTAAGGAGACTCTCTAAGACAAAGCAGCAGTCACAAGGTTTCTCAGGCGGAGCATGGACCTGAGCAGCAAGAATTTTGTCACCCAAAGGAGAAGTGAGACTGGTGCGAACCATAGCCAGAATACGATCAGGAGGAATCACAGGAACTGGAACCGACTCCAACATGGAAGTGGAGGAAAATTGTCGTGACAAGGTGTCAGCCCTTACATGAGAGTGAGACAATGTAATTGAAATTTGACAAGAAAAGAGCCCATCGCGTCCTTCTGGGAGAGAGGCGTTTAGCCTCAGACAAAAATGTGAGATTCTTTGGTCAGTAAGAATGAGAGCCGGTACAGTGGTACCTTCGAGGAGATGTCTCCATTCTTTCAGGGCTAAAATGATCGCCAACAGCTCTGTCACCAATCTCGTAATTGCACTCCACAGGTGACAATTTCTTGGAAAAGTAGCCACAAGGATGCATAGCGCTCTCAGAGGTAGGACGTTGAGACAGAAGGGCGCCAACACCAGTCTCAGAAGCATCAACCTCAAGGATAAAAGGTAACATAGGATCAGGATGTGCTAACACAGGAGCAGAAACAAAGGTAGCCTTGAGACTCTCAAAGGCTTTAATGGACTCCGGAGACCAACTCTGTGGGTTACTTTCTGGTCATATCAGTCAGGGGCTTGACCAGAGATGAGAAGTTACGAATAAACTTCCGATAGTAGTTGGCAAAGCCTAGGAAACGCTGCAGAGGACGTAAACCTACAGGTCAGGGCCATTGTAGGACTGCTGAAAGTTTCTCTTTTGTCCATCGAAAAACCAGCAGTGGAAATGACATAGCCCAGGAATTTAACCTGTTCACGATGGAACTCGCACTTCTCCAGTTTACAATAGAGATTGTTCTCTCTTAGTTTCTGAAGCACACGACAGACATCTGTGTGGTGGCTCTCCAGGGACTTGGAAAAAATAAGAATATCATCGAGATAAACCACCACACATAACTGCAACAAATCTCGGAGGACATTGTTAATAAATTCCCGGAAAACTGCCGGGGCGTTACAATAGCCAAAACGCATTACGAGGTACTCGTAATGGCCTGTTATGGTACTAAACGCAGTTTTCCACTCATCGCCCTCCTTAATTCTCACAAGATTTTATGCCCCTCTCAAATCAAGCTTTGTGAAAACTGTTGCTCACTTGAGTCGGTCAAATCACTCCGTAATCAATGGAATTGGATAGTCATTCTTAATCGTGAAACGATTGAGACCCCTATAATCAATACAACGTCTCAGTTCACCACTCTTCTTCTGCACAAAAAAGAAACAAGCACCAGCAGGAGATGAGGATTTGCGGATGAAACCTTGAGAAAGGTGCGTCTGCAACATACTCCTCCATGGCCTTATCCTCCAAGACCTACAAAGGGTAAACCCAGCCACGAGGGGGTATGGCCCCAGGTTGAAGGTCAATTGCGCAATCATATGGCTGGTGTGAAGGAAAACTACCGGCTTGACCTTTGTCAAAGACTTCGCTAAAATCGCAGTACTCCTCCAGCAGGGAGGAGAGTGAAGAGGTGCACAGAACCTTGGCTACCTTCTGAAAGAATGTCTCACTGCATTGTGGTGACCAGGAGAGAACCTCAGCACGGAGCCAATCAAAAGAGGGGTTGTGCCTCTATAACCAATAACCAGTGGAAACTTGGGTGAGGAAATAACTTGGAATTGGATAATCTCATGGTGAAGAGCCCCTACAGCCATTGACAACGGAACCGTCTGAGTCACATGGGCAGGCTGTAGCGGTCTCCCGTCAAGAGCCTCAATGGCAAGTGGAGTGTCACGCAGCTGCAGCGGAATTGAGTGCTTTAATGCCCCAGAGTTGATTAGAGCCTGTATCTCGATGGACGACTCAGCCCAAGAAAGGGTAACCAAAACCAGGGGCTTATCCTTCTGGATAACTGGGGATGAAACAGCACCACCTAAGGTCTGTCCATGACAGGACCTCAAGGTTCGGATGTTCACTGGATGGGTAGGACAAGACTTCAAAAAGTGACCTGCCTGGCCACAATCTCTCCCTCCTCCTAAGGGTTCTCTCATCCGCAGAGAGACACGTGAAACCCAAGTGCATGGGTTCACCTTCACTGTCACTTCACTGACTCTATACCAGGAGGCATGGGAGGTGAGGGAGGCACGGGTGGGACTGCAAAGCTCGGAGACAAAGGTAGGTGGCTTCCGCAAGCGCTCCTTAAGAGTCTTTCTCTGAGTCTGGAGTCAATGATGGCAAATGTGATCAACTTCTCCAGCTCAGTGGGTATATCTTGGGCTGCTATCTTATCCTTGATGGTATCCGAGAGACCATGAGAAAAAGCAGCCACGAGGGCCTCCCTGTTCCACGTAACCTCTGCTACCAGAGTACGGAATTCAATGGCATAGTCGGCAACAGTTCTGGTACTCTGTTCGATGGACATGAGGCACTTGTCAGCAGAAGCGGAGCGTGCGGGAACATCAAATACCCTTTTAAACAAAGCCACAAACTCAGGGTAGCTGAAGACAACAGGTTTTTGTCTCCCATAGAGGGTTTGCCCAGGCCAGGGCTCTCTCAGAAAGCAAAGATATAATGAAACCTACTTTGCTTCTGTCCGTGGGAAATGCCTGGGGCAGCATCTTAAAGTATATCTTAACCTGGTTGAGAAACCCTCTGCATTGACTGGATCACCCCCAACTCGCTGGGGAATCGAAGCGGAACCAGACATACCTCTTATAGAGGTGCCTGCACTGAGACTAGCGCAGCAGCAGGGTCGGCCTGCAACATAAGTTGTACCGGGGCAGCCACAGTGGGAGATTCCAGGTGAGCCGTGCGACTCTGGAGCATTTGTAATGCCAAGACGAACTGATCCATGCGGTGATCCAGTTCATTTAATGTGGAAAAAATTATTACCAACAAGTGGATTGACTGCATCTTCTGAATTCATGGCCTTCGCCAACTCTCAGAAACCATGAAATCAGACAGAGACAGAAGTACAGTTAAATCACCCTTGTTTAATAATAAAAAAAAGTAAAAAGAACAAACGTAGTCAAAACATAGCCAGAGTTCAGTAACCGGAATGGATAGTCAGCCAAGCCAGAAGCCAGGGATCAAAGTAGTGGAACAGCAAGCAGGATCTGGAGCCAGAAGGGATGTTAGCAAAGCCAGTCTTTAAACAGGACCGCAGGCGATGTTTCTTGTGTTGTTGACCAAGGCGAAGGCAGAGACCCTCTGGACTGGACGGCTTAAGTAGGCAGGACGGACGAGCAGGATATGAACAACAGCTGAGTAACTGTGGAGAGAGATGGGAGCTGACAAATTCAGCACAGTTGCATCGCTATCGGGGTGCTGTTAAGCCCCCACATCAGTATAGTGTGACTTTGGGCTCTTTTCCCTGCTCAGTCCAGCAGAGAACTCAGCGGTGCTGTGACAGGAGAAAGCAAGCTGCGGGCTATCAGAGTTTTCCCCCGATCGCCCCCCCCCCTTTCCCCTGTCAGAGAGAAGAGACGGCGGCTCTCACCAGGTTCCCCCACCCAGCTTCCTTCCCTATTGGCCATAAGTGAGGGCCAATCAAAGGAGACTAGGAGAGGAGAGCATCATGGGACATGTAGTCCCAAAGATTGGCGGCCCCATTTTCCACAGGCAGGAGGCTACAGCTCGATCAAGAGAGAGATTGAGAGACTGCAGCCTGGAAAAAAGCTGAGGGAGAGAGCGCTACAGGACAAAGAATGAGGAGTGTGGTAGGCGGAAGCCAGAGAGAGAGCCACACTGCCCAGCACCATCAGAGAGAGAGAGCCACACTGCCCAGCACCATCAGAGAGAGACTGAGCCACTACCAGGGTACAGACATGCTACACTACTGATCAGAGTCACCCGGGGAACCCAGAGTGAGCGATCGTCCAGCCGGAGGGATCACTGCTGTAGTTTCGCTGGGTCTGGTAAGAGGGCCTTTTGGCCATTATCCATTACTTATCCTAGGGACTGTACTACGTCTGCAGTCTCTGACCATGATAATGTGATAGTGACATTGTCGAAAAGGGGCGGTGTATGGGTGACCCTAAAATGTCAAACCCCCCCCCCTTAGAAAAAAGTTCTGCGGACGCCCATGCTCACTCCCCCCCCCCCCCCCCCCATACATACATACAGTCCTCACCACTCCCCCCTCCATACATACACACACACCTCCCAACATTTTGAGATGAGAATGAGGGACACCTACTAGCAAACGTCTGTAGGCATAGGACACGCCTCCTGCCACACCCCCTTAAAGGAGAGTTAACCCCAAAAAAAGGTTAATGAAATCCACAAGCACTTTTTTTACCACTACTATTCCTTTTTTTTTTTTTATTTACAAATGCAGCAATATAGATGAAAGGTTCAGTATTGGGAAACACTTTTTGAAAGATTAAAAAGTTCATTTTATAGAAGGACTCCACTGCTCCCCCATACTACACCAGGAGACCCCCCCCCACCCCCCAAAATTACACTGGGAGGCTCCCCACCAAACATTACACACTACACATACACTATATTGTACATTACACATGCCTGCACTATATACACTATATTGTACATTAGACACCTGCACTATATACACTATATACAATTGGCTACACCCACTGTTCACCGCTGCGCATGCCGCATTACTGCTCCCCTAGGGCACACAGAGGTGTCCCAGGTATTTTAGAATCTCTTAGTGTATGCTACAAAAAAATTGCCAGTACTATCTGGCTGAAATTGCATTGCATAGACATCGCATGTGATTTGCAGCGCAGAGCTGCATCGCACAGCACACTGGTGTGAACCGAGACTAAATAAATAAATGTAAAATAAATACACAAATAAAAATCATAAATAAAAAATAAATTAATTATACTAAGTAACAATAAATAATGAATCCTTAACTTTAACCTTTTACCCCTTAAAAAAAATAAAATAATAATAACTAAACACCCTAACCCAAAATAAATTATTATTGTTTTTTTTTTGTTTGAGTTTGGGTGTTTATTGTTTTATTATTATTAATAATAATAACGTATTTAATATTTTTTCAAGGTTAGAGGTTAATTATTAATGTATTACATATTTATTTTACTTTATGATGATTTTTAGTTGTATGTATATCTTACATTTATTTATTCATATATTACTATTTTTTTTATTTATTTTTTTTAAATTTTCATTTGAGCAGAAAATCGTGCATAAACGCGCAAATACGCACAAAAACGCACGAATGACGCATTTCCATTCATTACTATAAGAATAAAACGCACCAAAAATGCCCAAATCTGCCGTATTTCAGCGACAAAAAATGCTCCAGAATTCGTTTGAGCTTCAGGCGACATGGGGTGGAGATAATCACATAATCGCATATAATCGCTCAGGTGTGAATGCAGCCAATAAGCCCTAATAAGGGACAGAATAAAGCGACATGAGAGGATCTGCTCTTTCTTCTACTGCTCAGTACGTGATTTGAAGACACTCCCTTACTCAAGGGCTGCCTGACTTCTTCTGATTATCCGGTGAAGAAGATGGTGATCCCGGGGAGTCTGTCCCGTATTGTGCGCTCTGTTATATCCCGCTTACTAGAGACCTACTACTACAGCACTGTGAGTATTGCTGAAGACAACCTTATCTCAGAGGTCCTGAAAGTCCAGCCAGGATCAGGAAGTACAAAGTCCTACTGCGTCATTTATTCGAAGGAAACGTAAAGGGGAGCGACATATGCTGAAAATGTCATTAGTAAGGCCTCGTGCACATTGCTGCTGCTAAGTGTGTTTGGTGTTTTATTTTTTTCTGCCTCTAAACACCCCTGCATGTTAGCCTATATGTCCGTGTTCACATAGGTTTTTAGAGGCAGAAAAAAAACCCACAGTCAGTGCTTTCAGGAACAGCAGAGTTTTGGCAGAAAAAAATGCTCGATGCGCCTAAATGCATGTAAACGCATCTATTTGTCTAAACGCACTTAAGCGATAAGCGCGTTTTAGTGTTTGAGCATTATTCCACTTCCACGGCCAGATCAAATGATTGAAATTAATTACCACCCATGCACTTGACGCTCCTAAACATGTTACACGCATCTATAAACCTCAAGCTTTTGTTTTTGTTTTTTTTGCCAAAATGCTGCTTCCAGGAAAGAAATAGTCCAGAAAGAGTGTAACGCCACTCAGACTGTGGATAAAGAATTCCTCGTGGGTGCTGCTGGCCTCGGCTCACCACCGTCAATAGTAATTGAAGGAAAAGGAAAATTAGTCGCACACCATGGAAGAGAGAACTTCTGTAGAATAGTTACTTTATTGTCAAAGTGCCAAAGGACGTAGACGGGACGTTACAGGGAAGATTGGTAGACCGGCTTTCCTCGGATAACTCGTGCTTGTTCACAACAAAGCCAATCGTTTAGCAAAATGTCCTGTGTGCATGAGGCCTATAAATCACAATTAAATGGGTTGAGAACTTATGCACAGGGGCGCCGAGTGTCGTACAGCCGTATTTCTGTGCCTTGGAAGGACAGGTGTTGTGTAAAGCCGGCCATGCAAAGCATTGACGCAGATCCATATATACATATAGGTGCGGACTGTCTGCTTACAGGGGTATACTTCAGCACCTGTATACATGTGGACTACAGATCTGTGTACAGGGGTATACTTCAATACATGTATACATGTGGACTACAGATCTGTGTACAGGGGTATACTTCAGTACCTGTATACATGTGGACTACAGATCTGTGTACAGGGGTGTACTTCAGTACCTGTATAAATGTGGACTACGGATCTGTGTCTAGGGGTGTACTTCAGTACCTGTATACGTGTGGACTATGGATCTGTGTACAGGGGTGTACTTCAGTACCTGTATACATGTGGACTACAGATCTGTGTACAGGGGTGTACTTCAGTACCTGTATACATGTGGACTATGGATCTGTGTACAGGGGTGTACTTCAGTACCTGTATACATGTGGACTACAGATCTGTGTACAGGGGTGTACTTCAGTACCTGTATACATGTGGACTATGGATCTGTGTACAGGGGTGTACTTCAGTACCTGTATACATGTGGACTACAGATCTGTGTCTAGGGGTATACTTCAGTACCTGTATACATGTTGTGGACTATGAATCTGTGTCTAGGGGTATACTTCAGTACCTGTATACATGTGGACTATGGATCTGTATACGTGTGGACTACGGATCTGTATCTAGGGGTGTACTTAAGTACCTGTATACATGTTGACTATTGATCTGTGTACAGGGGTATTCAGTACCTGTATACGTGTGGACTACAGATCTGTGTCTAGGGGTATACTTCAGTACCTGTATACATGTTGTGGACTATGGATCTGTGTCTAGGGGTATACTTCAGTACCTGTATACATGTGGACTATGGATCTGTGTACAGGGGTATTCTTCAGTACCTGTATACATGTTGTGGACTATGGATCTGTGTGCAGGGGTATACTTCAGTACCTGTATACATGTGGACCATGGATCTGTGTACAGGGGTATTCTTCAGTACCTGTATACATGTGGACCATGGATCTGTGTACAGGGGTATTCTTCAGTACCTGTATACATGTGGACTATGGATCTGTGTACAGGGGTGTACTTCAGTACCTGTATACATGTGGACCATGGATCTGTGTACAGGGGTATTCTTCAGTACCTGTATACATGTGGACTATGGATCTGTGTACAGGGGTATACTTCAGTACCTGTATACATGTGGACTACAGATCTGTGTACAGGGGTGTACTTCAGTACCTGTATACATGTGGACTACAGATCTGTGTACAGGGGTGTACTTCAGTACCTGTATACATGTGGACTATGGATCTGTGTACAGGGGTGTACTTCAGTACCTGTATACATGTGGACTATTGATCTGTGTACAGGGGTATTCAGTACCTGTATATGTGTGGACTACGGATCTGTGTCTAGGGGTATACTTCAGTACCTGTATACGTGTGGACTACAGATCTGTGTCTAGGGGTATACTTCAGTACCTGTATACATGTTGTGGACTATGGATCTGTGTCTAGGGGTATACTTCAGTACCTGTATACATGTGGACTATGGATCTGTGTACAGGGGTATTCTTCAGTACCTGTATAAATGTTGTGGACTATGGATCTGTGTGCAGGGGTATACTTCAGTACCTGTATACATGTGGACTACAGATCTGTGTACAGGGGTATTCTTCAGTACCTGTATACATGTGGACTATGGATCTGTGTACAGGGGTATACTTCAGTACCTGTATACATGTGGACTACAGATCTGTGTACAGGGGTATACTTCAGTACCTGTATACATGTGGACTACAGATCTGTGTACAGGGGTGTACTTCAGTACCTGTATACATGTGGACTATGGATCTGTGTACAGGGGTGTACTTCAGTACCTGTATACATGGGGACTACGGATTTGTGTACAGGTACACAACTACAGATCTGGCCAGTGGACTACAGATCTGTGTCTATGGGGTGTACCTAGGGTTGCCACCCCATCCCTTTAGGCACCTGAACACATATTAATTACACAGGTTCTGAGGCTAATTTAATGCAGGTAAGGCGCCATGTGAGTTTAATTACCACCTTAATCAGCCACAGAACCTGTGTAATTAATATGTTCGGGTTTAAAGGGATGACGTGGCAACCCTAGGTGTACTTTAGTACAAAAAAAAAAAAATTGCATTTGATTTAGTATACTTGTGGACAGAGCTTTAGTATTACTTGTAACAGAAAGCAGCTATCCCCCCCCCCCCAATATTTTTACTGGGCAGCGATCCACATTACTGCATTGCTTGCCAACTTCTGGCAGATGTGTTGTAACCTGTGACTGAGCTGGCACAGGTCCTCACATCTTGTAAAACAATGATAGCACTTCTAGGAATGGAAAGTAAACAGTTTTGTACATGGTCTGGGGTGGCTGACACCAGCAGTTAAAGTGTCATTGAATTCAAAACTTTTTCTTCTAAGTTTATCAAATGTCTATTGCCAAACGGACAAAGGTAGCCTTTCACAATCAGAAACCTAACTCTAAGCCTCTCACCTCCGGCAATCTGCAACATTTTCTTTCTGGTGCAAAATCTAGTCAATGTAGGTGGATTTTGATTGTTTTTAATAACGCTGGTTGTATGGTTCTGGCTGTGTTTCTCACCTTGCTCACAAAAGAACACAGAATTACCCATCTGTGATCCATGGAAACCTGGGAAATGACATACCGTATATACTGGAGTATAAGCCGAGTTTTTCAGCACATTTTATTGTGCTGAAAATGCCCCCCTCGGCTTATACTCGAGTCAAGCACTTTTGCAGCAGAGAATGACATTTTCCAAACCAACTTTGGGACCCCATATCTTGGGGCCACTTGGTGCTAGGAACCCCAAATGGTGTGCAAACCCAGTGGAACTAGCACTACAACATATCCAAATTTGGGGTTCCTAGCACCAAGTGTCCCCGAGATATAGGGCCAAAGTCAGTCAACTGTGTCTATCTGCAGCAATGTCATTTCGGGACCCTTTGGGTCCAGAGACCCCAAATTTTGGCTGCAGCTAGGGGGCATCTAGGAACCCTTAACTACCGAGTTTGAAGTTCGGGGGACCTATGGCTGCAAATGGGCACAGTAAGGCATGTAAATAATGGGCACAGTGAGGCTGCAAATGGGCATTGTTGACCCTCTTTTCCACTTACAGTAGCTGCGCATTTCTCACCCTAGGGTTATACTCGAGTCCAAGAAGTTTTCCCATTTTTTTGTGGTAAAATTAGGTGGGTCGGCTTATACTCGAGTGTATATACGGTAAGCCTATTTCGACCCGTTTGGTAAATGTTCATTCAGATCAAATTTAGAAGGTGGGTGCATTTTCACAATGGGGAGTGCTGTAATTTGTGAAGGATCTGAATATCTACACTATTCAACATGGAGGTGGATTGTACACTTTTACATTAAAGTGGGAGAAAACTCCCTTGGGGTGTTTATTTTTTATTTTTTTTACCTATAGGGAAGCCTATAATAAGGCTTCCCTATAGGTACATTAAATATCTCCTAAATGTGCGCCGTTTAGGAGATATTTACTTGTGAAGCTGCTGGTGACGTCACTGGCGCATGCACACTTAACCACTTACGGATTTGCTCCCTTAATGACCAGGCCATTTTTTGCAATGCGGCACTGTGTCGCTTTAACTGACAATTGCACGGTCGTGCAATGTTGTACCCAAACAAAATTTATGTCCTTTTTTTTTTTTCACACAAATAGAGCTTTCTTTTGGTGGTATTTGATCACCTCTGCGATTTTATTGTAGTAGAATATGTAAAATATGTAAAAATATGTAGTCGAATATGGTATTACATATTTGGTAACAAAATCACAATAACTATATATTGATTGGTTTATAAAAAGTTATAGCGTCTACAAAATGGGGATAGATTTATGGCATTTTTATTATTAATATTATTATTATTATTATTTTTACTAGTAATGGCGGTGATCAGCGATTTTTAGTGGGATTGCAGCAGACAGATCGGACACTTGACACTTTTTTTTGGGACCAGTGACATTTATACAGCGATCAGCGCTATACAAATGCACTGATTACTGTATAAATGAGACTGGCAGGGAAAGGGTTAACACTAGGGGGTGATCAAGGGGTTAAATGTGTTCACTGGGAGGTATTTCTAACTGTGGGGGAAGGGGACTGACTGGGAGTAGAGAGATTGCTGTTCCTCATCACTAGGAGCAGACGATCACTCTCTACTCTCACTCACTCTCTACTGTCATATTGGGGATCTGTTTGTTTACATTGACAGATCCCCCCTCTGGCTCTCTGTGGAGCAATCGCGGTTACGCGCATTGGCTCCGGCCACGCGGTGGGCGCGTGTGCGCCCGCTGTATCTATTGCACGAAGCAACGTATACCTATGGCGATTCGTGCAATAGTGCCGACCTGCCGCAGTATGACGGCGGCTGGTCGGCAAGTGATTAAGGAACGTCATACCCAATGTCAGAAAAAATTTGGCAAGGGTGGCTGGCAGATTCGTCCACTGTTGGATGAGGTACTCTATAGCTCAAACGAGTTGTTTTGACTTGAGGGGATGCTGGTTAACAAGTACATCTGATAGATAATGTAGGGGAGGCTGGGGTATCACCTTCATGTTGATATTGATGGTTAGTGGGAATGTCTTTATCTTACTATGTGTGAATGGGTGGGTTGCACAAGGGAGAGGAGCTTCTCCACCAGGCGGTGCTGTTCTGTAGGGTGCTGTTGGTTGTCACTGCTGTGATCTCAGCTGAGAGAAGCAGCAAGCCTGGGGCCTGTCCTGCAGGCTTTTCCCAGGCAAGAATGAACCATGTTGGGAAAGATGAAGGTGGAGGCTCCCCAGAGGCTTACACCATCTACTCATGCTGCATTGGATCCTGGGCCTGTCCCCATGCAAGGGGAGTCCTTAGCAGCAATCCAGGATAAAGTGGTGAATAGATTTCGCCGTATTACCAAAGAGGGACAGAAACTTGCTGTCCTAAAAGCGGATTTCAGGAAAAAGAAATCTCTGCACAGTAAGTCTGGGAGCAGTTAGAGGGAAGACTCCAAGCTAAAGTCTCTGGAGGAGGCATTGAAGAAGCAGGAGAAGCTGGTCGCTTCTCTGAAGGAAAGCAGAGGTGCGTTTAGAGAAAAATATGAGAATGAGGAGAGATTCCAACAGATGAAGGAGAGTGCCTGTGCCAGTACCACCTAGAGGGTGGATGCCAGAGCAACGGCGACAGTTTGGATGGGGGGTAAGGAAGTGGTTTCACATGGTGGCCCCAGTACTACCCCTGTCTCCGGATCTGTTGCACCTGAGTCAGTATCTGCCCCCCTCCCTCCCCAGCAGCCTGTGTCATCTCAGGAGGAGGTTGAGGAAAATGATGGATTGCTGCAGACCATACATAGCAAAACAGTGTTGCACTTCCTAAATAACTACCAATAAATCCTTAAAGAGAATAGATGATTAACTTGCAATAAGGCAAGATACTGAGTGCACAATCAAATATTCATGTTCCCTGACTGGGAATAGTGAACAATACACAATAATGAAATATACGTGTTCCTTATATGGGAATGATGAACAATAAAGATAAAGTCCACACTCAAAAAAAAGAAAAAGAATTGAATAAAAATAAGAGTCCAAATGAATAAAAATACGCAAAAAATATGCACAACACACCACTAGTGCATAAACGTTGAAAATGCAAGTGCTCTCCTCCACCTCAATTTCCTAGCTGCTCACCTCACGTTCTGACCCCTGTTTCACCAGAAGGTCAGAAAAAGCAGGTTCCCTCTATCAGGAACCATTAATCAGACCGAGACAGAAGTATAGTTAAATCACATTTGTTTAATAATAAGAATAAGAAAAACAGTAAACGTAGTCAAAACAAGCCAGAGTTCAGTAACCGGATCGGGTAGTCAGCCAAGCAAATGTCAGAGAGCCAGATAAACGTAGTAGTACAGCAAGACTCTGTCCCGAACCTGGTAGGAAGGCGCAGGCAGGCGTCTGCGGTCAGCATGGAGTCTGTACCTATCGTTAGCATGTTGCAAAGCCTCCTGAACTTGTGCCCAAGTGGAACTAAGACCACGGAGATGCTCCTCTAACGCAGGAATACTCTGCGGAACAAACGAGTCAGGCAACATGGAAGGTTGGAAACCAGAATTCGCCATAAATAGGGACAATCGGGAAGCAGAATTCAAGACGCTTGTGAGCAAACTCTGCCCACGGTAATAGGTCTGAACAGTTGTTATGATGGTCAGAAATATAGCAACATAGGAATTGCTACAAGGACTGATTGGCTCGTTCTGCGGCCCCATTAGACTGCGGGTGATGCGCAGAGGAGAAAGCAAGCTGAATTCCCAACTGTGCACAAAAAGCTTGCCAGGACCGGGAGACAAACTGACTACCCCTGTCCGTGACAATCGCCTTGGGTAGCCCATGTAAGCAAAAGATCTCTCGAGCATAAATGGAAGCCAGTTCCTTTAGAAGTGGGCAACTTCTTAAGTGGAATACAATGACACATCTTTGAGAACCGGTCAACCACCATAAGGATAACAGTGTTGCCTTGGGAGTTGTCCATAGACAGGTGGGTCCAGGGCCTCTCTCCATTGGGTATGGGTTGTAGGAGGCCCACTGGAAGGTGTCGTGGAGTCTTACTCTGAGCACACACAGAACAGGCAGCTACGAAGGCGGTTACATCAGCCCAGTAGACTAGGCCACCAGAATTGTTGGGAAATGGCCCAAACGAGTTGATTCTTCCCAGGGTGGCCAGCTGCCTTGGGAGAATGGTAAGTCTGGAGCACGGCAGTACGGAGACTCTCTGGGACAAAGCAGCAGTCACAAGGTTTCTCAGGAGGAGGATGGACCTGAGCAGCAAGAATTTTGTCACCCAAAGGAGAAGTAAGACTGGTGCGAACCGTAGCCAGAATACGATCAGGAGGAATCGCAGGAACCGGAACCGACTCCAACTTGGAAGTGGAGGAAAATTGTTGTGACAAGGCGTCAGCCCTTACATTCTTAGTACCGGGTAAGAATGAGACAATGTAATTAAAACTCGAGGAGAAAAGAGCCCATCGCGCCCTTTTGGGAGAGAGGAGCTTAGCCTCAGACAAGAATGTGAGATTCTTATGGTCAGTAAGAATGAGAACTAGCACAGTGGTACCTTCAAGGAGATGTCTCCATGAAATGATCGCCAAAAGCTCTCTGTCACCAATCTCGTAATTGCACTCTGCAGGTGACAATTTCTTGGAAAAGTAGCCATACGGATGCATAGTGCTGTCAGAGTTGGGACATTGAGACAAAAGGGCGCCAACTCCAGTCTCAAAAGCATCAACTTCTAGGATAAAAGGCAACGTAGGATCAGGATGTGCCAACACAGGAGCAGAAACAAAGGCAGCCTTGAAACTCTCAAAGGCCTTAATGGACTCCAGAGATCAACTCCTGTGGGTTACCGTCCTTTCTGGTCATATCGGTCAGGGGCTTGACCAGAGATGAGAAGTTACGAATAAACTTCCGATAATAGTTGGCAAAGCCCAGGAAACGCTGTAGTGGAAATGACATAGCCCAGGAATTTAACCTGCTCACGATGGAACTCGCACTTCTCCAGTTTAAAATAGAGATTGTTTTCTCTGAGTTTCTGAAGCACACGACAGACATCTGTGTGGTGGCTCTCCAGGGACTTGGAAAATATGAGGATATCATCGAGATAAACCACCACACATAACTGCAACAAATCTCGGAGGACATAGTTAATAAATTCCTGGAAAACTGCCAGGGCATTACAAAGGCCAAAAGACATTACGAGGTACTCATAATGGCCTGTTCTGGTATTAAACGCAATTTTCCACTCATCGCCCTCCTTAATCCGCACGAGATTGTATGCCCCTCTCAAATCAAGCTTTGTGAAAACCGTTGCTCCCTTGAGGCGGTCAAATAACTCTGTAATCATTGGAATCGGGTAGGCGTTCTTAATCGTGAAACGATTTAGACCCCTATAATCAATACAAGGTCTCAGTTCACCGCTCCTCTTCACAAAGAAGAAACCAACACCAGCAGGAGACGAGGATATGCGTCTGCAACATACTCCTCCATGGACTTATCCTCCAAGACCGACAAAGGGTAAACCCGGCAACGAGGGGATATGGCACCAGGTTGAAGGTCAATTGCGCAATCATAAGGCCGGTGTGGAGGCAAACTACCGGCTTGACCTTTGTCAAAGACATCGCAAAAATCGCGGTATTCCTCCGGCAGGGAGGAGAGTAAAGAGGTGCACAGGACCTTGGCTACCTTCTGGAAGCATGTCTCACTGCATTGTGGTGACCAGGAGAGAACCTCAGCACAGAGCCAATCAAAAGAGGGGTTGTGCCTCTGTAACAAAGGTTAACCAATAACCAGCGGAAACCTAGGTGAGGAAATAACTTGGAATTGGATCATCTTATTGGGGAAGAGCCCCTACGGCCATGGACAACGGAACCGTCTCATGAGTCACATGGGCAGGCTGTAGAGGTCTCCCGTCAAGAGCCTCAATGGCAAGTGGAGTGTCACGCAGCTGCAGCGGAATTAAGTGCTGCGATACAAAGGCAGCATCAATGAACAGGCCTGCAGCCCCAGAGTCGATTAGAGCCTGTATCTCGATGGACGACTCGGCCCAAGAAGGGTTCTTATCCTTCTGGATAACAGGGAATGAAACAACGCCACCTAAGCTCTGTCCATGACAGGACCTCAAGGTTCAGGCGTTTCCCTGGACGTGACCTGCCTGGGCACAATCTCTCCCTCCTCCTAAAGGCTCTCTCATCCGCAGAGAGACGCGTGAAGCCCAAGTGCATGGGTTCATCTTCACTGACTGACTTGGTACCAGGAGGCATGGGGAGTGAGGGAGGCATGGGTGGGACTGCAAAGCTCGGAGGCAAACGTACAGGAGGCTTCCGCAAGTGCTCCTTAAAAGAGATTCTTGAGTCAATGAGGATGGCAAACGTGATCAACCTCTCCCGCTCAGTGGGTATATCTCGGGCTGCTATCTCATCCTTGATGGAATCTGAGAGACCACGACAAAAAGCAGCCACCAGGGCCTCATTGTTCCAAGCAACCTCTGCTGCCAGAGTACGGAATTCAATGGCGTAGTCAGCAACAGTTCTCATACTCTGTTTGATGGACATGAGGCACTTGGCAGCAGAACGTCAAATACCCTTTTAAAGGAGACCACAAACTCAGGGTAGCTCAAGACAACAGGTTTTTGCGTCTCCCACAGAGGGTTTGCCCAGGCCAAGGCTCTCTCAGAAAGCAAAGATATCACAAAACCTATTTCTAAATAAATCTCAACCTGGTTGAGAAACCCTCTGCATTGAACTGGATCGCCCCCAAATCGCTGGGGAAGCGGAGCGGAACCAGACATACCTCTTATAGAGGTAATACTCGAGGCAGGTGCCTGCACAGAGACTGGCGCAGCAGCAGGGACGGCCTGCAACTTAGGTTGTACTGGAGCAGCCACAGTGGGAGTTTGCAGGTGAGCCGTGCAACTCGGGAGCGTTTGTAACGCTATGGCAAACTGATACATGCAGTGATCTTGCTCATCCAATCTGGAAAAAATGTTACCAACAAGTGGATTGACTGTATCTTCTGAATTCATGGCCTTCGCCTACTATCAGGAACCATGAATCAGACTGAAACAGAAGTATAGTTAAATCACGCTTGTTTAATAATAATAAGGAAAACAGAGTAAACGTAGTAAAACAAGCCTAGTACAGCAAGCAGGATCAGGAGCCAGAAGGAACGTCAGCTGAGCAAGTCTTCAACAGGAATGCAGGAGAAGTCTCTGTGATGTTGACAAAGACGAAGGCAGAGATCAAGTGAGCTGGACAGCTTTAAGTAGGCAGGACTGACCAGCAGAATCAACAGCTGGTTAACTGTGGAGAGAGATGGGAGCTGGCAATTAGCCGACAGCTGAGCGGCCAGCTCAGAGAAGGAAGGGCTGACGCCCTCTCAGGTATATAAACGAATCAGCTGGTCATGGAGCTCCTATTCCGTCTGTTCTGCCTCCGGCTGATTAGATGGATACCAGCCAGTACAAATTCCCTCAATGGGGTTCGGTGCACATAGGAACAGAAAAGGCAAAATCTAGTGTTCTCTGTATATCAAAACTTTTTATTTCCTCATAAAAACATTAAAACGTTACTCACAAACGCATCACTTGAGCAGTGCGGGCTGAGGATGCATAGTAACGACAAGATGCTCGCGGAATGACGTTGCCACTGCGACTTCTTCCCCCTATACGCGTTCCGTCAAATGGGCTACTACACCACCGTGACTTCTTCAGTAAGGTTTGAAGACTGGACGTCTCACCGTTGTTTAAATAATAATAATAATCTCTAATCAAGTGTGTTGCATCATCACTTCCTGGTCCGGCCCACCTTGCTGAACTAGGCCTCATGGCACACCCATCCGGGCTGACACAGGAAACAGGAAGTGGTGAAAACAGCACCCATACACATGGGGACATCTGACAAGCTGAAAATCAATACTTCCCAAGTCAGGCTTTTTTCATAGAAAAAACTATTGTGTAAGTGACCATTATTAAACCTACCGCTGGCAACACCATCCTGTAAGCATCTTGACCACATTTAATATAATAAAATTACACAAATACATCAAAAAACGATAAAAATAATATTGTTAAATAATAAAGATGCATAAATATAAAAATATGTAAAATCATGAATAAGTGAACTCATAAATTACTGATAAAACAGTTCAAATCGAAGTCCACGTTCAAACCCCTCAGCCAAAGTACAGTGGGGCAAAAAAGTATTTAGTCAGCCACCAATTGTGTAAGTTCTCCCACTTAAAGAGATGAAAGAGGCCTGTAATTGTCATCATAGGTATACCTCAATTATGAGAGACAAAATGTGGAAACGAATCCAGACAATCACATTGTCTGATTTGGAAAGAATTTATTTGCAAATTATGGTGGAAAATAAGGCCCCTTTCACGCGATTGGACCGTTCAGGTCCGCCTGTCAGTTTCGACGGCGGACCTGAACGGGCGCTCCATGTTAGTCTACGGAGCGTCGGATGTCAGCGGAGACATGTCCGCTGACATCCGACCCGGTCCGATCTGCTAAAAGCAGACGGATGGCTCTACGTCCAGGTCCATCAGATCGAGTGAGATCTGATGAAAACGGACATGCTGTCCGTTTTCATCCGAACCCTCCATAGGTGGCAGCGGCGCCTGACAAGCCCCTCCCCGCTCAGTGAGCAGAGAGGGACCTGTCATCCGCCGGCTCAGCGGAGATCAACGGACTAATCTCCCGCTGAGCCGGCGGACCGAGGTGGGCTCCGTAGAAACGGAGTCCGCCTCGTGTGAAAGGGGCCTAAGTATTTTGTCGAAATCAAAAGTTCACTTTTGAAATATATCCTTTGTTGGCAATGACAAAGGTCAAACGTTTTCTGTAAGTCTTCACAAGGTTGTCACACACTGTTTCTGGTATGTTGGCTCATTCCTCCATGCAGATCTCCTCTAGAGTAGTGATGTTTTGGGGCTGTCACTGGGCAACACGGACTTTCAACTCCCTCCAAAGGTTTTCTATGGGGTTGAGATCTGGAGACTGGCTAGGCCACTCCAGGACCTTGAAATGCTTCTTACGAAGCCACTCCTTCGTTGCCCGGGCGGTGTGTTTGGGATCATTGTCATGTTGAAAGACCCAGCCACGTTTCATCTTCAATGCCCTTGCTGATGGGAGGAGGTTTGCACTTAAAATCTCATGATACATGGCCCCATTGATTCTTTCATGTACACGGATCAGTTGCCCTGTTCCCTTTGCAGAGAAACAGCCCCAAAGCATGATGTTGCCACCCCCATGCTTCACAGTAGGTATGGTGTTCTTTGGTTGCAACTTAGCATTCTCTCTCCTCCATACACGACGAGTTGTATTTCTACCAAACAGTTTTACTTTGGTTTCATCTGACCATATGACATTTTCCCAATCCTCTTCTGGATTATCCAAATGCTCTCTAGCAAACCTCAGACGGGCCCGGACATGTACTGGCTTGAGTAGGGGAACACGTCTGGCACTGCAGGATCTGAGTCCCTGGCGGCGTAGTGTTACTGATGGTAGCCTTTGTTACGTTGGTCCCAGCTCTCTGCAGGTCATTCACTAGGTCCCCCCCGTGTGGTTCTGGGATTTTTGCTCACCGTTCATGTGATCATTTTGACCCCACGGGGTGAGATCTTGCGTGGAGCCCCAGATCGAGGGAGATTATCAGTGGTCTTGTATGTCTTCCATTTTCTAATTATTGCTCCCACAGTTGATTTCTTCACACCAAGCTGCTTGCCTATTGCGGATTCAGTCTTCCCAGCCGGGTGCAGGTCTACAATTTTTTGTTTCTGGTGTCCTTCGACAGCTCTTTGGTCTTCACCATAGTGGAGTTTTGAGTGTGACTGTTTGAGGTTGTGGACAGGTGTCTTTTATACGATAACAAGTTCAAACAGGTGCCATTAATACAGGTAAGTGGAGGACAGAGGAGCCTCTTAAAGAAGAAGACACACGTTTGTGAGAGCCAGAAATCTTGCTTGTTTGTAGGTGACCAAATACTTACCGTATTTATCGGCGTACAACAAGCACCATCAATGCAGCCTTGTCCATCATTGCAGAATGAACAGTGTCCATTTGCAGCCTTGCCCATTGTTCAGTGCAGCCTTGCCCAGTGTCGTGTGCTGTTTGCAACATTTAATGTTTAAATTTGCCGCCAAGATAACCTGTGTACTCGTTGTCACGCCGCCCCGCCTTCCTGCTGTTTCAGAGAGGATGAGAGGAGCGAGCGCTGCCGAGTACTGTGGGCTCGGCTCGGCTCCGCTCGCAGTCCCACCATTGGGCCTGTGTTATGTCCATCATAGGAGCTGGTCGGGACTGCAAGCCGAGCCAAGTACACAGTACACGGTCTTTTTAGGCAGCACTCGCTCCTCTCATCCTCTCTGAAACAGCAGGGAGGTGGGGCGGCGTGACTGCGAGTGGAGCTGAGCACTCGTCTCGGTCTTTTTTTCGGCGGCGCTCGCTCTTTTTTTTTTTTTCTTTTTTCTTTTTCACCGACAGTGGGGATCGGTGTATAACACGCACCCACGATTTTCCCCTGATTTTAAGGGGAAAAAAGTGCGTGTTATACGCCGATAAATACGATATTTTCCACCATCATTTTCAAATAAAATTCTTTCAAAAATCAGACAATGTGATTGTCTGGATTTGTTTCCACATTTTGTCTCTCATAGTTGAGGTAAACCTATGATGACAATTACAGGCCTCTCATCTTTTTAAGTGGGAGAACTTGCACAATTGGTGGCTGACTAAATACTTTTTTGCCCCAGTGTACCTTACTTTCATAAATTCAGAAGGATTCCCTTTTGCTGAGTTGTCTGATATAATGACCCCCCCCCCCCCCCTCCAGTGTCTATCCACCTGTTCTATACCCCTAAATTGCAGCGAACTGGGATCCTTATTGTGTACTAATTTAAAATGTTTCGAGAAACTATGGGTAGTTATACCTTTTTTAATATTAGTAATATGCTCTTCTACTCTAATCTGCAAGGTTCTTGAAGGAATGCTTGTTGAGAATATCTCTCTGTGTATGGATGCCATTCCTGCGATTGCTGCTACAGACAAAGAAACTGCATCTGTCAATTGATCCTTGCAGTCGGCAAGAAATGCAGGAGGAGATGGTGTCAATCTTAACAAAGAAGTTCTTGTTGTCTGTGGGAAGAAAGAGCAGGAGTCCCACATGGACGCAAAAATCGCAGAGCAAGAAAGTTGCATAGACTCTAAAACAGCTGGTGTACCTAATAACTGGACTGCTGGTAATTGTGGTACTTCTGGGCCTATGGTGTGTGGGACTATTGTGCTGAAGGGGAGGAGGGAGGATCGAGTGGTGGGTGAATTGCCACCCAGATTTCAGAGGTTCCTATGCAGTCAGTTATTTTTCCTATGCAGCCAGTAAATGTGTCATCTGTCCCAGCTATGAACTATGCTAAGGCTGTGTCGGGACAAAGTCATGCTGCTGCTGGTGGAAGGGAGCCAGTTGTGTAACTTTCGCCTAACTCACCTTGCATTAAACGCAGGAATGTGGTACAGCTGAGGTGGGAAGGAGGAGGTATTCCACCTATCAGAAGGGTGGTTGTGGACAGGATCCTAGCCATGGGATTTAAGGCGGAGGATGTTTATGCTCTTATTGGTCCGGCTGGTTCCTTTGAATATGATTTATCATTTGTGAGTCCAGAATCACTGGATCTGTTTTGGGAGCGGTTTGAGAATGTGTATAGGGGCCAGCCTGACTGGAAGGGGCTTGTCGCTAAGGTAATCTGACGACAACCCTTGATAAAGAATGTGACTATCTTGACTAGGAATGAGTCTATACTCCCTGAGGATTTATGGGTCTGGTTGAGGAGGTTTGGTGAAACGTTGTGTCCCCTAAACAAGATTGTGGATGATAGAGGAATCTGGACGGGTGGGTGGTCTGTGTCAATGAGGTTGCGAGTGTGTGGGAATGTGGTCCAGCATTTGCCCTCCTCTGCCTTTATTGGTAGAGATAGGTTGACCAGGGTAGAAAACGGTAATCCTAAGGTGTGCCATAAATGTGGAGTCAAGGGACATTTCTCCTCTAACTGTCCAGAACAGAAGTGTTCTTTGAGTAAGGAACTGGGGCATCTGGCAAGGGACTGTAACATCATTAAATGTAACCTATGTGATAAGGTTGGTCACCCTTATAGCCAGTGCCCTGAGGCTTTGCACAATAAGCCAGAGCTAGTGGAGGAATTCTTCCGTCTGGATAGAGAATAGTCTGGGTTGGCAGAGGTTGTACCAGGGGATCCTAGTGTCTCTGTCCCATCAGAATCTGTGCGGCCGTCTGTGGTGTCAGTGTCCCCCCAGTCTGTGGTCTCCCAGTCAGTGTCAGAAAGTGTGGTTGTCAAGTCTGTGTCTGCCCCTATTGTTTCTCCTAGTGTAGTGAAGGCAGTGGAGGGTGCTGGACTAGCGTGTATGGTTGTGCCAATACCTCCTCCTCGGCATTACAGAAGTGCTGCAGTTTGAGGTCAACAGACACAGGGGTGGAGTGAGTGATGGATTGGATGTTGGTGGAGGGGGTGGGGGGGGGAAGGGAATGAAAATGCCTGGTGCAGAATGCAAGGTGAATGATGTGGAAGTCGGGTGAAAGATGTGGAAGTTGGGGTGAATGATGTGGGAGGAGGGGTTAATGGGGGGGGGGGGGGGTTGGCTGAGGATGTCCTGGGGAGCAGGGGGGAGGGGGTTCTGCTGCTGGGATTGTCGAATGAGGATATGGAATGGTTGGAGGCTAAGAGGAAGCTGGGGAAGAGGCGGAGAAACGGGAAGGATGTCAAAGCTCCTGAACCTGGGAGGGTGGAGGTGGCAAATGCTTGTGAGGTGTTTTCTGAGGTGGAGGGTGGAAGTTCTTCTGGTGATGAGTCTATAGAGGAGGAATCACAAGGGACATTGAAGGGTGTAGGGTCTCCAGGTAGGGAGGGGGGTAACAGGCTAAGAATCGTATACCTCAATCATCCTGATGGCTGTTCCCACTCCACTGAAGGTGGTGACTATTAATGTTGCCAGCATAAAATCAGTAAGTGCTCGTAATATGGCCTTATTTTTGCTCAGCAGGTTTTATGCTGATATTTTCTTTTTGCAAGAGATCCAGTGGTCTAGTTTGGCTGATATTCATCTGGCGAAGAAGGAGTGGAGGTGCAGCCCCTCTTTCTGGTCTCTTGCGGCTGAGCCTTACACTGGAGTTGCGGTATTTTTTCTGGCATGGTAACCTGTCGGCGGATTATTGAGGTAGAAATGGGGAGATGCATGGTCTTAGATGTCTCCATGGGGGGGCAGGACCTGCGCCTGATCAACATCTATGGGCCCCAGACAAAGTGGGACAGTAAATGCCTCTTCATGAAGATCAAGCCTTTTCATTTTACAGCCCAGCAAGTTGTCTTCGGTGGTGATTTCAACACCGTCACTAGGACTAAGGACAGGAAAGCTACCGGAGCCTGGCTGGACTGTGACTGCTTTTTCTTGAACAAAATAGCTAGAGAGGCAGGTCTGGTTGATGTGCACATTCATTGCTGCCCAGATGACACGGGATTCACTTTTCAGCGAGGTAGTAGTCAGAGTAGAATAGATAGGTGTTTTTTTTTTTTTTAAATGGGAACTCTGCCTTCTCAGCACCAGTGTGTCAGGCGGTGGAGTTTTCTGATCACTGTATTCTGTCTGTGACTCTGAACAGCCCCAATACACCACCTAGGGGGAAGGGTACCTGGAAGCTAAATTCGGCACTCCTGGACAATGTGAAGGTGAGTCAATCCTTTGAGGATTTTTTTCAGGCACAGGTATCAGTCATTGACTTTTGCAGCAGTAGGTCAGAGTGCTGGGAGCTTACAAAACGAAGGATTGTTGGGTTTTTCAAGGCCATAGGAAGAAATAAACAGCTTGATAAGTATGTCACCTACCAGCGTCTGTGGAGGAAGCTTGGTAGGCTTGTGTCGAATAATGGGGATCCGAGGATGATCTCTGAGTTTAAACTCCTGCTCAGGGAGTGTCAATATACCAGGCAATGCCACTTTGGTTCGTGAAAGGGATTATGGGAAATATCACTCCCCCCGACCCTTACCAGAATTGCAAACAAGTTAGAGCAGTTAAGTCAGTTGTAGGCCTGGTTGACAGTACAGGTTTTCTTGACAAAGTCCAAGTCGGGGATCCTGGAAACCGTCAAGTCATATTATGCTGACCTCCTGGGCAGGAGGGACCTTGATCGGGCAGGCATATCAAGTTTTCTGGATTCTATTCCAGGACTGGGAAAAGGCAGTTCTCTTGCGAGTTTGACAGAGGACATCACAGCAGATGAGGTGGTTAAGGCTATTGATAAGCTTGCCATTAAGAAGTCAGGTCCAATTTGGAAAAAAGTCCTTCCTGTCGAGGTGGTGGTGCCCGACATTCTGGGTGAGGTTGGGAAGATTCGGGGTCTTGAGAAGGACTGGTGGCGGCCGGGGGCCTGGACAAAGGCGTGGAGTAATGTCAGGTCTCCACTGCTTTTTGTCAGTCTCTGGGTGTGCGGCTTTCTTTCTGTCCTTTCACCTCCCCTAGATTTTTATATAAGATTGTGTTTTTGGAAAAAGGCTGCATGCATGGGTTACATGTGTAATGGTTTCTTAGCCTGAGGGGGTATTTTAGGTGGAGGTTATGGCTTTGTTTAGGTTGGTACATTTCGTTTTCTTTATGTTTTTGCTATGCTGATGTAAGCTATGTTTGTGTGTGTGTGTGTGTGTATATGTGTATATATAAATTTATTTTGTATATATGTAAATGTGTTTTTATTATGTTTATTTTTTAATAAAGATTTTTAATAAACAAAAATTTACACTTTTACATTCAGCAAATAGCTTGGGGTGTCTACTTTCCAAAATGGGGTCATTTGGGGGGGTTTTGTGCCACCTGGGCATTCCATGGCCTCCGAAACTGTGATAGGCAGTGAAGAGTGAAATCAAAAATTTTCACCCTTAGAAATCCTGAAGGCGGTGATTGGTTTTCGGAGTCCCGTGCACGGCTAGGCTCCCAAAAAGTCCCACACATGTGGTATCCCCATACTCAGGAGAAGCAGCAGAATGTATTTTGGGGTGCAATTCCACATAGGCCCATGGCCTGTGTGAGCAATATATCATTTAGTGACAACTTTTTGTAAATATTTTTTTTTTTTTTGTTTTGTCATTATTCAATCACTTGGGACAAAAAAAATAAATATTCAATGGGTTCAACATGCCTCTCAGCAATTTCCTTGGGGTGTCTACTTTCCAAAATGGGGTCATTTGGGGGGGGGTTTGTACTGCCCTGCCATTTTAGCACCTCAAGAAATGACATAGGCAGTCATAAACTAAAAGCTGTGTAAATTACAGAAAATGTACTCTAGTTTGTAGACGCTATAACTTTTGCGCAAACCAATAAATATACGCTTATTGACATCTTTTTTACCAAAGACATGTGGCCGAATACATTTTGGCCTAAATGTATGACTAAAATTGAGTTTATTGGATTTTTTTTATAACAAAAAGTAGAAAATATCATTTTTTTTTCAAAATTTTCGGTCTTTTTCCGTTTATAGCGCAAAAAATAAAAACCGCAGAGGTGATCAAATACCATCAAAAGAAAGCTCTATTTGTGGGAAGAAAAGGACGCAAATTTCGTTTGGGTACAGCTGCATGACCGCGCAATTAGCAGTTAAAGCGACGCAGTGCCAAATTGGAAAAAGACCTCTGGTCCTTAGACAGCATAATGGTCCGGGGCTCAAGTGGTTAAGAGATATTTACTTGTGAAGCTGCTGGTGACGTCAATGGCGCATGCACGCTTAACCACTTAAGGATTTGCCCCCTTAATGACCAGCCCATTTTTTGCGATACGGCACTGTGTTGCTTTAACTGACAATTGTGTGGTTGTGCAACATTGTACCCAAACAATTTTTTTTTTCACACAAATAGAGCTTTCTTTTGGTGGTATTTGATCACCTCTGCGATTTTTATTTTTTGCGCTATAAACAAAAAAAGACCAACAATTTAAAAAAAAACAAAACTATTTTTTACTTTTTGCTATAATAAATATCCAAAAAAAAAATGTAAAAAGAATAATTTCTTCATCAGTTTAGGCCAATATGTATTCTACTACATATTTTTGGTAACAAAATAACAATAAGTGTATATTGATTGGTTTATAAAAAGTTATAGCATCTACAAAATGGGGATAGATTTATGGCATTTTTATTATTATTATTATTATTATTATTATTATTATTATTATTTTTTTTTTTTTTTTTTTACTAGTAGTGGCGGTGATCAGCAATTTTTAGCGGGATTGCAGCAGACAGATCGGACACTTGACACTTTTTTTTTTTTGGGGGCTACCAGTGACATTTTATACAGCGATCAGTGCTATAAAAATGCACTGATTACTGTATAAATGAGACTGGCAGGGAAGGAGTTAACACTAGGGGGCGATCAAGGGGTTAAATGTGTTCCCTGGGAGGTATTTCTAACTGTGGGGGAAAGGGACTGACTGGAAGTAGAGAGATTGCTGTTTCTAATCACTAGGAGCAGACGATCACTCTCTACTCTCACTCATTCTCTACTGTCAGAATGGGGATCTGTTTGTTTACATTGACAGATCCCTGTTGTGGCTCTCTGTGGAGCGATCGCGGCCACGCGCATCGGCTCCGGCCACGCAGTGGGCGCGTGTACGCCTACTGTATCGATTGCACGAAGCAACGTATACCTACGGCGATTCGCGCAATAGAGCCAACCTGCCGCAGTATAATGACGACAGCTGGTCGGCAAGTGGTTAAGGAACGGCATACCCAGTGTCAAGAAAAATTTGACAAGGTCTGGCAAGGGTGGCTGGCAGATTCGTCCACTGTTGGATGAGGTACTCTATAGCTCAAACGAGTTGTTTTGACTCGAGGGGATGCTAGTTAACAAGTACATCTGATAGATAATGTAGGGGAGGCTGGGGTATCACCTTCATGTTGATATTGATGCTTAGTGGGAATGTCTTTATCTTACTATGTGTGAATGGGTGGGTTGCACAAGGGAGATGGAGGAGGGTTGTACTCTGATATAAGGGGGAGCTGTGCAGACTCTGATGTAAGGGGGGCTTTGCATAATTTGCTGTAAGGGAGCAGAGGGCGGGAGGAGCTGGCGTTTTGCTCAGTGAATGGACAAATGTTGGACAACAGGTTTTAAAATTTCCATGGACAAATGTGTGTTGTCAGATTTTCCGAGCGTGTGTACACAGGTCCATCAGGCTAGGGCCATTTTTAAGGCATGGCAAAAGGGTCAGCTGCCCTGGGCCCTATCATTGTGGGGCCCAAAGCAGCTGCCTCATACTTGCCAACTATCCTGGTTTAAATTCCCCTTGAGGTTTTAGTCCTGTGCAGTGTCCCAATATCTCAGAGTGAAGTGCTGCTACTAATGCTGCCCAGCTCTTTCCTTTTGTTGTGTACAGATGTCTCACCTGCAGACTCTGGGTTTACATGTAAATTACCGGAATTCATATGTAAATGGCGGCATTCATATGTAAATAGCGGCAGCCGGTGGCATTGATATGTATATCATGCCCCCCTGAGGTCATATCCACAGTAATCTCTAGCAGCCAAGCCAATCAACAAACAAAAATCATGTGCTGTAACCGCTAGCAACTAATCAGTAAGCCGTAATCTGTGCTGTAACCTCTAGCAACCAGTCAGTGAGTGGTAATGATACACTGTGACCTCTGGCAACCAATTGCAATAGCTGCCTGATCTGATTCAGTAAACTGATTTTGAGTCTAGCTGCTATTTATTGTATGTCTCAGAGCAGGTGGAGAGCGAAACTGCATGGGGGGGCCCCAAGAAAAGGTTTGCCCAGGGTCCAATCAATATTAAAGACCGCCCTGCGTCAGGCAAAAGTCCAAAGTACAAACACGCATGCTCAGAAGCAAGGACAGGCCAGAAGCGGTCGGTCTTGTAAACTAGCGCTCGTAATGGAGAATTAGCATTCTGACACGACAAATTATGAAATCTCGAAATGCAGCCCACAATTCTCTTCTTCTTTAATAGGATAATAATGAAGCTGCTTTGATGGTGATACTGATGAAGTTATTGCAAACGTATTTTAAAAGGCTTTTTTTTTTCTAGTGATGTCAAGAATAATATTATTATTTATAATTACCACAACACCATTATCCTGTAGTTTTTAAGATCAAAGATACAACTATGTTGGTGTCCCTTGTCAATTTTACATTGTATTTTTTTAAATGTAACTGCATAAATGTGCATTTAAAAAAAGAAAAATAAAATTAGACATGCTATCCGCCAATAGAAGTTAACTAAAAAGGGCATTTTATGCATCCAAAAATATAAACAAGATAACAAATCAAATCATTATTCAACCAAAATAAATAATGTCAAAGCAATAAATCCAAGGCCAATATTAAATCACACGTTTTCTCCTCCAATTCAGCAACATGGCTGGTTGACGAACGGCCATTCAGAAACAAACTGAAAAGCATGAAACTGATAAGCGCAAACTGAAAAGCGTGAAATGAAAAGCGCGAATCAACACTCGCCAAACTTCTACTAACATGAAATTAAGGAGCCCAAAGGGTGACGCTAAAAAGCTGAAAAACCATGTAGTACGTCACTACGTTTGTGATTGTTGGCCAACAATTGTGTGCCGTGTGTATGCAAGACAAGTTTGGTCCAACGCCCTTCGGACAAAAGTCCACGGTTTTGTTGGTCAACAATCCGATCGTGTGTATGAGGCTTCAGAGTTTCATTTTGTATGCAATCAGGCAGGCCCGGCTTACACTACATGGTTTGGGAAATCAAAAGGAAATCTGACAACAAACTTATAGTGTGTATGGGGGTGCTGTAATCCTGTACTGACCTTTGCAGTGTAGGTTTACTAAAGTGAAAGTAAAATGTTTTTGAATAGCTTAGAACATACTTGCCAACAGTCACGTTTTTTTCCCGGGACAATCTCGATTTTGGGACCCTCGTACCGATCGGAGCTCGCCCCGATCAATTTCCCGAGATTTTGCTTTTGTCCCAGGAAAATCGGGAATGTTTTAGGGAAAAAAAAGTCAGACAGGCAGCAAAAAAATGGCCACTGTCGCCTCTGCCAGTACATTTCCCCTTGTGTTCAGCGGAGAAATGAGGGGCAGCCAATAGTCTTCTCTCTTCAGTGTACAAGTATTCTCTTGTACACGGAAGCCTATTGGCTACACGGATCGATCGGAGGCCCCTCCTCTCTCCACTGAACACACTTGGAAGCCCGGAACGCTGTACATGAAGGAGATGATCGCCGCTGCTGGGGACAAGGAGGGCTCTGCTGCACTGGGGACACAGATGTAAAGCAGGGCTCTACTGCACTGGGGACACAGATGTAAAGCAGGGCTCTACTGCACTGGGGACACAGATGTAAAGCAGGGCTCTACTGCACTGGGGACACAGATGTAAAGCAGGGCTCTGCTGCACTGGGGACACAGATGTAAAGGAGGGCTCTACTGCACTGGGGACACAGACGTAAAGGAGGGCTCTGCTGCACTGTGGACACAGATGTAAAGAAGGGCTCTACTGCATTGGGGACACAGATGTAAAGGAGGGCTCTGCTGCACTGGGGGCACAGATGTAAAGGAGGACTCTGCTGCACAACACAGATGTAAAGGAAGGCTCTGCTGCACTGGGGACACGGATGTAAAGGTGGGTTCTGCTGCACTGGGTACACGGATGTAAAGGAGGGCTCTACTGCACTGGGGACACGGATGTAAAGGAGAGCTCTGCTGCACTGGGGACACTGATGTAAAGGAGGGCTCTGCTGCACTGGGGACAGGGATGTAAAGGAGGGCTCTGCTGCACTGGGGACAGGGATGTAAAGGAGGGCTCTGCTGCACTGGGGACACGGATGTAAAGGAGGGCTCTGCTGCACTGGGGACACGGATGTAAAAGAGGGCTCTACTGCACTGGGGACACGGATGTAAAGGAGGGCTCTGCTGCACTGGGGACACAGATGTAAAGGAGGGCTCTGCTGCACTGGGGACGCGGATGTAAAGGAGGACTCTGCTGCACCGGGGACACGGATGTAAAGTAGGGCTCTGCTGCACTGGGGACACGGATGTAAAGGAGGGCACTGCTGCACTGGCGACATGGATGTAAAGGAGGGCTCTGCTGCACTGGGGACACAGATGTAAAGGGGGGCTCTGCTGCACTGGGGACACGGATGTAAAGGAGGGCAGTGCTGCACTGGGGACACGGATGTAAAGGAGGGCTCTGCTGCACTGGGGACATGGATGTAAAGGAGGGCTCTGCTGCACTGGGGACACGGATGTAAAGGAGGGCTCTGCTGCACTGGGGACACGGATGTAAAGGAGGGCTCTGCTGCACTGGGGACACGGATGTAAAGGAGGGCTCTGCTGCACTGGGGACATGGATGTAAAGGAGGGCTTTGCTGCACTGGGGACACGGATGTAAAGGGGAGCTCTGCTGCACTGGGGACACAGGTGTAAAGGAGGACTCTGCTGCACAACACAGATGTAAAGGAGGGCTCTGCTGCACTGGGGACACATATGTAAAGGAGGGCTCTGCTGCACTGGGGACACGGATGTAAAGGAGGGCTCTGCTGCACTGGGGACACGGATGTAAAGGAGGGCTCTGCTGCACTGGGGACACGGATGTAAAGGAGGGCTCTGCTGCACTGGGGACACGGATGTAAAAGAGGGCTCTACTGCACTGGGGACACGGATGTAAAGGAGAGCTCTGCTGCACAGGGGACACGGATGTAAAGGAGGGCTCTGCTGCACTGGGGACACAGATGTAAAGGAGGGCTCTGCTGCACTGGGGACATGGATGTAAAGGAGGGCTCTGCTGCACTGGGGACATGGATGTAAAGGAGGGCTCTGCTGCACTGGGGACATGGATGTAAAGGAGGGCTCTGGTGCACTGGGGACACGGATGTAAAGGAGGGCTCTGCTGCACTGGGGACACGGATGTAAAGGAGGGCTCTGCTGCACTGGGGACACGGATGTAAAGGAGGGCTCTGCTGCACTGGGGACATGTTGTAAAGGAGGGCTTTGCTGCACTGGGGGCACGGATCTAAAGGAGGGCTCTGCTGCACTGGGGACATGGATGTAAAGGAGGGCTCTGCTGCACTGGGGACATGGATGTAAAGGAGGGCTCTGCTGCACTGGGGACATGGATGTAAAGGAGGGCTCTGCTGCACTGGGGACACGGATGTAAAGGAGGGCTCTGCTGCACTGGGGACACGGATGTAAAGGAGGGCTCTGCTGCACTAGGGACACGGATGTAAAGGAGGGCTTTGCTGTACTGGGAACACGGATGCAAAGGAGGGCTCTGCTGCACTGGGGGCACGGATGTAAAGGAGGGCTCTGCTGCACTAGGGACACGGATGTAAAGGAGGGCTCTGCTGCACCGGAGACACAGATGTAAAGGGGGGCTCTGCTGCACAACACGGATGTAAAGGAGGGCTCTGCTGCACTGGGGACACGGATGTAAAGGAGGGCTCTGCTGCACTGGAGACACAGATGTAAAGGAGGGCTCTGCTGCACAACACAGATGTAAAGTTGGGCTCTGCTGCACTGGGTACATGGGTGTAAAGGAGGGCACTGCTGCACTGGGGACACGGATGTAAAGGAGGGCTCTGCTGCACTGGGGACACGGATGTAAAGGAGGGCTCTGCTGCACTGGGGACACGGATGTAAAGGAGGGCTCTGCTGCACTGGGGACACGGATGTAAAGGAGGGCTCTGCTGCACTGGGGACACAGATATAAAGGGGGGCTCTGCTGCACTGGGGACACGGATGTAAAGGAGGGCAGTGCTGCACTGGGGACACGGATGTAAAGGAGGGCTCTGCTGCACTGGGGACATGGATGTAAAGGAGGGCTCTGCTGCACTGGGGACACGGATGTAAAGGAGGGCTCTGCTGCACTGGGGACACGGATGTAAAGGAGGGCTCTGCTGCACTGGGGACACGGATGTAAAGGAGGGCTCTGCTGCACTGGGGACATGGATGTAAAGGAGGGCTTTGCTGCACTGGGGACACGGATGTAAAGGGGAGCTCTGCTGCACTGGGGACACAGGTGTAAAGGAGGACTCTGCTGCACAACACAGATGTAAAGGAGGGCTCTGCTGCACTGGGGACACATATGTAAAGGAGGGCTCTGCTGCACTGGGGACACGGATGTAAAGGAGGGCTCTGCTGCACTGGGGACACGGATGTAAAGGAGGGCTCTGCTGCACTGGGGACACGGATGTAAAGGAGGGCTCTGCTGCACTGGGGACACGGATGTAAAAGAGGGCTCTACTGCACTGGGGACACGGATGTAAAGGAGAGCTCTGCTGCACAGGGGACACGGATGTAAAGGAGGGCTCTGCTGCACTGGGGACACGGATGTAAAGGAGGGCTCTGCTGCACTGGGGACATGGATGTAAAGGAGGGCTCTGCTGCACTGGGGACATGGATGTAAAGGAGGGCTCTGCTGCACTGGGGACATGGATGTAAAGGAGGGCTCTGGTGCACTGGGGACACGGATGTAAAGGAGGGCTCTGCTGCACTGGGGACACGGATGTAAAGGAGGGCTCTGCTGCACTGGGGACATGTTGTAAAGGAGGGCTTTGCTGCACTGGGGGCACGGATCTAAAGGAGGGCTCTGCTGCACTGGGGACATGGATGTAAAGGAGGGCTCTGCTGCACTGGGGACATGGATGTAAAGGAGGGCTCTGCTGCACTGGGGACATGGATGTAAAGGAGGGCTTTGCTGCACTGGGAACACGGATGCAAAGGAGGGCTCTGCTGCACTGGGGACACGGATATAAAGGAAGGCTTTGCTGCACTGGGGACACGGATGTAAAGGAGGGCTCTGCTGCACTAGGGACACGGATGTAAAGGAGGGCTCTGCTGCACCGGAGACACAGATGTAAAGGGAGGCTCTGCTGCACAACACGGATGTAAAGGAGGGCTCTGCTGCACTGGGGACACGGATGTAAAGGAGGGCTCTGCTGCACTGGGGACACGGATGTAAAGGAGGGCTCTGCTGCACTGGGGACACAGATATAAAGGGGGGCTCTGCTGCACTGGGGACACGGATGTAAAGGAGGGCAGTGCTGCACTGGGGACACGGATGTAAAGGAGGGCTCTGCTGCACTGGGGACATGGATGTAAAGGAGGGCTCTGCTGCACTGGGGACACGGATGTAAAGGAGGGCTCTGCTGCACTGGGGACACGGATGTAAAGGAGGGCTCTGCTGCACTGGGGACACGGATGTAAAGGAGGGCTCTGCTGCACTGGGGACATGGATGTAAAGGAGGGCTTTGCTGCACTGGGGACACGGATGTAAAGGGGAGCTCTGCTGCACTGGGGACACAGGTGTAAAGGAGGACTCTGCTGCACAACACAGATGTAAAGGAGGGCTCTGCTGCACTGGGGACACATATGTAAAGGAGGGCTCTGCTGCACTGGGGACACGGATGTAAAGGAGGGCTCTGCTGCACTGGGGACACGGATGTAAAGGAGGGCTCTGCTGCACTGGGGACACGGATGTAAAGGAGGGCTCTGCTGCACTGGGGACACGGATGTAAAAGAGGGCTCTACTGCACTGGGGACACGGATGTAAAGGAGAGCTCTGCTGCACAGGGGACACGGATGTAAAGGAGGGCTCTGCTGCACTGGGGACACGGATGTAAAGGAGGGCTCTGCTGCACTGGGGACATGGATGTAAAGGAGGGCTCTGCTGCACTGGGGACATGGATGTAAAGGAGGGCTCTGCTGCACTGGGGACATGGATGTAAAGGAGGGCTCTGGTGCACTGGGGACACGGATGTAAAGGAGGGCTCTGCTGCACTGGGGACACGGATGTAAAGGAGGGCTCTGCTGCACTGGGGACATGTTGTAAAGGAGGGCTTTGCTGCACTGGGGGCACGGATCTAAAGGAGGGCTCTGCTGCACTGGGGACATGGATGTAAAGGAGGGCTCTGCTGCACTGGGGACATGGATGTAAAGGAGGGCTCTGCTGCACTGGGGACATGGATGTAAAGGAGGGCTTTGCTGCACTGGGAACACGGATGCAAAGGAGGGCTCTGCTGCACTGGGGACACGGATATAAAGGAAGGCTTTGCTGCACTGGGGACACGGATGTAAAGGAGGGCTCTGCTGCACTAGGGACACGGATGTAAAGGAGGGCTCTGCTGCACCGGAGACACAGATGTAAAGGGAGGCTCTGCTGCACAACACGGATGTAAAGGAGGGCTCTGCTGCACTGGGGACACGGATGTAAAGGAGGGCTCTGCTGCACTGGAGACACAGATGTAAAGGAGGGCTCTGCTGCACAACACAGATGTAAAGTTGGGCTCTGCTGCACTGGGTACATGGGTGTAAAGGAGGGCACTGCTGCACTGGGGACACGGATGTAAAGGAGGGCTCTGCTGCACTGGGGACATGGATGTAAAGGAGGGCTCTGCTGCACTGGGGACACGGATGTAAAGGAGGGCTCTGCTGCACTGGGGACACGGATGTAAAGGAGGGCTCTGCTGCACTGGGGACACGGATGTAAAGGAGGGCTCTGCTGCACTGGGGACACGGATGTAAAGGAGGGCTCTGCTGCACTGGGGACACGGATGTAAAGGAGGGCTCTGCTGCACTGGGGACGTGCATGTAAAGGAGGGCTTTGCTGCACTGGGGACACGGATGTAAGGGAGGGCTCTGCTGCCTTGGGGACATGGGTGTAAAGGAGGGCTCTCGTGCACTGGGTACACAGGTGTAAAGGAGGGCTCTGCTGCACAACACAGATGTAAAGGAGGGCTCTGCTGCACCGGAGACACAGATGTAAAGGGGGGCTTTGCTGCACAACACGGATGTAAAGGAGGGCTCTGCTGCACTGGGGACACGGATGCAAAGGAGGGCTCTGCTGCACTGGAGACACGGATGTAAAGGAGGGCTCTGCTGCACAACACAGATGTAAAGTTGGGCTCTGCTGCACTGGGTACATGGGTGTAAAGGAGGGCTCTGCTGCACTGGGGACACGGATGTAAAGGAGGGCTCTGCTGCACTGGGGACACGGATGTAAAGGAGGGCTCTGCTGCACTGGGGACACGGATGTAAAGGAGGGCTCTGCTGCACTGGGGACACGGATGTAAAGGAGGGCTCTACTGCACTGGGGACGTGCATGTAAAGGAGGGCTCTGCTGCACTGGGGACGTGCATGTAAAGGAGGGCTTTGCTGCACTGGGGACACGGATGTAAGGGAGGGCTCTGCTGCCTTGGGGACACGGGTGTAAAGGAGGGCTCTCGTGCACTGGGTACACAGGTGTAAAGGAGGGCTCTGCTGCACAACACAGATGTAAAGGAGGGCTCTGCTGCACTGGGGACACTGATGTAAATGAGGGACTCCACTGCCTAGGGACACCAGATGTATGAAAGGGCTCTGCTGCTGGGGACACCTGATGTAAGAAGGGGCTCCACTGCTGGGGACACCTGATGTAAGAAGGGGCTCCGCTGCTGGGAACACCTGATGTAAGAAGGGGCACTGCTGCTGGGGACACCTTATGTAAGAAGGGGCACTGCTGCTGGGGACACCTTATGTAAGAAGGGGCTCTGCTGCTGGGGACACCAGATGTAAGAAGGGGCTCCACTGTTGGAGACACCTGATGCAAAGACGGACTCTGCTGGGGGCACCTTATGTAAGGACAGACTCTGCTGGGGGCAACTGATGGCATCTGGTGGCAGGTGACACACTCAGGGGTCCCACTGATTCTGCATTATGGTAAGTTGAATGATTTCATTCTATATTACAATGTAATAATAGAAATAATGCGCTTAAATCATCCTGACGCCATAACAACCATGGTGCCGGGATGATTGAAGCGCCAACACCAGGTGTTTGGAGTATCTTTATCTGCTGATTGTTAAACTCTGGAATACACATATTTCTAATGTAGTGTAGGATCTGGGGCTGCTGACCCTCCATCCCTCTCTCTCTCCCCCTCCCCCTTTCCCTCTCCATCCCTCATTCATCTCAGGCTCTAACCGCATTTTTTCTACGCCACGCCTACAAATACTTGACCCGCCCCCGAATTATAATGTGACTCTGCCTACAGCCAAAAAAGTGTCCCTAAAATTTTTTTTACAATGTTGACAACTATGTTAGAAATATACTGGGACTTTTCAGGCTCTTCATAGATGTATCCCCCCCAACACCCACACACAATGAAAATTACACCTATTAAAAAGAATTATTAATTATTCAGCTTGTTCATTTAACCACTTCAGCCCCAGACTATTTGGCTGGCCAAAGACCAGAGCACTTTTTGTGATTCGGCACTGCGTCGCTTTAACTGACAACTGCGCGGTCGTGCGACGTGGCTCCCAAACAAAATTGACGTCCTTTTTTCTCCACAAATAGAGCTTTCTTTTGGTGGTATTTTATCACCTCTGCATTTTTTTTCTTTTTTTTTTTTTTTTTGCGCTATAAACAAAAAAGAGCGACAATTTTGAAAAAAAAAGCAATATTTTATACTTTTTGCTATAATAAATATCCCCAAAAAATATATAAAAAAACATTTTTTTTCCTCAGTTTAGGCCGATACGTATTCTTCTATATATTTTTGGTAAAAGAAAAACTCAATAAGCGTTTGATTGGCTTAGGCAAAAGTTATAGTGTCTACATAGTTTCATGGCATTTTTATTACTAACTTCTTTTTGGCGGTAATCAGCGATTTTTATCGTGACTGCGACCTTACGGTGGACAAATTGGACACTTTTGGCGGTATTTTGGGACCGTTCACATTTATACAGCGATCAGTGCTATAAAAATGCATTGATTACAGTGTAAATGTGACTGGCAGTGAAGGGGTTAACCAGGAGTGGGCGCTGGGGGGTGGACGAGCGGGGCTTTGATCCCCCGCATCGCTGGACCCAGGGACAGGTAAGTGTCCAATTAAAAGTCAGCAGCTGCAGTATTTGTAGCTGCTGACTTTTAATTTTTTTTTTGACGGCCCCCCTGGGTGGAACTCCTCTTTAACCACTTCAATACTGGGCACTTTCGCCCCCCTCCTTCCCAGACCAATTTTTAGCTTTCAGCGCTCTCACAATTTCAATGACAATTGCGCGGTCATACAATGTTGTACCCAAATGAAATTTTTGTAATTTTGTTCACACAAATAGAGCTTTCTTTTGGTGGTATTTATTCATTACTCAGTTTTTTATTTTTTGCGATATAAGCGAAAAAAAGAGCGGAAATTTGGAAAAAAAACAATATTTTCTTCTTTCTATTTTAATAAAAATCCAATAAAATCGAATTTTGTCATAAATTTAAGCCAAAATGTATTCTGCTACATGTTTTTGTTAAAAAAAATCCCGTTAAGTGTATAATAATTGGTTCGTGTGATCACGGACACATGTGCGCAAATGATAATGTACAGATGTGCACAGGTGATCACGGACATATGTGTGCAGATAATCATTGGGACATGTGATTTTACTTGGACATATGTGGGGGACAGGTGTTTTTACTATTTTAACTCCTGCTGCTTCTGTCAGACGGGAAGAGAGGAGACACGGCCGGTTACATGAGCGCTAGGAGCTGCTGTGAAATACATTAAAGGAGGTATTTTTTTAAATAAAACAGACGGGGGCACTGTGTTAGGAGACAAAACGGATTACGTGAATATGTGAAAGTGGGTTAACAACCACTTTAACCCTATATGGTGTGATGAGGCTAGAGTGTGATCACAGCCACTCACAATTCACCCAGGAGCTCCAGTGGACCAATCACAGCACTGGAAAAAGCCTACAGGAGTAAGGAATAAGATGAGGCTTGGGTTCACATGTATCAAAATTTGTTCGATTCAGCAGGGACCAGCTGAATTATGATCTACGTGTGGCCTTGCCTATTATAAGCCGTCCTGTCAGATCAGCTTCTGTAGAATTGGTATGCTGGAAAAACTTGTTTGATCAGCGGCTTGCAGCCGATCAGCGGCTTGCAGCCAATCAGCTGCAGCGCTGATCAGTATATTCTAACAGAGAAGAGTCCATGCTGTCGGAATACGTCTCGGTAAAGGGGATTTATGCATCCACCTCTCTTGTGTGGATGGATGAATCTGTTAGACTGGGCTCACACTGCTGTGCGAAGTGGCTCACAGCAGGGGGTCCGATGCGTCCCTGTTCTCCATTTCACGTCCGCTTTCAGTCTGAATTTTTGGCTGAATTCGGACCTGAAATGGACCAGAAGACGCACAGACTCCTGTGCAATTTGCTCCACAGTCATCCTGGAGATGTGTGAACTGGCTCCATTGAGAGTCAATCACAGTCTCCTAACATGCGAATTGGATGCGGGGAAATCCACATCCAATTCGCAATAGTGTGAACCCAGCCTCTGTGTTTTTTTTTTTCTTTTTATTTAGCCCACTGGCTGAACGAAAAAAAAAAGCTTTACACGTGTTCCCATTTAAGTGGTTTTACCTTAATCCTCTGCTCCTAGAATAAAAGGCCCATACACACAGGGAGAATATCTGCCAATTTTTTTACAATGCTAGTCTCATATGGAAACAGGTTACCAAAGTTACAAAAATTTTCATTAGACAGAATACAACTTGAGAATCTATGTATTGTAATGTATTCTTTCATTTCCGAGCATTTTTTTTTGGTGCAAATACCATACTAATTACATGAAAATCATTCGTTCTGTTATCTTACATGAATTTTTTTGTGTGCTTATTTTGTAATATTTTCACATGAACTGTCGTAATCAGCTCTTGAAAGCTGTGTACTAATGATCAGATTATCAGAAAATAGGTCCAAATATGCACAACCTGGTTTTTGGCATGTTTGCCCTGGACACTGGATGACCTTGTCCCGGCACTGCAAGTACCTGTCACCAGCTCATCAGAGTACCCATCTGCAGCCCATCTGTCAGGAAAGGTTTCACCTGCTGGTGGCGCTGTCAGATGTATGGGCCGCAGTACTGGTGTCCACCAGCGGGTGTCTCCCGGCAGTCTGGAGCCAACATCATCTCCTGCAATCAGGCATCACCTGAGACTGATTGCAGGAGGTGTGTGTATGTATGTATGTATGTGTATATGTGTATATATATATATATATATATATATATATATATATATATATATATATATATATATATATATGTATGTATATGTGTATATATGTATGTATGTATGTTATACCCGGCAGATGCTGCACACATTTGCCTTGGTATTGTATTTGCTAGCCTCTGACCCTGTATCCTGTGACCCTGTATCCGTTCTTGGACCCCTACCCTGCAGCCTGATTCCTTCCACCTGTTCCCCCTGTTTCCTGCTACCCTCTCCCTGTCTGGTCTTGTTCCCAGCCCAATCTGCTTGATCGCCCGTGTATGACCCCGGCTTGTTTACGATTACCCCTGTATATACTTTTGGTTTAGGAAGTTATTTGTTGTTTGTCACTGGGGTTGGTTGCTCGTTAATCACTGTTTGTCACATTGAAGATGCGTTTACTTTTGTTTATTTAGTTTCCTTATAATAAATTATATTATTTTCACTTTACACGTGTTTGGTTCACTCTGTTGCAATCCACACAGTTCTGGTCGCACCAGTTCATGACACCATCAGAGTACCCAAGTACCTATCTGCAGCCCATCAGAGTACCCGAGTACCTATCTGCAGCCCATGCCTCATAGAATATACATTGGGGTGTTTACATTCCAAAATGGGGTCATTTTGTGGGTAATTCCATTGTCATGGGTCTCCAGGACCCTCAAAAGTGTGATAGGTAGGAATGAAATTAGATGTGTAATTTATGCTCCCAGAACGCCTGATGGTACTCCCTGCATGTTGGGCCTCTCTATGTGGCCAGGCTGTGAAAGCCTCACACATGAGGTATAGTCATACTCAGGAGGAGTAGCAGAATGTATTTTGGGGTGTTATTGGAAGTATGCATATGCTGTGTGTGAGAAATAACGTGTTATTATGACAATTGTGTGTAAAAAAATAAATAAAAATAAACAAAAAAAAATTAATTTCTTAATTTTCCCAAGAATTGTGGGAACAAATTACAACTTCAAAAAACTCACCACGCCTCTTACAAATACCTTGGACTGTCTACTTTCCAAAAAGGGGTCATTTGTAAGCTCTAATGAGCAGGGCTCTCTTATTCCCCCATGTATTGAATTGTATTGTAATTGTACTGTCTGCCCTAATGTTGTAAAACGCGTACGTAAACTGTCGGCGCTATATAAATCCTGTATAATAATTATACTAATATTTTGGGGAGTATTTGTACTTTCCTGACATTTCAGGGCCTCAAGAAATTACATTTGACAGTATCATCTAGGAGTAATTGAACCCTTAAAGAGGAACTGCAGTCTGCTCACATAATTTGTAATAAAAACATCTTTGCCATTCTGAAGCTTCCCTCCAACCACTTTGCATATTTTTTTATATATACTGTGATTCTGTACTTGCCAAATATGCTGCAGAAATCTCCCTTTACTGGCAGAAAAAAATGTTTTATTATCCAAAGTTAACACAACAAGGGCAGAAGGTTTAAAAAATTACTGAAGGTCCGCTTTAAGTAAATCCGCCACAAACCTGTGCAAGTCAAACTGAGCATATGATCAAAAAAAGGCATAATCCAAGGTTGTCTTTTGTGAAGACCCTTTGTCAAAATGATCAGCAGATTGCAATGGCAGCTTAAAGAGGTGTTCCAGCCTGGGGGAAAAAATGTAAAGTCAGCAGCTACAAATTCTGTAGCTGCTGACTTTTAATTTTAGGACACTTACCTGTCCAGGGAGCCGGCGATGTCGGCATCCCTGTTGATCTTCAGATCGGCTGTCGGGTGCTGCCGCCACCTTCTTCACTAAGGGAAACCGGCTTCACAGACTGTTCTCTACTGCGCATGCGCGAAGCGTTTTCTAATTAGCCCGGCAGCGGAGGAAGGAGAGGGGGGGGCTGAACTTCCAAGGGACAGCACCGCCTCCAGGAGATGGGGGGGGGGAAGCAAATAAGCAGAAGCTCCACTTTTGGGTGTAACTCCACTTTGTTATATGCAAATCTTAGGTCTACAGTCACAGAAAACACTCATTTTATGACATCAGTGTTATAATAGCAATACAATCAATAGTTATTTTACAGTCCAATATAAGATTACTTGAAAAATCCACTTTTATGTTGTGTGTGCTGCATGTCTGCTGGCCATCTCTTTTCACATCTTCCTGGATTAATTTCCTAAGGACTACATATCCCATGGTACATTGCCTGCAAGCAGTGATTCCTCTGACTCCGCCTCCTGAAACCCCTCCACCTAAGGCAGGCTCTGTGAAATGTGTGACACAGCAGTGCCTACTCACAGGACAAACATAGTTGCCAACAGTCCCGATTTTCCCGGGACAATCCCGATTTTGGGACCCTCGTCCCGATTTGGAGGCTGTCCCGAATCGGGATTTTGCCCAGGGAAATTGGGAATGTTTGCTTTTTTATTTTTTTTTTACATCTTTACATTTGGGCTTCAGAAAAATGGCCGCCGGCGCCGCCGCTAGATTGTTTTCCCTTGTGTTCAGTGGAGAGAGGAAGGGGGCTCGATCCATGCAGCCAATGAATCGGCTTCTCCTCTCCCATACTGAAGCCTGGCTTAGCTGCACGGTTCGGCCCCTCTCCATTGAACACACGGCACCAGCCGCTTCAATGGACATTCAGTAGAAGGACCCAAAGCAGGAAGTAAACATAGAGAACAAGGACTTGGCGTTGGAGAAGCTCACTGAAGTGACCCTTTGTTTGTTTAGAAAGTCTGAGGAACTGATTTAATGTATCCAGTGTGGTTTGGAGGTACACAAGGTTAAAGGCATTGTTCACTTTTACCAAAAAACTGCCTATGCAGTCGAAGAGTCTGTAGACAAAGACAAATGCAATGCTCTTTTTGTCAGATCTGTCTCTGCAGCAATTTAACTATATGTACAGGAGGGGGGTTAAGTATATACAGGAGGAGGGGGGGATTAAGTATATACAGGAGGAGGGGGGTTAAGTATATACAGGAGGATGGGGGTTAAGTATATACAGGAGGAGGGGGGTTAACTATATACAGGAGGGGGAGGGTTAACTATGTACAGGAGGGGGGTTAACTATATACAGGAGGGGTTACTATGTACAGGGGGGGAACTATGTACAGGGGGATACTATGTACGGGGGGGGTTAGCTATATACAGGAGGAGAGGGGTTAACTATGTACAGGAGGGGGGTTTAACTATATACAGGGGGGGTTAACTATATACAGGAGGGGGGAGGGTTAACTATGTACAGGAGGGGGGGTTAACTATATACAGGAGGGGGGGTAACTCTTTACAGGAGGGGGGTTAACTATGTACAGGAGGGGTTACTATGTACGGGGGGGAACTATGTACGGGGGTAAATATGTACAGGGGGCGTAACTATGTACAGGGGGGTAACTACGGGGAGAGGGGAAACTATGTACAGGGGGAGGGGGTAACTATGTACAGGGGGGTAACTATGGCTCTGCCTGGGACACTGATGTAAGGACTGAGGCTGGGAACACCAGTGTAAGGACTGACTGCTGGGGGCACCTGATGCAAGAAGGGACTCTGCTGGGGGCACCTGATGCAAGGACAGACTCTGCTGGGGACACCTGATGCAAGGAGGGACTCTGCTGGGGGCACCTGATGCAAGGACGGACTCTGCTGGGGGCACCTGATGCAAGGAGGGACTCTGCTGGGGGCACCTGATGCAAGGAGGGACTCTGCTGGGGGCACCTGATGCAAGGAGGGACTCTGCTGGGGGCACCTGACGCAAGGACGGACTCTGCTGGGGGCACCTGATGCAAGGACGGACTCTGCTGGGGGCACCTGACGCAAGGATGGACTCTGCTGGGGGCACCTGACACAAGGACGGACTCTGCTGGGGGCACCTGACACAAGGACGGACTCTGCTGGGGGCACCTGACACAAGGACGGACTCTGCTGGGGGCACCTGACGCAAGGACGGACTCTGCTGGGGGCACCTGATGCAAAGACGGACTCTGCTGGGGGCACCTGATGCAAGGAGGGACTCTGCTAGGAGCATCTGATGCAAGGAAGGACTCTGCTGGTGGCAGGCGACGTGGCTAGTGACACGCTCAATGATCCCACTGATTCGGCATTATGGTGAGTTGAATGATTTCATTTTATATTACAATGTAATAATAAAAATAATGTACTTCAGTCATCCTGACACCATAACAATCATGGTGACGGAATGATTGAAGCGCTAACACCAGGTGTTTGGAGTATCTTTATCTGCTGATTGTTAAACTTTCTAGAATACAGATATTTCTATTGTTTGTGTAGGATCTGGGGCTGCTGTCCCTTCATTCCTCTCTCTCCCTTTCCCTCTTCATCCCTCATTCATCTCAGACGCTAACCACACCCCCTTTGAGCCACGCCCATTTAAGCCACACCCGCTATTCACGCAAACCACGCCCGTTTTTGCAGCAGCACGCTGGAATTTTCTTTTTTCCTTATGTCACGCCTACGTACGCATGCCCCGCCCCCTAATTATTATACAGCTCCGCCTACAGCCAAAAAAGTGTCCCACAAATTTTTTTTGCAATGTTGGCAACTATGGACATAGTGAATACATATCACAGAATTCAAGGAAGTAAATGTGTGGAAGATCTTCACAAAGTAGGTTTATAAACTTCAAGATCATTCAGAATAATAGGAGAAGGCTAGAAATAATTGAAATACAATGTAAACATGAATTGGGTTGCAAAATAGTGGACGTTCCACATTGCTTTAAAGGCTAACTTCATCTTTTGCACAACGTTACTGTCAAGCATGCGTGGTAGTGAGCGCTTGTAGATCACTAACCCAGGTTTCCCTAGGGCATGGAGTCTAATCCCCAGCCTGCTTCTTCACCAGAGCCCCTGATGGTGGGGATGGACTTGCAGCAAGCTAGAACTCATTTCCCATGATGCTCATGCACTCTGCAGTGTAGATGAGCATCATGGGAAATGTAGTTCCAAAACATCTAGGGTGCCAAGGTTCGCCATCACTGGTCTATACTGTGTAAAACCCAGTAATACATTGTCTCCCCCTGCTCTGCACATGCTCGGTTGCTCTCCATGTTTAGGCACTGCTGAGTTTGTAGAGGTCAATCTGCTGACAGCCTTAAGGTGGTTTCACACTTAAGCGCTTTACAGGCGCTATAGCGCTAAAAATAGCCCCTGCATAGCGCCTGTAAAGAGCCTCTCCTCTCACTCCAGTGTGAAAGCCCAAGTGCTGGAGCGGTGCGCTGGCAGGACGGTAAAAGTCCTGCAAGCCGCATCTTTGCAGTGCTGTAGGAGCGATGTACATACCGCTCCTAAAGTGCCCCTGCCCATTGAAATCAATGGGCAGCGCCGGCAAACCGTTGCTGCAGCTGCACTTTGTGGGTGGTTTTAACCCTTTAGAGCCCTTGCACACTGGGGCGGTGGGGGCGTCGGCGGTACAACAGCGCTATTTTTAGCGCTGCTGTACCGTCGTTCTAGCAGCGGTATTCGGCCGCTAGCGGTGCGGTTTTAACCCCCCGCTGGCGGCCGAAAAAGGGTTAAATCCCTCGTACAGCACGGCTATAGCCGCGGTATTACAGCGGTATAGCCGCGCTGTCCCATTGATTTCAATGGGCAGGAGCGGTGAATACACCGCTCCTTCCCCGCTCCAAAGAAGCGGTTTGCAGGACTTTTTTCACCGTCCTGTCACCGCAGCGCTTCAGTGTGAAAGCCCTCGGGCTCTCACACTGAACAAACAGCGGCAGCTGTTTAGGGGCGGTTTTCAGGCGGTATTTTTAGCGCAATACCGCCTGAAAACCGCCCCAGTGTGCAAGGGCTCTTACAGCTGAGGAAGCTGCTTCTGTTTGAGCTGCAACTGCCATGCTGCTGCACATGTGATCAGTTATGACACCAGCCATTTGATGTTTTGACAGTTTGGTTGAGGACACAAGCAAATGTGCCAGTTAGCAATCCTGGCATTTCAGGAATGTAACTGTTTTTTGAAACCGTTAAATCAATGCGTTTAGTTCCACTTTATGATTTACTGCTGCTCAGGGGCTCTGGACTTTAGCAAAATGGCAGCATCTGGCAGGAAGAAAGCAATGCAGGAGGCAAATTTACAGCATACAATAATTCTAGTAGCATAATTAGCCATGTCATTCATTCACAGAGATCTCCACAGCAGACTTTTATTACTCCATGGATTAGGAGTGCGGTACATTTACTGCGGCAGGTGGACTTACAGGTGCAATCACGTACATGTACATCGCATGCACGGACATGGACGACTGTGCTGACATTCCCAGCAGCACAAGCTGATCATCGGGTCCCTGCCAATGATCTATGACCAGGACCCGTTGATCAATTTAGCGAATGACAGAAGAAACAACACGGATCTCTTCATACAGCAGCATGTGCTGGCTTTTTTTCTCCCTTCTTTTGTTGAGTAAAACACCGGTAAACATAGAACACATTGTTAGGCAAACATTTAACTCCTCGATCGCCCTACATCAGGGCTTGACAAATTTGCTTTGAATCTAGGAGCCAGCTGAAAGTTAGAAGCCAGATTTTTAAATAAGCTGACCGATGACCGGAACTGCATGTCTTGGGTGTCTGGCAATAGGAAATGTGAATTCTTGGTGCCAAGCAAAAAGAGACCAAAAACAAACAAAAGTATTTTCTAGTTTGTTATAACATTTTTGCAAATAAGTAATTTATCTCCTTCACTAATGTGCGCTGATGAGGCTGCACTGATGGACACTGATGAGGCAGCACTAATGTGCACTGATGAGGCTGCACTGATGGACACTGATGAGGCAGCACTAATGTGCACTGATGAGGCTGCACTGATGGACACTGATGAGGCAGCACTAATGTGCACTGATGAGACTGCACTGATGGACGCTGATGAGGCTGCACTGATGGACACTGATGAGGCAGCACTAATGTGCACTGATGAGACTGCACTGATTGACACTGATGTGGCACTAAAGGGCACTGATGAGGCAGCAATAATGTGCACTGATGAGACTGCACTGATGGACACTGATGTGGCACTAATGTGCACTGATGAGACTGCACTGATGGACACTGATGGGGCACTAATGTGCACTGATGGACACTGATGTGGCACTAAAGGGCACTGATAAGGCAGCACTAATGTGCACTGATGAGGTGGCACTGATGCATACCTCCCAACTGTCCCGGATTCCGCAGATCTGCCCCACGATTTAGAGTCCGTCCCGCAGATCAGGGCTGGAGTCCCGGATTCCCAGCTCCCCACAGCTCTGCCTCCCCCCCCGCCTCTAGTGTAGGACAGCTCCACCCCCACCTTTTGGCTTCAGTTTCTTGCCTGTCAGCGGCTCCTTCCTTGTAAGGCCTCATGTACACTGCTGCTGGTAAACAGATGTTTAGGAGCAGTTGGGCATTTTTTTCAACTGCTCCTGAACTCTCCTCTGTTACCGTATATACTCGAGTATAAGTCGACCCGAATATAAGCCGAGGCACCTAATTTTACCACAAAAAACTGGGAAAACTTATTGACTTGAGTATAAGCCTAGGGTGAGAAATGTGCAGCTACTGTAAGTGGAAAAGAGGGTCAACAATGCCCATTTGCAGCCTCACTGTGCTAATTTGCATGCCCCACTGTGCCCACTTGCAGCCATAGGTCCTACGAACTTCAAACTCAGTAGTTAAGGGTTCCTAGATGCCCCCCTACCTGCAGCCAAAATTTGGCGTCTCTGGACCCAAAGGGTCCCGAAATGACATTGCTGCAGATGGACACAGTTGACCGACTTTGGGGCCCCGTATCTTGGGGCCACTTGGTGCTAGGGACCCCAAATTTATGTGCAAACCCAGTGGAACTAGCACTACAACATATCCAAAGCTGGGGTTCCTAGCATTAAGTGGCCCCGAGATACGGGGCCCCAAAGTCGGTTCAGAAAATGTCAAGCACTTTTCTGCAGCAGAGAATAACATTTTCCAAACCGAGTTTGGGGCCCCGTATCTTGGAGCCACTTAGTGCTAGCAACCGCAGCTTTGGGTATGTTGTGGTACTAGTTCCACTGGGTTTTCACACCAAATTTGGGGTTCCTAGCACCAAGTGGCCCCGAGATACAGGGCCCGAAATTCGGTTCGGAAAATTACATTTTTTGCTGCAGAAAAGTGCTTGACTCGAGTATAAGCCGAGGGGAGCACTTTCAGCACAAAAAAATGTGCTGAAAAACTCGGCTTATACTCCAGTATATACGGTATCTTATCAGTACATGTACACAGGGTAGTTTATAGTCATTTCTAGGAAGTTGTGTTTTAAAGGTTTTTTTGGAACCCAAAAAAAGCGTTCAGAAGCTGTGCTTCGAGGCATTTCAAACGCGGCTAGCCGCGTTTTTGTCTAGTAGCGTTTTTGAAGGGAAACATTTTATTTATTATTTTTGAGCCTGGAAAATGCTAAAAACACACCAAAAACTCAATTATCACTACCTGCAAGCTTGATATACCCTGTGATATTCCCCTCATCAGCCAATTATGCTGTACAATACACAACTTTCGTTACTTGATGCTGAAGTTGAATAGAAATTTCACTCACCCGTCAACCGTTGAGAATTTAACCTGATGACCCCCACATTGAGCTTGAGACCCTAATGTCTGGCTGTTTGCATTTCTTTATGACCCAACATGATATAAAGTTTTCCAGCTAGCTTATGAGATTCATAGAATTGTCTCTTCCTTCCCCCAGTCTGTAACCCCATATCAATCTCTCATGTGTTATGTGAACTAGACAGGGTCTAACCTTTTCCAAGAGAACATCAAAGGTGGCAATTGACATGCGTGTAGAATTTAGAAAAATTCTCTGGGTAATTACGCAGCTGAACATAGATATTGGAAAGTATCTTGTGGACATGCGTTGAGCCATCAATGGATGTGTCCAGTAGTGACGAACTCTGGACCTCTCACGCAATTTTCTTCATCTTTGGAGCATCAGCAAAATTTCAGAATGGCTGAAATAGTTAATAAATACTTGTTTTTTAACCAGGGTCTCCTGAGGTTATCTTTAGTAAACACTCCTGAACACAAAGACACACATTTTTAATGCTGTGATGTTCCAGCATTCAGGAGAGGTTGAGAAACGTTCCATGTACATGAAGCCTTATGCCGCGACACGATCGGAATTTCGGCCCGCAAAAGACCGATGAGAGTTTTTCGTCGGAAAATACACCATGTGTATGCTCCATCGGACTTTTGTTGGCTGAATTCCAGCCAACAAAAGATTGAGAGCATGTTCTTAATTTTTCGGTCAGAAAAAGTTCCTATCCAAAAATGCGATCGTCTGTGGCAATTCCGACGTGCAAAATTCTTACGCATGCTCGGAAACAATTCGACGCATGCTCGGAAGCATTGAACTTCATTTTCTCAGCTCGTCTTATAGTTGTACGTCACCGCGGTCGCAAGGTCAGCAAACTTTTGTGTGACCTTGTGTATGCAAGGCAAACTTGAGCAGAATCCCGTCGGAAAAGCCACCATATCTTTTTCTGACGAGAAGTCCGATCGTGTGTACGCGGCATAAGACCCCTTTCACACTGGAGCGGTGCACTGGCAGGACGCTAAAAAAAAGTCCCGCTAGCAGCATCTTTGCAGCGGTGAAGGAGCGGTGTGTATACCGCTCCTATATGTAGTAAAAGTGCTGCGCAAATAAATTGTCCATAAAATATAAACTAAAATAAAAGATGAGATGAGATCCCCAGTGAAAAGTCAGAACGCCTAGGGTAGGATCGGGGGTGACCAAGAGATCCCTTCACCATAGATGGATGGCCCCTCACCTGCAATCTTCGACCTGAAACAGGTCACACAGCATGTAAACCAAGTAGGTAAGCTGAGAGCCGGGCGGTAATAACTCCACAAAAGCTGCTCTCTCTCTCATCAGATGGCATATGAAATGAAGCAAAGATAATATAGTGCTCTCCGTTTCTAAACTTTATTAGATGAAGTAAAACAAACTGGTGCACTCACATAACACAGCACTCAGATCCGAGTGCCGGCTGGATAGCGTGTAATCGTATGTTGACTGACAGCCGCGGGTGACGTCATGCGCTCCTGGCCCCCGTACGCGTTACGTCCTGTGGGCGGGACTTCATCAGCGTGGGGCGGGACACGCAGTCGTCAGCCCGCACAGTTGATATAGAGTGGCATGGTAACCAATGCTCCAATCACAGCAAAGATCAACTCAACCAGAGGACGCGAGCCCGCACGTCACTCCGGCCACGCCTATTGCATAAAGACACACATCCTCTCACAAAGTGAAAGGGCAGTGAAAAACAAAGCCATTATATCCCAGATGTATAATAATTATAAGGCTGTGAAGGGATTACAGCTCAAAGGAATGTCTGAAATAAAAGAAACCACCCTTAAAAAAGAGAAGTATCAGGCTAGTTAAACATCCCTTACTTACAGGGAAAATATAAACAATAAAATTGCACTAAAATCGCTAAAAATCGCATATATAAATGCAAATTATTATTAAAAAAAAAATGTTAAAAAATATGACAATCACGCCGCGGGTGTCACCCAAATACGATCACACTTACATATTCCATACAATAAATTGTACACAAATAAATAATACAGAAATTAATAAAAAATTAACAAAAACTCATCTATTAGAAATAAAACAATTTAGGTCAAAATCCACGTTCATACCTGCCGAAGATAGGACCTTGGTCTCATAGATCCAAAAGGATTCCCTACGGCTAAGTTGTCGGATATAATGACCCCCTCTCCAGTGGCGAGGAACCTTTTCGATCCCCCAAAATTTGAGACATTTGGGGTCTCTATTATGGCATAGGCGAAAATGCCTAGATACACTGTGGGTTTTAACCCCCCGTTTGATATTACTGATATGTTCGCCGACCCTAACGTGTAAAGCCCTTGAGGTGCGGCCCACATACTGGAGTCCACAATCGCACTCCAGCATGTAGACCACCCCTACCGACGAACAAGTAATAAGACCTTCAATTACGTATTTTTTCTGCGTGCTGTTTGAAATAAAATCTTTGCGCCTTTTAATATTCTTACTGGCCTTCCTACAAGTGGCACACTTACCACAAGCATAAAAACCCGAAAGAAAACCAAACATTTTGTTGATTCCAGTTTTGGGTGGGTCAATGACTCCCGGGGCCAATCGGTCACGCAAAGAAGGAGCTTTACGATATATAAACCGTGGACGCTCCGGCAGTACAGGACCCAAAGTACGGTCACTTTTTAATATAGGCCAGTGTTTAACTATAATCTGTTCAAGTTTTTTATACTGGATATTATAATCAAGTATGATCCGGTAACTAGTTGTGGCTTCTTCACTTGAGAGGGGTTTCGGCCTATCTGCCACTATAGAATTCCTGTCGGTGGATAATACTCTCGAAATTTCAGAGTCAACCATGGTCTGCGTGTAACCTTTTTCTTTAAACCTAGTTGCCAAGATTTGGGACTGTGATAGGAAATCTTCATCGGAGGTACAATTGCGGCGTAAGCGGATAAATTGTCCACGCGGAATGTTACAGAGCCACGATTTGTGGTGACAACTAGTCAGTGGGATGTACGCATTCCTGTCCGTCGCTTTGAAGTGATTCCTTGTTTGAAAAACTCCCTCTCCTTTAAATATTTCTAAGTCTAGAAATGTTATCTGTTGTTTATCTATAGTCCATGTCAGCTCAATGTTTTTGGTGTTATCATTCAGCTTTCCCATGAAACATTGCAAACTAGTTAAATCACCTTCCCACACCATGATTACATCATCGATGTACCTTCTATAGCACAGCAATTCCGATGGAGGGTCATGAAAAATAATATCTTCCTCCCAGTGGGCCATAAAAAGGTTGGCCACACTGGGAGCAAACCTAGCCCCCATAGCGACTCCTCGTGCCTGCAAGAAATAGTCACCATTAAACCAAAAATAATTACTCAATAAGCAAAATTCTAAACCTTCCAGTAAAAAGGATATATGGTCTTTTGAGAGCTCAGTGGTGGTCAAAGCCCACCTAACGGAATCTAAGGCCTGTTGATGGTCAATAATCGTATAAAGAGACCCGACATCTGCAGTAATCAGAAAACAAGAGGGGGTACATGGGAGAGTAGACAAGATTTGCAAAACTTGTTTAGTGTCACGCAGAAAAGCTTTGGTTTGAGTGACGAGTGGTTGAAGGAAGAAATCCAAGTACTGGCCTAGCCTGGAAGTAACAGAATCAATTCCGTTTACGATCGGGCGACCAGGTGGGAACTCCGCATTTTTATGCAATTTTGGCAAAATATATATAATGGGAGTCCGACAATAAAATGGATCTAAATACGCCGCCTCCTTAGAATTCAGAATACCCCTACTTTTACCTTTTTCTACTAGTAAATGTAGATTATTCTTAAAGGTTAACATAGGGTCTCCTCTCAGAGGTAAGTAAGTGTTCCTGTCATTCAATAGTTTCTCCATCTCAGTCTGGTAATAAGCTTTACTGAGCACCACCAATCCACCCCCCTTATCCGCTGGACGGATTACAATATCCTTCCTTTGCTCAAGGGAGGATATACCTCTTTTGATGGCCTGAGAATCCCTAGCCTTCTTAATCCTGAGTTTTTCAAGATCTTGACAGACCATGTTCCTAAACACCTCCAAGTGTTTGTTGTCACCACAGAGAGGATTAAAAACAGATCGATTCCGAAGGTTGGAATGTTTAGAGACGATATCAACCTGAGGGGTGGTCCGTTGAACAGGGTTGGAAAGAAAGTACTTTTTGATATTTAAACTGCGAATATATTTTATGTATGCTGACATATGCTTGAAACTTATTTAAGTTACGAATCGGGGCAAACTTCAGACCACGATCCAACACTAGTGTTTCATCAGTGGTCAGAGGGATACCACTTAAATTATAGATCCCCGTGCCTAGTGGGGTCTTGGCCTTTTGGAGTCGTCTTCCCCCCCTGCACCCTCTCTGTGTTTTCTTTTTAGGCTGCCTTGGTTGTTCCGCAAGTCCTGGGGACCTCTCCTTTGGTCCTGAGGACTTGCATAGCCGGTCGGGTCTCTTACCCACACTGGGGTCTGTGGAGGTCCCCTCCAGGGGGTCCTCTCTTGGCCTAAAAAATGATTCTGATCAAATTGCTGATTTTCCTGGAGGTTTTGTAGGGGGGCAAAGTTATTAGAGGTATACACTGGTTCATTTCTATGGGTAGAGTTACCTCTTCCTCGGGGCCTACCTCTTCCCCTAGTAGGCACTGTTTGCCACGTATAATTGTTTGGGTATTGGGGATGGTAATCGTAATTGTTTACCTGTGGAGCTGGGTGGGAATTAGAATTTCTCTTCCCTCGACCCCGTTTGTTATTTCTGGAAGATCCATGACTTCCTCCTCTGGATGTATCTCGTACAATGGGTACATAATGGGATTGCTGAGATACAGATACAGGTGCTTCGTGATTAGAGTATCCCTGAGGGGGCATAGTTGCTCCTACTACTGGTACATTAACCACCGTCCCATCGGGGCCATTTACTGGTGTTGCATCCTGGGATTGCCATTTGAAAATAATTTTCCCTTCAAAATCCTTAACATCACGCAGAAATTTTTTTCTCTTTTTATCGCGTGTTTCTTTATCCCATTTAATGAGTTTGGTTTTTAGTTCTCCTGACAGTTGAATAAATTCACTAGAGTCTTTGGAACACTCAATGCGGTCAGTGATTTCCTTAATCTGCTTATCCAACTGTTTCTGTTTCCTTTGTTTACGCAAAAGCAACAAACGGAGGAGATCAAAACTTTTATCTACAAAGAAATTACACCATTCCACATTAGACTCATTGTCAGTCAAACCATCATTGGGTGGTAAATCCCACCGTAGACGCCTGGGTACAATGTTAGCAAACAAATATTGTTCAAACGTCACTATATCCCACCAGGTCTTAATCTTTTTCTCGAACAGGTGGCCCAGTTTTCTAAATGAAAACACAAGGTCATCCTGTTGCGGGACAACAGCTTCCCTAGAAAAAACCTCAGTGAGAACAATCTCTCGATTTTCAACATAAGTGAACACATCCATAATCAGCAGCTAAGTGAACGTGAATTAAATGATCATAAATAAAAAATTAAATAACTCAGCGCTGACACAAAGACAATAAAAATAAAATGCAGACAAGCACAAAGGCAAATTCAACAAACACCTCAAAAATCATATATGTAGTAAAAGTGCTGCGCAAATAAATTGTCCATAAAATATAAACTAAAATAAAAGATGAGATGAGATCCCCAGTGAAAAGTCAGAACGCCTAGAAATCAATGGGCATCGCGGCTATACCGCTGGCAAAGTGATGCGGTGGTTTTAACCCTTTCTCGGACGCTAGCGGGGGAGTAAAAGCACCCTGCTAGTGGCCGAATAGCGCTGCAAAATTGCCTGTACAACACCCCTAAAAATAGCGGCGGTTTACCGCCAACGCACCCACCGCCCCAGTGTGAAAGGGGCCTAAGAGGAGCTGTGCGGCCACCCTGTGCGCTTAGAAAGGAAGAGCGGCTCGGCTGCATATGGATGAATCGATCTCTCCATATAATGAATGCCTGCGGGAAGGCGAGGAGGAAGAGCAAGCATTCGGTGGCTGCAGGTGGTATATGGAGAGATCGAATCATCCATATGCAGCCGAGCCGCTCCTCCTAACCAGCTTCCTTCCGCTGCAGAAGAGTTCTGCTACCTCCGGTGCCCGCCCTGTGCTTGTCAGTCTCTGGTGACAGCGCTCCACCCTCGGCAGCTCTGTGGGATCCACCCTCCCTCCTCCAGCACTCTGCAGTGATCCCAATGAGTGTGCTCTCCCTAGTTGTGCTGCAGCCACTGAGTGAGCTGGAGGCAGAGCCACCTCTACTGCCTTCTGCTGTTACCGATATGTGCCGGTGGGAAGAGAGATGACTGCCCAGCCTCGGAGATCCTGCCGGCAGACATGACAACTACACTAGTTCTTTCCAGGAAGTGTATGGGAAGGTAAGCTGGGGGGAGGGGGGTCACATAAGGGAGGTGAGTGTACAGGAAGGTGTATGCAGCTAACATCAGTTGCTGCCTCTTTGCATGATGAGGCCACTGTCCAATGGCCCTTGCAGTGATGGAACATTGAATTAGGACTCATTTACACCATCTACCTTCATACCCTCTGCACACCGCACTCCTCTCCTGCACATACTAACCACCATACACGCCGCACTCCTCTCCCGCACATACTAACCACTATACACACCGCACTCCTCTCCTGCACATACTAACCACCATACACGCCACACTCCTCTCCTGCACATACTAACCACTATACACGCCGCACTCCTCTCCTGCACTTACTAACCACTATAAACGCCGCACTCCTCTCCTGCACATACTAACCACCATACATGCCACACTCCTCTCCTGCACATACTAACCGCCATACACGCCACACTCCTCTCCTGCACATACTAACCGCCATACACGCCGCACTCCTCTCCTGCACATACTAACCGCCATACACGACACACTCCTCTCCTGCACATACTAACCACCATACACGCCACACTCCTCTCCTGCACATACTAACCACCATACACGCCGCACTCCTCTCCTGCACATACTAACCACCATAAACGCTGCACTCCTCTCCTGCACATACTAACCACCATACACGCCGCACTCCTCTCCTGCACATACTAACCCCCATACACCCTGCTCTCCTCTCCTGCGTATACTAACCACCAGGGATTTTTTTCAGCGGGAACGTGGGGGAACGCAGTTCCAGCACCTCCGGCACTGAATGTATGTAATAGCGTGGGGTGTGCTGGAGGGTCTATTGATGTTGGCTGCTGGGGGATCTATTGTCACTGGTGGAGATCTGATTTTGTGTGAGGATCTGTTGTTGCTGCTGGGGGGGGTCTAATGTTGCTTGGGTGGATATTTTGTTACTGGGTGTGATATTTTGTTGTGGGTGGTTCACTGTTCCTGTAGGGAATCTATTGTTGTTGAGGTGGAGTCCATTGTTGCTGGGGGAGTCTATTGTTGTGTGGGGATCTATTGCTGGGATTCTTTTCCTGGCTGCAGGGGATCTATTTTACTGCTTTTCTTTTTATCATTAACATGTTCCATACAAATGATTTAGCACCACAAAATTATACTTGGTTCTGTATTCTCTAAAAGGGGCAGTACTGGTAGGTGGGTAGGGGGTGGAATCAAGGGACGGTGGTCAGAGGTGGGTAGGGGGCAGAGACAAGGGGTAACTCAGACAGGGGAGTTCCTGCACCTATTCTGCAAGAAAAAAAGCCCTGCTAACCGCCATTCATGCCGCACTCCTCTCCTGCGCATACTAACTGCCACCATACACTCTGCCCTCCTCTCCTGCATTAGGCCCTTTTCACACGATCGGACCGTTCAGGTCCGCCTGTCAGTTTTGACGGTGGACCTGAACGGGCGCTTCATGTTAGCCTATGGAGCGACAGATGTCAGTGGAGACATGTCCGCTGACATCCGACCCGGTCCAATCCGCTAAAAGCAGATGGATGGCTCTACGTCCAGGTCTGTCGCTGGCGGATCGGATGAGATCTGATGAAAACGGACATGCTGTCCGTTTTCATCCGATCCCTCCATAGGCGGCAGCGGCACCTGACAAGCCCCTCCCCGCTCACTGAGCAGAGAGGGACCTGTCATCCGCTGGCTCAGCGGAGATCAATGGAGAGATCTCCCGCTGAGCCGGCGGACCGAGGCGGGCTCCGTGGAAGCGGAGTCCACCTTGTGTGAAAGGGGCCTTACACACTCCTGTACTATATACACAGTATTGTACATTCTATACTTCTCACCAAAGTCTTCATTTTCTCAACAGTTGCTGGTTGCTATGCAGTCCCTGACTATTTTAATGAAGTTCTTCTTTAAGGTAGGCTCAGAAAACTCAATCAATGCATATTTTTAGGTACAGTGAAGCCTGGGCTTAAGCCCCTCTCACTGGTAAGACTTTGGCCACACCCACACTTTGCTGTGGCATGCATAGCAGGTCACCCCTTTTTTTTCAAGTGTCCCTCATTCTGAAGTTCAAATGTTGGGAGATATGCTGATGGGGTGGCACTGATAAGCATTGATAGGCTGCATTGATGGGCACTGATAGGTGACAGATCAAGCCCGCAACCCCAGCCCCCAGCTGTCAAATTAGGAAGGAGATGTCAGAGGTGGGCGGCCAGTGAGAGCAAGCAAGGGAAGCCCTCAGCCGCGCTTATCACAGTCCCGCCCACCAGGGGAGGACGCCAGTTCGCACATGTATCCTGCTCCAGCAGGCTGCAAAGTTGCAGCCTCAATTACCGGCAGCCCGACCATAGTCCGCGCACCCGTGGGGAGGAATCCAGACTGCTGCTGCAGTGTAACCCAAGTGCCAGAACGCAATTTCCAGTCACCATGGTGACTGGGCACCTGGGTTTTGTCGAGCCCTGCCCAAGATGTTAACCCCTTCCCAGCCACTGTCATTAGTACAGTGACGGTGTATATTTTTTAGCACTGATCACTGTATTGGTGTCACTGGTGATGTCTGTGGCAATTACTCAGTCCCCACAGCATAAGTTGGTGTCAGATTTCCCCCCGCACTATTGCAGTCCCACTTTAAATCGCTGATCACCACCATTACTAGTATAAAAAAATTCCCATATCTGTACCATAGTTTGTAGATGATCTAACTTTCATGCAAACCAATCAATATAAACTTATTGGGATTTTTCTTTACCAAAGACATGTAGCAGAATACGTTTTGTCCAAAATGTATGAAGAAATTACCGGAGTTTACCGGCTGCCGTACACACGGGCTGAATGTCTGACGGTTTATTCTGAACAGGCCGATGCTGCCTGACATTCAGCCCATGTGTACTAAGCTTTAGGCCGGTCATACATGGGTCAAATTCCAAAAGAATTTTCTTTCGAAAATCTTAATTAGGAATTTTCGTTTGAATTTCGCACCATTAGTGGGCTGTAGCAATGCTTTTCATGCGGCTATCGAATTTGAGTGATCAAGCATATTGGAAATGTAATTTTTTTTTTTTTAAATGAACAAATTTCTAATCCAATGATAGGAGAATCGTACAGGGAATATAATCGAAAAAGAAATGAGCTGTGACCTGGAAAGAAAAGATTCCCGGTCACAAATTTTCTTTTCCGTAGCAACATGAGGTGAAATTGAAAGGTTGCTTGGATTTCGAAATTAATGGTGGCACCATCGGATTACAAAACACACGAAATTTCTGATTTTAGAAAAAAAAATGTTTGGAATTCGACCCATGTATGGCCTGCATTAGGACTGATTTGAACTGTGTATGGGCATGTTGAATGTACCAAGTTGATCGATCAACTTGGGTACAACAGCCTGCCGGATTTTACGTGCAATAATAATCATCGTCTTCTCCCAGTGGGGGTGGCTTCATCCGCCACACCCCCTCCCATGGGTACAACAGCCTGCCGGATTTTACTTGCGATTTATCGCTAGTGATAATCATTGTCTTCTCCATCTGGGAGAATACAATATCTCATAGTTATAGTTACATAGTAGGTGAGGTTGAAAAAAGACACAAGTCCAACCTATGTGTGTGATTATATGTCAGTATTACATTGTATATCCCTGTATGTTGCGGTCGTTCAGGTGCTTATCTAATATTTTCTTGAAACTATCAATGCCCCCCGATGAGAACACCGCCTGTGGAAGGGAATTCCACATCCTTGCCGCTCTTACAGTAAAGAACCCTCTACGTAGTTTAAGGTTAAACCTCTGTAGAATGGATTCCCTTGTCAGCACTGTCTGTTTTCATGCACCATCTATGGCTGGCTTTACTGACACTTGCATGCAGCTTTCACTGAAAATAACTGCTGATCACATATCTGATATGTTTATCATATTTTCAGTATGAATTGACCAAGTTTACTTTAAATTGCTACATTTTCAAGCCTGTGCAGTATGTAAAAACTAAGGATTTACACAGAGAAAACTGCTTTTTATTTATAAAATTATGGCCTGCTTAAAGGGGTTGTAAACCTTTGTGTTTTTTAACCTTAATGCATCCCCCAGCCCCCGCGTTTTATGTACCTGAGCCCTAGAACTTGACCCGGCGGGGACGCACTGTCTCTCTGCCTGGGGTTCTCGGCTCTTGGTTGGATAGATTTATAGCAGCGCAGCCATTGGCCCCCGCTGGTGTCAATCAAATCCAATGAACCCGGGGGGCGGGGCCGAGTCATACATTCGGCAGTTATGGATGCCGAATGCTGGACTCGGGAGCGGGCCCGCAAGGTAAACCGCCCGGGGAAGCGCTTCTCCTAGGGGGTTATCTGATGAGGGGAGGAGCTGCGAGAGTCGCCGGGGGACCCCAGAAGAAGGTGTTTGGGGCCACTCTGTGCAAAACGAGCTTGACAGTGGAGGTAAGTATGATATATGTTTTTTAAAAAAAAAAAAAAAAAAAAAAGAACCCTTACAATCACTTTAAGCTAAACCTGTAGCTTGGTGACCTTTTGTAATCCATTTATATAGAGAATAGGGACTAGAAAAACTGCAGAGTAGGGATGTTCTTTTCCTTATCTAGGCATTTAGGGAACAGTTCTGTTTAATCAGATCTTTCTGACTTTTGAACTGAGAGGAAGTGTTATGAGTTTTTACCTGAAGCAAGGGAGGAGACGTGGGAGGCTATGGACTCGTGAGCACCATGTGAGTGGGAACAATCGTAGCTCTTGTTCTTCATGTACAGCAGGCATTCTGATTTCACATTCAAATCATTTAAAGTCCTCAACCGATAGAGAACCGGTAAGATAACACAGATGACAGAGAACAATTCTAATGCCGCGTACACACGGTCGGATTTTCTGACAGGAAATGTTCGATGGGAGCTTGTTGTCAGAAATTCAGACCGTGTGTAGGCTCCATCGGACATTTTCCGTCGGAATTTCCGACACGCAAAATTTGAGATCTGGATCTCAAATTTTCCGACAACAAAATCCTTTGTCGTAAATTCCGATCGTGTGTTCACAATTCCGACGCACAAAGTTCCACGCATGCTCGGAATCAAGCAGAAGAGCCGCACTGGCTATTAAACTTCATTTTTCTCGGCTCGTCGTACGTGTTGTATGTAACCGCGTTCTTGACGTTCGGAATTTCCGATAAGATTTGTGTGACTGTGTGTATGCAAGACAAAAAAACCCCCAAAAAAACATGGATTTTGTTGTCGGAATGAGCGATCGCGTGTAAGCGGCATAAGTGTCCTGTATAGTACATATATATACCGTATATATAGTACATGGAAAATGAGTAAATCAATTGTTTGTTTCCTAGTTATTTTACAAATTGGCATTCTCCATCAATCAGAATGTGCAGAAGACATTCAGGGTTACTGAGTCCAGGTGGTGGTGTATAGAACAGTAACCTATGGCAAATAATCATAATGTTCCATTAATTCATAGCGTCAGAGATAAAGCTGATTGCTATGTGTTGCTGCTCTGTACAACTATCTGTTGGCACAATAATAGCCTATGTAAACAGTGTCTGAGTACATGGGACCAACCAAATTTTGATCTATGTATGGGCAGGCCGGTGGTATATATATATATATATATATATATATATATATATATATATATATATATATAATTTATTTATTTATATTATATATATATATATATATATTTATATTATATATATATATATATATATATATATATATATATATATATATATATATATATATATATATATATATATATATATAATATATATATACAACCAGCGCGTCAAGTTTTTCCTGAACAATCGGTGCTGCCGTGCCGGCCGATTCCAGCTAATTTAGCGGGAAAGATTCCCCCATCCACATCAAGTGTAGGAATCAGGTGATTTTTGTTAGTAAAAAGTGAATAATGTATGGCCTGCCTCAGTATGTTAGAGATGTGATTATTGTAGGCATGATGACTATGCTTGGAAAATGTGTACATATTAGGGCTGATGGTAAATGTATGCTAATTGTATGCAGCTCATTTTGTAAGCAGCTTAACTGGAAATTTGTGTTTAGGAAATATTTACATATTTATGAACAAGTGCTGTACAAGTATTACGCCTTGACATTCTACGTAGAATTGTTTGCCTATATTAAACGCAAATTAATACATATACCTCCAGTCACATCACCTGAGAAATCTTTTAAAGACAGTTTTCAATTAGAGATGAGCTCCAGCATGTTCAAATATTAGTCTGAACCCGCATGTGCTATCCCGCTAGGAAGCTGTCAGTGCAGACCACCAATCATAAGCGGCCATTGTATCCCCACCCTGCAGCCACACATGTACACACTGCTTTTATATATGCGGCTTCGGGTGGAAAAAACCTCGTCGACTTACAATTGGCGGTCTGAATTGACAGCTTGCTGTTGGAACAGCTCAGACTGTTCGAACTAATATCAAAACACACCCGAGCTCACCCCGGATTTACAATTTGCATCTAGGCTAGGTTCACGCCTATACAGGTTGCAGTTGATGCGTTTTCCCGGTGAGTTTTGCATTTTTTTTCACATGCATTTTGATGCATTTTTAATGCATTTTGGGGTGGTGTCATGCACGAAGGGAGCAGCAAAAAAGCAGCGGACATGCTTCAAAAACGCAAGAACTGTGTTTTTTATATGTTTCAATTAAAGCTGCAATCAACTTTAAGCCCATGTTCACACCCGTGCGATCAGACATCGCATGTGATTCGCACCCGCACCTGTGGTGCCGATCACATGCGATGTCTGTGAGATGCAAGTTCAGCCATACAGTAGTATGGCTGAACTCGCAGTAGATTCACACAGAAAAAAAGTGCAGGGACTTGTTTTTCCCTGCCCTAGAATCGGATCACATGGGTGTTCACACCTATAAGATCCGATTCCTGTGCGAGTTCACAGTTCGCACTGCAATCTGTGAATCGATCTGGGGGTGTCATTAACAATGTAATGACTCTCGCAGCGGTTCACAGAAGGTAGTGTCAACTGCCTGCAGGAGAAGAGCAATGCTGTAATCGCGCTGGTTCCCGCATCGCATCAGTGTGAACCTAGGTTAAAGGAGAATCCCACTCTTTACAAAAAAAAATATAAATGCATCTATGGTGCAAAAATCAAAAATGTGCATTTTATTTTTTTTGCATTCGAACCTGCTAAGTATTTGCAACTGTGATCCGTGGATTGCAAGTGCAAAGCTCTGGCTCCTGTAGACTATTCCTCCAGCTCAGGTACGGACCTTCAGATACTGAGGTGGAGGAAGTATTATTGGACTACAAGTGTGGTGATGTCATTGCATTTGTGCTCAATTTAAAGTGGACGTTTAGGCCAAAACTAACTCTGATCCTATTCTCTGCCACATTCTAAGCCTAATCTATCTAACCCTGTAAAGAAGGTGTAAATAGTGTAGCGCTAGTTAAAATACAAAGATTTTGAATTGCGAGTAATATATAGACCAAACAATTGTTCATAACAACATATATCGCAAATGATACTATGGAAAACTTCTAATAAGCATCTATTGCATAAAAAAATCTGGAAACAAATAAAAGTCCCATAAAGATGGTAGTGTTATACACCACGTGGATAACTGGTTGAGAGAAGTGACACAGATATATTGGGTCCCCCGTGTAGAAGCAATGCAGGCTTACCGGAACCGTTGGACTCATAGAAACATATGTCCCATGAGTCAGTAATGCTTGTATTGCCAACAGACAATGAAGTGGGGTCTCCCAGCGAAACGATATGGAATCCAGGTGCTGTTCTAGGACTCTAGGTAGAGCTCTTCCATATGTAACTCGATCTCGTGGTGGCCCATAGAGGATAAAAAAGGGGCCGCATAGTATAATAAAGTTTTAAAAATGAAAAACACTTACATTCTCTGTGTTAAAAAAGCGCTTATCATAAAATTGTGGCAGGCAGTGGAGTCCCCAGACGCGTTTCGTCTACTCAGACTTCATCTGTAAAGAAGAAACTGCTGTACTTGCCTGTCCTGCAGCCGCTCTGGTCTGGTCCCATGCTTAACTGTCAGCTACAGCTTCAGTGTGTGGAAGTGTGCAGGAAAGGCAGCTGACAACGGAAGCCCCATAGTAAGTCTATAGGTGACGTCACTTCCCAGCCGTTGTCGGTTCTCTCCTGAACAGGCTGGAGACTGGAGCGGCTGCAGAACAGGTAAGTACAGCAATTTTTATTTTACAGGGCTAGATAGGTTAGTCTTAAAATGTGGCATAGAGTAGGATTAGAGTTAGATTTTGCCTAAACTTCCATTTTAAAACTAGAGTCTCTCTGCCTTGGTGGCATACGGGACTTGTTCTATTTTCATTCACAATTTTCTTTCTTTTGGTTTACCAAAACATTACAATTAAATACCTACCTGAACAATCCATTCTGTTTGTACCAGGCTGGCTTGCACTACATATTGGTAGAACTAAAGAATATCACATAGTCAGATTGTGTATAGTCAACATCAGAGAAATGTAAAATCTATGATTTCCCCATTGCCATCAATATAGATGTAATCTGCTCTGGCAATAATGTGAGAATCTGATTGGTGTGTTTGAGTAACTAAAGACCAGACCAAGTACTGGTATTTCGATTTTATGAAGAAAATGATTCACTAATGCCACGTACACACGGTCGGACTTTCTATCCTACTTGGTCCGGCACATTTTCTGACGGACTTTGTCCGCCAGGTGCGCCGGACTTTAAAACGGACGGACTTGCCCACACACGACCGGACTTTGCAGCAGGCTAAGTCCGCCCGTCTTTCCAACGGACTTTCGCCGGAGTTACGGCGGACTTTCAGAATGAACGGACTTGCCCACACACGGACAAGTCCGTTCATTTTGAACGTGACTCAGGTGCGACGGGACTAGAAAAGGATGTCAATCTTGCCGCTTTTATCGGCGAGATTGACACCTTGCGAGCCCCGTCGCGGGTCATACCAGGCCCTTAGGTCCGGTATGGATTATAAAGGGAACCCCCCTACGCCGAAAAAATGGCGTGGGGTCCCCCCTAAAATCCATACCAGACCCCGATCCGAGCACGCAGCCTGGCCGGTCAGGAAAGGGGGTGGGGACGAGCGAGTGCCCCCCCCTCCTGAACCGTACCAGGCTGCATGCCCTCAACATGGGGGTGGGTGCTTTGGGGGAGGGGGGGCGCCCTGCAGGGCCCCCCCACCCCAAAGCACCTTGTCCCCATGTTGATGAGGACAAAGGCCTCTTCCCGACAACCCTGGCCGTTGGTTGTCGGGGTCTGCGGGCGGGGGGCTTATCGGAATCCGGGAGCCCCCTATAATAAGAGGGCCCCCAGATCCCGGCCCCCCCACCCTATGTGAATGAGTATGGGGTACATGGTACCCCTACCCATTCACCCAGGGAAAAAGTGTAAATAAAACACTACACAGGTTTTTAAAATATTTTATCAAACAGCTCCGGGGGGGATTTTCCTCCGGCTTCGGGGGTCTTCTTCCGGCTTCGGGGGTCCCTCCGGTTCATCTTCTCCCGGCGTCCGGTTGGTTCTTCTCCGCTCTCTTCTCCCGGTGTTCCAGTTCTTCGGCCGGCTCCTCCGCTGTGTTCAGGTAGCTCTCTTGCCAGCAGAGGTCCGGACTTCTGGGCTTCTTGTCTTCTTGTCTTCTGGGCTTCTGGGCTTCTTGTCTTCCCTTCTCTTCTCCAGATGTTGACACAACGCTCTCTCCGGCTGGACTGCTCTCTGAGGGCTGCGTTGTGACTTATATAGGCGGAGACCCTGCCCCCTTTTGATGTCACAGTCCCTGGGCATGCTGAGACTGTGACGTTTTAGGGGGCGTGGTCAACATCACCCAGTGACCACGCCCCCTAAAACGTCACAGTCCCAGCATGCCCAGGGACTGTGACATCAAAAGGGGGCGGGGTCTCAGCCTAAATAAGTCACAATGCAGTCCTCAGAGAGCAGTCCAGCCGGAGAGAGCGTCGTGTCAACATCTGGAGAAGAGAAGACAAGAAGCCCAGAAGACAAGAAGCCCAGAAGTCCGGACCTCTGCTGGCAAGAGAGCTACCTGAACACAGCGGAGGAGCCGGCCGAAGAACTGGAACACCGGGTGAAGAGAGCGGAGAAGAACCAACCGGACGCCGGGAGAAGATGAACCGGAGGGACCCCCGAAGCCGGAGAAAGATCCCCCCCCCCCCCAGAGCTGTTTAATAAAATATTTAAAAAACCTGTGTAGTGTTTTATTTACACTTTTTCCCCGGGTGAATTGGTAGGGGTACCATGTACCCCATACTCATTCACATAGGGTGGGGGGGCTGGGATCTGGGGGCCCTCTTATTATAGGGGGCTCCCGGATTCCGATAAGCCCCCCGCCCGCAGACCCCGACAACCAACGGCCAGGGTTGTCGGGAAGAGGCCCATGTCCTCATCAACATGGGGACAAGGTTCTTTGGGGTGGGGGGGCCCCGCAGGGCGCCCCCCCTCCCCCAAAGCACCCACCCCCCATGTTGAGGGCATGCGGCCTGGTACGGTTCAGGAGGGGGGGGGCGCGCTCGCTCGTCCCCACCCCCTTTCCTGACCGGCCAAGCTGCGTGCTCGGATCGGGGTCTGGTATGAATCTTAGGGGGGACCCCACGCCGTTTTTTCGGCATAGGGGGGGTTCCCTTTATAATCCATACCAGACCTAAGGGCCTGGTATGTTCCGCGCTCGTCGCAATAGGAAAATTTGTTTTTCCTATTGCAGCGAGCGCGAAATGCAATACCCTGCCCTCGCGTCGTATCTGGTCCGTTGGACCAGCATACACACGAGCGGGCTTTCCGTCGGACCAGCACACAGACGAGCGGACTTTCCCCCCGAAACTGAGTCAGACGGAAAGATTTAAAACATGTTTCAAATCTAGGTCCGGCGGGCTTTTGGGAAAAAGTCCGCCGGAAAAGTCCGCCGGAGCCCACACACGGGCGGATTGTCCGGCAGACTCTGGTCCGCCGGACCAAGTATGCCGGAAAGTCCGACCGTGTGTACGCGGCATTAGACATATGGGATAAAATATCTTGAAGATAAATGGTACTAGTAACAAACTCATTCATCCCCTAGTTTTTGAGCTGCAATTAAGGTACATCGGTGTCAAGTCGTGGAAACTCTGGTAAAGGGGCACAATACTATTAGGACAGCAGCAGGTAAAGCAGCTCATTCATAGACTGAAATCTGAACTGCTGTTATTTTGGTACAACATCGCACTCTCCAGTATCTTGTGAAATGCGATCAGTTAAGCCCCGTACACACGATCGTATTTTCCGATGGAAAATGTTGGATGTCAGGCTGTTGTCGGAAAATCCGACCGTGTGCATGCTCCATCAGACATTTGTTGGACTTTCCACCACCAAATGTTGGCTAGCATGTCTTCAAATTTTCCACCAACAAATGTGTGCTGTCGGATTTTCCGATCGTGTGTACACAAGTCCAAAGTACAAACGCGCATGCTCGGAAGCAGAAGCGGTCGGTCTTGTAAACTAGCGTTCCTAATGGAGAGTTAACATTTGTGACGTGGCAAATTATGGAATCTCCAAACGCAGCGCACAATTCTCTTCTTCTTTAATGGGATATTAATGAAGCTGCTTTGCTGGTGATACTGATGGAGATATTGCAAACAAATTTTCAAAGGATTTATTTTTTTCTAGTGATATCAAGAATAATATTATTATGATTTTTTTTTTTAAATTTATTTGTGCAAGTTACCACAACACCATTATCCTGTAGTTTATAAGATCAAAGATACAACTGTGGTGTCCCTTGTCAATTTTACATTGTATTTTTTAAAATGTAATTGCCTACTCCCACACTGTCATTTGAAGTAAAACACATAGCCAAGTATTATTCTCCACAATTTTTTTATTGTGCATTAAAAAAAAAAAAATTGACATGCTATCTGCCAATAGAACTTCACCAAAAAGTGCATTCTATGCATCCAAAAATATGGAAAATATACAAAATCAAATCATTATTCAACCAAAAAAAAAAGTCAAAGCAATAACTCCAAGGCCAATAATAAATAACACGTTATCTCCTCCGATTCCGCAACATGTTTGGTTGACAAGCGGCTGTTCAGAAATGAACTGAAAAGCGCGAAATGAAAAACAGCAAAAGAAAAGCTAGAATCAACACTCACCAAACTTCTACTAACACAAAATTATCAGAAGGAGCCCAAAGGGTGGCACTAAAGGGCTGAAAAAACACGTTGTACGTCACTACGTTCGAAACTGTTGGCCAACATTTGTGCGACCGTGTGTATGCAAGACAAGTTTGAGCCAACACCCTTCGGACAAAATTCCACGGTTTTGTTGGCAGAAAGTCTGATTGTGTGTACGAGGCATTAGGCTTAATTTTCCTATATATCTGAGGAAAGAATTTTGTCCTTTCCTTCCCTAGTAATTTTTGCTTCGGGCACTGTATCCTGCATTTGGCACACATCTTGGCACCTGGTGCTATGAGTGTAGTTAAACACAGGATGCTATAAATGTCCAGGGCTTGTGGTCCATTCCAATGGCACCCAGACCCTGAAAAACCCTTCAGGGGTATGCCCACTGTGGTGAGGGAAGTTTGGTCCCCTCTGGGATAAGATGAGTGACCAGGTCCTGTACATGTGATATGTTAACTTAATGTGTTATCTCCCTACATCTCTACTATGTTGGCAGTAGGTAATTTTATTATAATGCTTACATTTAAAAAAAAAATTAGGCTTTAACACAGTGTTGCTTTTTGAGTGGTGACGAAGTTGCACTATGCCTCCCAGCTGATGTACTTCCACCTGTCATTTCCACTGACAATGAAATAAATAAGTCTTCTGGTCTCCTGGCTGCCTCCTGTTCCACAGATACGTCCACAGAACATCAATAAATGCCTGGGGTTATCTTGGCTCCTAAACTGGACACACCAATACCCTTTAATTCTGAATTGATTTTGTGGGTACCCCACAGGGATCCATTCCATTCACATAGCAATGGTGGAGACAAGGCGCAGAGGAGCTGAGAAAAAAAAGTCTAATAACACTCATGAGGCAGACTACAGAAACAAAAGTGAAATGCTCAGGGTGATGTTCCCATGCACCTGAGCAAGGTCCCATACTGACACTGCTTCCTCCCTATGATTCTAGCTCCCTCTCATGTGAGCAAAATCATCTGACTAGGTCAGTTTTCACATTAACAATGTCTGATCTCTTTGGGACACTCTCCCCCCTTATAGAAAATTTTGTCTCCAGGGTCCAAAAGCACTCTTCTGCAGCTCCGCCACCTAAATCTCCTCAGGGGTATGACTTTAAACCTCCTAACCCCTTTGAGGAAGATATTGAGGAAGGTGAGGATGCAAAGGAAGATCCTTCAGAGGAAATTTCACCTTCTACATTTTGAGGCACCGGCTGTATGACATGCTCTCTACTGTGAGTTCACTTATTGTTGCGGTGCATACTAACCTTTGCCTTACAGCACCAGAATCTCCTCAGCCTAAACAAGCTCCTTCGGGTACAAAACGGCAGGATAAGTCTAGAAAGACCTTTCCTTTGCACACACAAATATTGGTGCTTTGCATGAGGATTGGCCTAATCCTGAAAATGTATTCTTTCCGCCAAAACTTTTTGTTGAGCTATAACCTATGAAAAAGGAATTTATGAAAAATGGTCTGTCCCAGTAGTGGATCGTGACATTTCTGTTCTCAATAAGCATCTCACTGTTCCTGTGGAGAATGTTCTGTTAATATTCGCTTTGAAATCCTATTGAAGGTAACCTTTGCTCACGCTGGTACTGCCTTATGACAGCCATTGCAGCTGTGTTCATTTGTCAGACTGTTGCTAATTGGACTGGACAAATGAATAGTGAACACAATCCTGTGTTTGAAGATCCTGTTCTGCTGGAGCAATTGTGGCTCTTGCCCTCAGCGCTTCTTTTTTGTGTCGTTGCCCAAGAGAATGTAATTCGCCAGGTCTAGGATGACACTGCTCTTTACACAGTACATATGTACAGAATTTTGTAGTTAAAGGCTTGGTCTGCTTAGGCTGCTTGCAAAAGACATCTTTTATGCATGCCTTTCGATGGTGAATGTCTGTCCGGCGAATCCCATTAAAGATTTATCTGGCAGTTAGTAGGGGGGAGGTGTTAAAGTTGACCAGGATTGCCTCCTGCTTCTGTCAATCAAATCCTTTAATGTAGGAGACACAGACAGGGTGGCTCGGGAGCGAGCCTGCACAATTGCCCCCATAGAAAGCACCTTAATATGGGGGCACTTGCCAAAGAGGCGACAGGAGCGGCAGTGGGGAACCCCAGAAGAGGAGGATTAGGATTGCTCTTTTCAAAACCATTGCACAAAGCGGGTAAGTGTGATATAAAAAAAAAAATGAAAGCATTACAATCACTTTAACCACTTGACCACTGGGCACTTAAACCCCCTTCCTAACCAGACCAATTTTCAGCTTTCGGTGCTCTCACACTTTGAATGACAATTACTCAGTCATGCAACACTGTACCCATATAAAATTTTTGTCCTTTTTTTCACACAAATAGAGCTTTCTTTTGGTGGTGTTTAATCACCACTGGGTTTTTAATTTTTTGTGCTATAAATGAAAAGAAGGACCAAAAATTCTGTGAAAAAAACACATTTTTCTTTGTTTCTGTTATAAAATTGTGCAAATTAGTAATTTTTCTTCATAAATTTTGGCCAAATTTTATACTGCTACATATCTTTTGTAAAAATAATCCAAATCGGGGTATATTATTTGGTCTGTGTGAAAGTTATAGAGTCTACAAGCTGTGGTGCCAATCTCTGAAAATTGATCACACCTGATGCACTGATGGCCTAGCTCATTTCTTGAGACCCTAACAAGCCAGGACAGTAGAAATACCCCCCAAATGACCCTTTTTTGGAAAGTAGACATTCAAAGGTATTTAGAAAGAGGCATGATGAGTTTTTTGAAGTTGTAATTTTTTCCCACAATTCTTTGCAAAATCAAGATTTTTTTTTCTTTTTTCACAAAATTGTTATATTAGCAGGTTATTTCTCACACACAGCATATGCATACCACAAATTACACCCAAAAATACATTCTACTACTCCTCCTGAGTATGGCGATACCACATGTGAGATTTTTACACACCGTGGCCACATACAAAGGCCCAACATGCAGGGAGCACCTTCAGGCGTTCTAGGAGCATAAATTACACATCTAACTTCTTTACTACCTCTTGCACTTTTAAAGGCCCTGGAGCACCAGGACAATAACAAAAGGAAGGGTCCTAGTATTAAAGTACCTAATATACAGGGTGACTCTGTAGGTACTTAAAAGTCATTTGTGCCAACGTCCCTGATAATCAGTTGGAGATATCAAGAGACTAAAAACTTTTTGGGACTTTAAAGGCACAACTGTAGTGAGCTACACAACGTATATAAAAAAGGTTAAATTTTATTTATCATATACAAAAAAAAAAAAAACGCACAAAAAGAATAGACAAGGCATTATTTAAAAACACATCGGATCTAGACATACATAGCATATCCTAACACCATTAAGGATCCTATCCTGCAGTTGAGTATGTATCCCTAAATAATCGTGTATAATTGTAATCCAAATAAGGAAAAAGGGTTAACTTCCCCTAACACGGTTGAAATTGGGGGAGCACTGCAGGTCTGGTATTCCCAAAGTGGTGTATTCTCCAATTGCTCATTGCTCTACATGTTTCACGTTGACAAGGAACGCTTCTTCAGGAGCTCTCCTACTCTCATAAAAAGCATACCATATGCGCAATATATTCGCCTAAGGCGAAATTGTACCCATATGAAAGACTTTCAACATCAGGCGCCTACTAGCCAGAGGTTATAGCCGATCATTGTTACGAAAGGCCTTCAATAAAGCCAAAAACAAACAACGTAATGAATTACTTTACACCAACAAAGTCCGACCACAAAACCCCACCGTCAAATTAGTTACCCGCTTTTCCGCTCATTATCAAGACATTCACAACATTCTTAAAAGGCACTGGCACTTTCTAATAGAAGACCCTATCTTGAAAAAGTATGTTAACCCACATCCAGGAGTAGTTTATAGACGCACGGCGTCCTTCAAGGACCGCCTTGTTTCCAGTCAATACAAGACTTCCAACTCGATTTCCTCCGTAAAACCCAGGGGTACATTACCTTGTGGCAACTGCTCCTTTTGCCCTTGGATATCCCCCGAATTTCCAATCTTGCTTCCAAATGGCGAAACCTTCTATCCAAAATTCTCAGCAACATGTCAGACACAAGGGGTGGTTTACCTTATGACCTGTACCTGTGGGGTTTTTTATGTGGGGAAGACGGCCAGACAGCTTAGACAAAGAATCAACGATCATGTTTATTATTCCGGAAATGGAAAGATGCTCACACCTGTGAGCAGACACCTTGATCTCTACCACCGGTTTAACACATCCAGTATCTCATTTACTGTTCTGGCCGTCATCCCCAAAAACCCCAGAGGGGGCGAATGGGATAAACTGATTTTACAAAAAGAATCACTCTGGATAGAACGCTTAAATGCTATCAAAACGCCTGGCTTGAATGAGTCTCTCTCATACAAACCGTTTCTGTGAAACCAGTTAAGGCTCGCCTTCCCCCCCCCCCCATTTTTCTTTCCCCCCCCCCTCCCCATCATACCCCGCTCTACAACTCCTTTTCCCTCCCCCCCCCCCCTACCTCCTTAGAGTCTGGCTACGCCATTGCAAGGACAAACTAAGGTATTTAGACAACAAAGAATGTGTTTGCCAATATGCATACAATTTAATCATTTTATTCATTGCTGTATCTGAGATCAATGTTGTTATACTTTAAAATGCCCCTTTGTTTCTTTCCCTTTTCCCCATCTTGTACTGATAATAACCTGGCAGCTTGTCTGTCTGCCACATATTTCCTGACTGCCTTGTTTAAATTTTTGTGTGTACAACCCTGTAATGCTTACTTAGTATACTTTATCATTGGTACTTTTTGAGTGTGTCTCCCCCTTGTGGTCATGCATGGTTCAGCGCCCTTAGTTTTCTTGGTCTCAATTGGGGTCAGGTTGGCCAGCCCTGTCAGCGGTACCCATCGCACAGCGCCGCACGTCCGGTCCGACTCTTCGGCCGGATGTGCGGCGAATGACGGGGAACTGGGGGACCTGCCTTGGTTCCCTCCGTCCCCGCCTTTGCAGTCGGCGCATTGCCCGGGCCCCGTCTCCTTGGTCCTACATTCGACGCACGCGCGTGCGCCGTTGGCCCGACCTGTGGCGTCGCTCGACGCATGCGCGGCTGCCTGCTATGGGGCCGGAAGACGCCGTGTTGATTAGAACGGCTGCTTCCGCCCTGGTCATCCCATATATGGGGCTGCCTCGCCACTCACGACTGAGACATACAACAGGCAGCAGTTTAACAGGACGGTGCGCTCCCAGAGTCTCCTTATTGTCTTCACTGTGGGGTAAGCTATCTTTGGTTGCTTTTCAAGGCAGAGCACTTCAATATACATACCAGTAGTGAGTTCAGCACTCACAAGTATAGTTGATTCTTAATTTTGTTTATGTTTGTGCCTTAGAACTGCAGCATATACAAGCTCTCCCTATCTATAACTACCCGATGTGACTTAGCTGGGAGCCCCCGGTGTCCGTTTGCTGCTTGCCTGACCCTTATCAATTGATTCCTACCTTGATCGCTCTTTGCGACCCTTTGATCATACTTACCTATGCGAATACAACTTCTTTGACATATTATTTGGTAAGCAATATTTTTTACATACTCTGTTAACTTAGTACACCCTCTGCCACAAACCCCCTCCCCTCCCCTCTTCCCTTGTTTCTCCCCCCCCCTCTCTTCCTTTCCTCCCCCCCCCCTTCCTCCCCCCCTTCCCCCCCCCCTCCCCTTTTCCCTTCCTCTCCCCTATCCAAGTCGGGCTTCAAATGAGATGAGTTCCACATTTTTTATTATCATTACCGATACTCATATTTTATATTCCACTAATTTCTATGTCTCTCAGTGGGCTGTGGGTACCCCTCTGTATGGGCTGTCCTAGATGTTGTCCTACCACTTGAGACCTCCATCTTTTATAGGGCCTCTGCCATGCCTTGCCACCTGGGGGCGCCGTCTCTCTCCCTCTTCTTACCAAGTTATTACTTTTTCATGTAACACTGTGTCTTTATTATACATTCACTGAGAATAGTCTTTTAAAATATTGTGACTTTGACACATGTTTTTCTTTCTCTGTACATAATTTTAATAGAACCTCTAGCTCCTGAAGAAGCGTTCCTTGTCAACGTGAAACATGTAGAGCAATGAGCAATTGGAGAATACACCACTTTGGGAATACCAGACCTGCAGTGCTCCCCCAATTTCAACCGTGTTAGGGGAAGTTAACCCTTTTTCCTTATTTGGATTACAATTATACCAGGACAATAACGCCCAAAAACTGGCCCCATTGTTGAAAGAAAACACCCCAATGTATAATCTATGAGGCATATCAAGTCTTTTGAACATGTTATTTTTTTCTACAAGTTTTTGGAAAATGTGGAAAGAAAATGAAAACGCATTTTTTTTTTTACACAAAGTTGTCCATTTATACAATATTTCTAACACATAGCATGTACATACCAAAAATTACACCCCAAAACATTGTCTGCTACTCCTCCTGAGTATGGCGATACCGCATGTGTGAGACTTTTACACAGCCTGGCCACATACAGAGGTTCAACATGCAGGGAGCACCATCAGGCGTTCTAGGGGCATAAATGTCAAATCTAATTTGACTACCTATTACACTTTGAGGCACTGTAGTGGGATGGATGAGCCGTGGATGGGGATGGCTGGGTATGGATGGGCTGGGTATGGATGGGATGGCTGGGTCGGGTATGGTTGGGTGAGTATGGATGGGATGGCTGGGTGGGTATGGCTGAGTGTGGATGGGATGGCTGAGGATGGATGGATGAGTATTGCTATGTATGGATGAGTATTGCTGAGCATTGATGAGTATGGATGGCTGAGCATGGATGGATGGATGAGTATTGCTGAGCATGGATGGATGGATGAGTATTGCTGAGCATGGATGGATGAGGATTGATGAGTATGGATGGCTGCGCATGGATGGATGAGTATTGCTGAGCATGGATGAGTATGGATGGCTGAGCATGGATGGATGAGTATTGCTGAGGATGGATGAGTATTGCTGAGGATGGCTGAGCACGGATGGATGGATTAGTATTGCTGAGGATGGCTGAGATGGATGGATGAGTGCAGGAATGGGCACGGAACAGCGCTATGGGCAGTAGACATCCAGCCCACAGCGCTGCTGCACCTGATCTCTCCCCTCTCTTCTCACACTGTACCGATCTGTACAGAGAGGGGAGAGAGGAACTGGACATGACGCCGGTTTGTTTACAAGTGATCGCTCCGTCATTTGACGGAGCGATCACGTGGTAAATGGCCGCTGTCCCGAGGACCCGGCGGTCATGGATATTCCCAGGTGCGCGGGGGCGCAAGATTCTGGGAGGACATCCATGGACGCCCTCCCAGAATAAGAAAGTCACGCTGCAGCCTCTTTCGGCTATGGCCCGTTCGGCATGGGGTTAATAGTGTCCCATATCTGTAAGATTTCCTGATAGTGGATATTCACCACAGGAAGCATCCAGCTACATGCATAAGTATGTATGTCAAATTCCTTCTACATTAGGCTAGTGTCAGAAACCATGAATCAGACTGAGACAGAAGTACAGTTAAATCACACTTGTTTAATAATAAAAAAAGGTAAACGGAGTAAACGTAGTGAAAACATAGCCAGAGTTCAGGAACCGGAACGGATAGTCAGACAAGCCAAAACGTCAGGGAGCCAGAGATGTGCGTAGTAGAACAGCAAGCAGGATCTGGAGCCAGAAGGAATGTCAGCGAAGCAAGTCTTTAACAGGAACACAGGAGAGCATCTCTAGAGATTTGACCAAGGCGAAGGCAGAGATCATCTGGGTTAGACAACTTAAGTAGGCAGGACTGACGAGCAGGATATCATCAACAGGTGAGCCGCTGTGGAGAGATAGGAGCTGGCAATTAGCCGACAGCTGAGCGGCCAGCTTAAAGAAGGAAGGGCTGAGCCCAGCCCTGACAGTTAGATGGTTCATTATGAAAAGTCCAATTTTATTCCTACAAGTTCAAGATCAACACCCCCCTCATCTATCTCTTCCTCAGGCTACATCTGTTCGAGTCTCTATGAATGACATAAATTATAACATATACCTTTTTAATGAATTATGCTAAACAAACTCTGGTTGAGCTGTCTTGGTTGGTGTACAGTTGTGTGAAAGTATTTACCTCCTTTCTGATTTATTTTTTTGCATATTTGTCACACTTAAATTACTCAGATTATCAAACACATTTATTACACAAAGATAACTGGAGTAAATACAAAATGCATTTTTTAAATGATGGTTTCATTTATTAAGGCAAAAAAGCTGTCCAAACCTGCCTGGCTTTGTGTCAAAAAGTAATTGTCCCCTAAACCTAATGACTGGTTGTGCCACCCTTGGCGGCAACAACTGCAATCAAGCGTTTGCGATAACTGGCTTTCACATTGCTGTGGAGCAATTTTGGCCCACTCTTCTTTGCAGAATTGTTTTAATGCAGCCACATTGGAGGGTTTTCCAGCATGAAGGCCTGTGTAAGGTCATAATACAGCATCTCAATTGGATTTAAGTCCGGGCTTTGACTAGGCCACTCCAAAACCTAAATTTTGCTTTGTTTGAACTATTTGGAGGTGGAGTTGCTGATGTGTTTCGGATTATTGTCCTGCTGCATAACCCAAGTGCACTTGAGCTTAAGGTCACAAACTGATGGCCGGACATTCTCCTTTAGGATTTTCTTGTAGAGCTCAGAGTTCATGGTTCCATCAATTATGGTGAGTCGTCCAGGTCCTGAAGCTGCAAAGCAGCCCCAGACCATCACGCTACCACCATATCTGACTGTTTGTATGATCTTGTTATGAAATGCTGTCTTAGTTTTATGCCAGATGTAATGGGACGCACACCTTCCAAAAAGTTACATTTTTGTCTCATCAGTCCACAGAATATTTGCCTAAAGTCTTGGGGATAATCGAGATGTTTTTTGGTAAATGTGAGATGAGCCTTTTGTGTTCTTTTTGGTCAGCAGTGGCTTTGGCCTTGGAACTCTCCCATGGATGCCATTTTTGCCCTGTCTCTTCCTTATTGTTGAATCATGAACACTGATCTTACCTGAGGCAAGTTCTTTTATGACCTCCTGGATGAGTCGTTGTCATGCTCTTGGAGTAATTTTTGTAGGCCAGCCACTCCTGGGAAGGTTCACCACTGTTCCAAGTTATCTCCATTTGTGGATAATGGCTCTCCCCGTGGTTCACTGGAGTTCCAAAGCCTTAGAAATGGCTTTGAAACCCTTCCTAGACCGATACATGTACATTACTTTGTTTCCAATCTTTTTTTTTTAGATTGTGGCATATGTGGCTTTTTGTGATCTGTTGGCATGCTTCACTTTGTCAGACGGCTTCTATTTATGTGATTTCTTGATGCAACAGGTCTGGCAGTAATCAGGCTTGTGTGTGGCAAGTGAAATTTAACTCATTTTTCCAAAAAATTGTGGTTAATCACAAGTCATTCATGATTCAGCATGAGAGGGGGCAATTACTTTTTTCACATAGGGCCAGGCAGGTTTGAACAGCTTTTTCCCCTTTAACCACTTGCCGACCGGGCCATAGCCGAAAGACAGCAACAGCGCGGTCGGCTAGTTCTGGGTGGACGTCCATGGACGTCCTCCCAGAATACTGCTCCCGCGCGCCCCCTGGGGCGCGCACCCGAGAACTTCCGTGACCGCCGGGTCCAGAGGACCCGGCGCATCACGGTAAACGGCCGCTGTTCGCGGCCGTTTACCATGTGATCGCTCCGTCAGATGACGGAGCGATCACATGTCAACAGACCGGCGTCATCTCATGACGCCGGTTCCTCCCTCCCCTCTCTGTACCGATCGGTACAGTGCGAGGGGAGAGGGGGAGGGATCGGATGGCAGCACCGCTGTGGGCTGCATGTGTAGTGCCCACAGCGGTGCTCAGTGACAATTGCAGTCACATGCATCCATCCCTCAATGCTCAGCCAACCCTGCAATACTCTGCACAACACCCTGCAATACTCTGCATAACACCCTGCAATACTCTGCATAACACCCTGCAATACTCTGCATAACACCCTGCAATACTCTGCATAACACCTGGGCACTACTCTGCATAACACCTGGGCACTACTCTGCATAACACCCGGGCACTACTCTGCATTATACCCTGCAATACTCTGCACTATACCCTGCAATACTCTGCACTATACCCTGCAATACTCTGCACTATACCCTGCAATACTCTGCACTATACCCTGCAATACTCTGCACTATACCCTGCAATACTCTGCATAACACCCTGCAATACTCTGCATAACACCCTGCAATACTCTGCACTATACCCTGCAATACTCTGCATAACACCCTGCAATACTCTGCATAACACCCTGCAATACTCTGCATTATACCCGGCACTACTCTGCAATATACCCCGCAATACTCTGCAATATACCCCGCAATACTCTGCAATATACCCCGCAATACTCTGCAATATACCCCGCAATACTCTGCAATATACCCCGCAATACTCTGCAATATACCCCGCAATACTCTGCAATATACCCCGCAATACTCTGCAATATACCCCGCAATACTCTGCAATATACCCCGCAATACTCTGCAATATAGCCCGCAATACTCTGCAATAGCCCGCAATACTCCGCAATTTTTAACCAGTTCCCGCCCACAGTCATATGACGTCCTTGAATTTGAGCGGGTATATCTGAATGATGGGTGCAGCTACAGGCATCATTCAGATATCAGCTTTTTCAGCCAGCGATTTCCTACACCATAGGAATGATCATAGCTGCTGTTCCACTGCTTGATCATTCTTATGGGAGGCGAGAGGGGACGCCCCCCCCTTCCCGCCACCCTCCGGTGCTTCTACCGACTCACCGCTACGATCGAAGCCAAGATCGTTTTTTTTTTATTATTATTTCAGGCTTCCCAGCCTAGAGGTGAGATGTGGGGTCTTATTGACCCCATATCTCACTGTAAAGAGGACCTGTCATGCCATATTCCTATTACAAGGATGTTTACATTCCTTGTAATAGAAATAAAAGTGATCAAAAAATTTTTTGGGGGGGGGAAAGTGTCAAACTAAAATAAATAAAGTAAAATAAACAATAAAAAAAAAATAAATTTTAAAGCGCCCATGTCCGTGTGCTCGCATGCAGAAGCGAACACATACGTAAGTCCCGCCCACATATGAAAACGGTGTTCAAACCACACATGTGAGGTATCGCTGCGATCGGTAGAGCGAGAGCAATAATTTTGGCCCTAGACCTCCTCTGTAACTCAAAACATGTAACCAGGAAAAAATTTTAAAGCGTCACCTATGGAGATTTTTAAGTAGCGACGTTTGGCACCATTCCACGAGAGTGTGCAATTTTGAAGGGTGACATGTTGGGTATCTATTTATTCGGCGTAACTTCATCTTTCACATTATGCAAAAACATTGGGCTAACTTTACTGTTTTGTTTTTTTTTAAAGCACAAAACTGTTTCTTTCCCCAAAAAAACGCGTTCGAAAAATTGCTGCACAAATACCGTGCGAGATAAAAAGTTGCAACAACCGCCATTGTATTCTCTAGGGTCTTTGCTAAAAATATATATATATATATATAATGTTTTGGGGTTCTATGTAATTTTCTAGCAAATAAATTATGATTTTTACATGTAGGAGAGAAATGTCAGAATTGGCCTGGGCGCTCCAGAACGCCTGGAGGTGCTCCCTGCATGTTGGGCCTCTGTATGTGGCCACGCTGTGTAAAAGTCTCACACATGTGGTATCGCCGTACTCGGGAGTAATAGCAGAATGTGTTTTGGGGTGTAATTTGTGGTATGTATATGCTGTGTGTGAGAAATAACCTTCTAATATGACAATTTTGTGAAAAAAAAAAAAAGAAAAAAAAAATCTTGATTTTGCAAAGAATTGTGGGAAAAGATGACAATTTCAAAAAAACTCACCATGCATCTTTCTAAATACCTTGGAATGTCTTCTTTCCAAAAAGGGGTCATTTGAGGGGTATTTGTACTTTTCTGGCATGTTAGGGTCTCAAGAAATGAGATAGGCCGTCAGTAATTCAGGTGTGATCAATTTTCAGATATTGGCACCGTAGCTTTTGGACTCTCTAACATTCACAAAGACCAAATAATATACACCAAGTTGTACTTATTTTTACCAAAGATATGTAGCGGTATAAATTTTGGCCAAAATTTACGAAGAAAAATTACTAATTTGCTAAATTTTATAACAGAAACAAAGAAAAATTCATTTTTTTACCAAATTTTCAGTCTTTTTTTCTTTTATAGCGCAAAAAATAAAAAACCCAACGGTGATTAAATACCACCAAAAGAAAGCTCTATTTGTGTGAAAAAAAGGATAAAAATTTCATATGGGTAAAGTGTTGTATGACTGAGTAATTGTCATTCAAAGTGTGAGAGCACCGAAAGCTGAAAATTGGTCTGGTTAGGAAGGGGGTTTAAGTGCCCAGTGGTCAAGTGGTTAATAAATGAAATAATAATTTAAAAACTGCATCTTGGATTTACTTGGGCTGTCTTTGTGTAACATTAAAATTAGTTTGATTATCTGAATCCTTTAAGTGTGAGAAATATGCAAAAAATAATCAGGAAGGGGGCAAATACATTTTCACAGCACTGTATATATTAGGGTTCCTGGGAATCCTGTATAGCATGCAGTGTAGCTTGCATCCAGTATCTGCTCCTATGCAATAGCAGGCTGCCAACTAAGACAGTTCATTCATGTTTCTGTACCACTCTATAAATACCTGTCTAGAAAACTCACACTTATACAATTTATTGATTGATGGTTTTCGTCCAGTGCTGAACATGGGAACTTATTGAGGGTTGAGGAGTTTCTCCCCAGGCTACTTGCCACCAACCTCAATGCAATATCATACGGTACTTAACAGGACCTGAGGCCCTGGCGAAGCGGGTTTGCCAGCGTAGCGCGTTGGCTATATTCAGAAAACCGGATCTGGACAACTAGTTTTTTAATTTGTTATAGTTTTTAAAACAACCCTTTTTTAAACATTCATGTAATGTTGTGAAGAATAAAAAATTTAAGTTTTTATAAGTGATGTTTATTAAACCCCAGGGGGTACATAAAAAGTCCCAAACAATTCTGTATTCCTATATTTTCTCTTGAAGGGATTGTACCTCCTGAAGGTTATAATTGGTTCACGCTGTACTCCCACACACGACTTGTCTGTGATGGGGGAATCCCTTCCACAGAGCCATTGTGTTGACTCAGCGGGGGAAGCTGCCCCTGCCGTGAGAACACAGCGATTATTCCCAATGGCGATAACAGTCGCTAACAATAATCGCATCTAAAATCCAGCAGGCTGGTTGTACCCAAGTTGATAAATCAACTTGGGTACCTTCAGCCTACCCATACATGGTTAGAATTTTGGCCGGTGCCTGCTGAACCAGCTGAGATTCGAACAGTCTATGGCAGGCTTAGGAACCTCCTGATATTCTAGCCATTTAGGGGGCAGGCTGAATGTACCAAGGTGACTGATAAATCAACTTGGATACAACCAGCTTGTCAAATTTGCTTATGATCATCGCAAGTGGCTGCTATAGCTGCAAGCGATTAATCACTGTCTTCTCCTGGCCAGAACAGCTTACCCCGCTCGCCCCCACACCGGGAGAAGACAATGGCCGGCAGGAAGGATTCCCGTATCAACACTGTGTTGATGGGGGAATAGAGCAAATTTCTACGGGTTGCAGGAAAGAAAATTGCTGTGTATGGCCGGCCTTAGGGGATTCTAAGAATTTGTGAGCCTAAAACTTTGTTTGATATGACAGTAAGTGTATTGATACGTAAACAAGACAACGCCTGGAGGAGTAAACTGTTTTTGTTACAGGACCTTCAGAACTTGCAAATGTAGCTGCTTGAAAAGACTGTTTGACTTTCTACTTATCCAGATTTGTGCAACAAACCTGAAACCTGTCTGTTCAGTTTACCCAGGTGTAGGAAAGTCAACACTCTTGTATACCCAAGACAATGGCAGTTTCTCTAGTGTTTTACAGAAGTGAAGGACATTTGAAAAAGACAACTATATTATCTTTTTAAGAACACTTGTTAATTTATATACTGTAAGATGTCGGGGTGATTAAGCTCTAGTGGTGCATATGAGTTTAAGAAATTGTGTCAGTCCCAACTGCATTTTCAAGGGCATGGCAGCCCATTTTTATTTTAATGAAACAAACTTCACAGAAAATCTTCCCTCGCAGGGGGTTCCACCATCATTGTATAACTGTAAGGTACCTGTGATAGGTAGTGTCCGAAAAGGTGCTTGTGTGCTGAGGATTCAGGCGAAAGTCAGGCAGATCAGGATGGCAACAGATCAGGCAAAGCGATACACAATTGAAATCCAGAGATTGGTCAGGCAGGCAAAGGTCATACACGAGCTGGCAGTGAAGTACAAAATCAGCAGGCTAGAGAGTAGTCAGGAATTCAGGCAGAAGTTCAAATATGGTATTCAGAGTCAAAAAGCAGTCAAAACACCCATGAAGCTTGTCCAAACAAAGGGGTACTGAGAGATGGGAAGTGCTGCTATTTATGGGCTGCTTTTGATTGTAGATTGTCCACAGCTGGCAGCAAATGGAGCTAGTGAGTCCAAGGTAATGCATCAAACTAAGAGAACATAGCTATAACTCCAGAGCTCCTCTGTGGCACAACAAGTAAGACTGCAGATGTGGGACCAGGAACATCCTGGTTCAAATACACCCAGGTACATGACAGGGCCCCCTCCCCAGTGGACCCCTCCGGGGGCCTAGCGGGGTTTAGCGGGAAAGGAGGCATTGAAGTCTCGAATAAGAGCAGGAACATGCAAATCTTTGGCTGGGACCCAGAAACAGTCTGTGACTGGATATTCCTTCCAATGAACCAGAGGCAACAAGACAACTTCCTCTTTGTGGAGTACGCCTACCTGAAGGGTGATAGTCGTAGTCTCAAATTTTACAATGGCATCTCCCAAGGGTTGTCCATTCAGGGTGGTGATGTTCAGGGGTCTAGACTTTGGAACAAATGGGATAATTGCAGGAATGGTAATCTTGGTCTTGGAGGATATACCTGCAAGGTCTAACCCAACTCCTCCAACACTGGTTAGACCCTGCATTTTACTGGACGGGAAGGGCAGACCGATAACAAATGTCCTTTAAGTTCACAGTACAGGCATAAGCTCAATGCACGGCTCCTTTGTTTCTCTGACTCAGTTAGGTGGGGACGGCTTACTTCCATGGGTTCCACAGGTGCCTGGGGTTCAACTGAGAATTCAGGTTCTGGCTGAGGTGGTGCTAGGAAGTTAGGGGCCAACCGGTAAACTGGCCTAGGAAACTTGCGAGTTCTAAGTCTCTCTTGGCACCTTTCATGATACCGGACATCCAGACGAACGAACAGCTTTATGAATTTCTCAAGGTCTTCTGGGGAATCCTTATAGACTAATTCGTCCTTAATGCGATCTCTAAGACCTTTTTGGAAGGCTGCACGTAATGCCCTAGAGTCCCAATTAGTCTCAGCAGCCAGGGTACAGAACTCAATAGCATATTGTGCCACAGACCTGGTACCCAGTTGTATATCCAAAAGTGAGTACTCAGCTGCAGAAGCTCTATCTGGTTTGCCAAATACAGTCTGGAGAGAAGCCAGAAATTTGTCAGTGTCTAGCAGCACAGGATCATTGCGTTTCAGGTAAGGAGAGACCCAGGCCAAGGCCTTCCCCTTTAACAAGGAAATTGCAAAAGTCACTATGGCAAACAAAGTGTTAAAAGTCCCAGGATTGTTGTGGAAATGAAAATGGCAAACATTTAAAAAGCCTCTGCAGTCCTCAGTATCACCACCAAATTTTTCAGGTAGGGGAAGCATGGGTGGTACAGAAGAGGTGGGTTGGATTGGAGCAGAAGTCTGGACCGTTGCAGAAGGACCAGGCAAGCAGGATTAAGCATAGTATAAAGTTCATCTAACTTGGCGTCCAGGGAAGAAAGATGCTGTTAATGAGCTCTAATCAATTGTCCCTTACGTGAAATTGCCTTAACAATCTCAGCAGGGTCCACGCCATTGTGGCATGTTTGTATAGTAAGGTACCTGTGATAGGTAGTGTCCGAAGTGGAGCTTGTGTGCTGAGGATTCAGGCGAAAACGTAGGCAGATCAGGACGGCAACAGATCAGGCAAAGCGGTACACGTTCGAAATCCAGAGATTGGTCAGGCAGGCAAAGGTCATACACGTGCTGGCAGTGAAGTACAAAATCAGCAGGCTAGAGAAGAGTCAGGAATTGAGGCAGAAGTTCAAATACGGTATTCAGAATCAAAAAGCAGTCAAAACACCTAGGAAGCTAGCCCAAACAAATGGGCACTTAGAGATAGGAAGTGCTGCTATTTATGGGCTGCTTTGATTGTAGATTGTCCACAGCTGGCAGCAGGTGGGGCTAGTGAGTCCAAGGTAATGCATCAAACTAAGAGAACATAGCTATAACTCCAGAGCTCCTCTGTGGCACAACAAGTAAGACTGCAGCTGTGGGACCAGAAACATCCCGGTTCAAATACACCCAGGTACATGACAATAACAGAAAACTTCAGCCTCCAGGCTCACTCACTCTTAGTTAGTCAAACTCCCTCCTGGAGCTTACTTGCTCAGCTGCGTGCTGCTTGGTCTGCCACCTGGAGCCTTAGACTCCTAGGGACCGCCAGTCTCTCTTTCGTGGAGCCGTCTCCACCTGAAAGCCCTCCCAGCTCCTACACCAGGCCATCTGCCTGTAGGGTGGAGCTGTTCCCAAGTGAAGTGAACCCAGCCCACAGTTGTGCAATTATCATGCCTGTCTTTGCAAAAACCAGGCTGAAGGTGCTAATACACAGAGAAACTGGGTCCACTCTCCACATATCCTCCCCCCTGTTTCGCACTGGAGGGAGAAATACAGCACCCTTCTTCCTAAAGGGGCACTCCACCCACCTTTTTCCGGGTGTTTGCACATGCACTTCCCCCCGATCTTTGAGGTCCTCCGTTTCTTTTCACCTCCCCCAGATCTCCTCTCCTAGGGCTGTAGTGGGCCCATTTCTATACCCACTGTCAGGAACCGACTTCTCTGAGTACCTGGCTCAACTTCACCCAGCACTATCTGTTTTCCAGGTTCACTCATACCTGTGTGGTTACCCTTGGCACCCAACTTCTCAAAATATATATATTTTATAACATGATGGAATATAATGATGTGTACCATGTGTTTTTTATTGCGGAATGTTGATAAATGTAATGATGTGTACTTGTGTGTTTTTATTGTACTGTGGAATATGAATTGTGTTATTGGATCAAATCCGGTATTGTACCCTATGCAATTAATTAAGCCATTTGTTGTTTACCGCAATTGGACTATATATGCAAGAGGATGGGGTCATGGAATCAGCACACAGCTCTTGTGCAAAACTAAGAACAATAATTCTCCTTTTATAAAAATTGGTACTTTATGACCTTTTGAATCCAATTATTCTAATACTCTAGTGGCATGAACAATGCCATCAGGCTACTTGTGTGTGGACTGTTGTGAATCCTGGGGGGTTTGGCTGGGCCTGACCCCGCCCCCCCGGGGGTGGAGTCTGGCCCCTTGCGGCTTCCCGACAAGGGGGGGTCTGTGGGGTTTCCTCATGCCCCCCTTTTTGCTCAGTTCAGCTGCGGGGCATCTGCCCTTGGTCGCCGAGATGGGCTCTGCCTTGCCGGCGGCGTCCCTTGTTCATCTTCGGATGGTTTGTGACATCACGCGCATTGCGGCGGAGATAACGACAGCAGTCGGGGCCTTCGGGTCTTTCGGGACGCCGAGGGAGCCACACGTGGGCCGCCTCTCCTAGCGGCTCGTGCGTCATGTCCATGGGGAGAGGGGGGAGCATCTGCACCTGTGTGTGACTACCCATCTGCCCAATTTCAGGTATATAATAGACTGATGACTGAAAATTAATTCATTATTCCATGCAGGCCAGGATGGACGGCGCTGCACCTATTATAAAAAAAAAAAATTTCTCTCGGTATTGAGTCCTCGCCTTTCCTGCACCATTGCAGTCAGGTTTTCAACATCCAATAAGCCTTACAAGCCTAATATATCCTACAGCCCACACGAACTACAACATTATATGAGGTAAACTACACTTTTTTAAAGAATCACATTATTCCCCATCACATCACATTTCCATATACACACTCACACATTTTGGTTGTTTCACCATTTAATTATTTATATTTATTTTTATCTTTTTTCACTATTTAGTTGTTACTGTTATCACAATTTTTTCACTCAGTGTTTGCGCTAGTTAGCACACACACCACGGTTTTTTTTTAATCACTTAATGTATCACTTTAGCTACTCTAACACCCTGCACTCAGTGCACGTTTTTGACTGGGTTAACTGTCAGTTTTTCGCATACTCATTTTGCAGTTCCCTAGCACTACATCCAATGAGCATCACGATTAACGAACCATCAACACTTCTTTCCTTCTATATACCACCATAATGTTTTATCACATTGTTATCTAAACTTTGGTTAGTCATTTTCATAGGATGCATTACCGTGATACATTTATATAAAGATAACTTATCCTTTGCCAGTCCCAATATATACATTTTGGAATACTTATAATAACATTATTGATTAATTTCCTCCAAGTAACGATGGCCATTATGGGTGTCCATTGCAGGTGCATGCTCCCTCGCCCCATGGGGGGGCGTGTACAACGTGGCTCTTTGCAAGCCCCTTGGGGTCCGCGGGGGGGGTGTGGCCCTCAAGCCCTCTGGTTCTTCTAACGGTCCCTCCTATCCCGGATTACACAACATCTATTCCACTATTAAGTGGTAAGAGTGGTAAGAACATGCCATCGTAGTTCATTTAACATGATGAAGGATGTTATATTTTTTCAATTCTGAACATATGCAATATATTTTTTAGATCTATTTTTTCCCCCTGAAGAGACCGCATCTAGGTCAAAATGCGTCGGGGCTCGTATATTTTATAACATGATGGAATATAATGATGTGTACCATGTGTTTTTTTTATTGCGGAATGTTGATAAATGTAATGATGTGTACTTGTTTGTTTTTATTGTACTGTGAAATATGAATTGTGTTATTGGATCAGATCCGGTATTGTACCCTATGCAATTAAGCCATGTCATTGGACTGTGATTTCTAATAAAATATTTGTCTACATTTAATATACCACTTTTTTCGATTTTTGGATATTGCTGTTTTAAAGCCCCACTGGGGAAAATCTTTCCAAAAAACATAATATATGTTTCCGGGGTGTGCAGCTCTTCTTGTCTCTTCCATATGTGTCTTTCTTCCATTGCCCCAACTTCTCAAAATTACCCAATTCAAAATCACCAAGAACTCTTGTCCCATCACCTGCTAGGAAAGTGTCTGAGGAGGGACCCCACATAGGCCAGCAGTTACTCCCTATGGGACCTTCCCACAGTTTCACATTGCCCCCTGTTCTTGCATAACACTTTTTTCCACACCAGTTTTTACCATTTCTGTTACCACTGGTATTTTCGATACCTCTGCCTTGTCTAACAGGGCTCCAGAGTGCCTCTCATACACAACCTTTTGTATGAAGCAATCCAGCACACTGTGAGACAACTTTCCACATTAATACAAAACATTACATTAAACGATTCCACCATTTGTGATTTCTACACAGTACAGCCTGCAATATCCAGCCCCAATCGGCAGTATCCTGTGGTACAAGTTCTCCAAACTCACAAGAGGAAGGCAGGATATACACTGGCTGTAGATTCCATGATTTTAACATTTCCTTAAGCATGACTGTCACAAAATACAAATTTTTCCCTTTATGCACTGTGGACAATTTTTGCTGTGCATTTTTCACTTGCTGGGACCTTTAGTCATGAGAAGACTAGAATCTGCGACAACCTGTGCACCTTGGCCTATAGGCTGTTCTGCAGACACCTCTCCTGGCACAGCAGCCATAGCGTCCACTACACCTTTACTCACAGAAGCTTCTTCCAGAATTGTTATTAGTCTTTTGGCCAAATCATCCCAGTAGGTATTGCTCTGTTGGACTACATCGTCCCAATGAGACCTAGACAGACCAAGAGACTCAACAGCATCTGAAACACTGCTCTTGTCAGTTTTGCACTTCTCAACATTAAACACATCACTTTGTTTTAACTTACCTTGTGGCAACACATTTTCAACCACACCATGTTGCTGTACCCCACCCTCACCAGCATGAGCAGATGGAGTTTCATTCCAGACATCAAGCTTTTTCACTTTCACACTTGCCTTCCCACTGAACAGAGCACCGCAGCAAGGCAAGTCCTTTTTAGCACAAACAGGGGATCTCACATTTGGGGTCACTTCCACTCCCGTGGTTACAGTCACATAGTCCTTCTCACCCAGTCTGCAGACTTGAAATCACAGCCGTTGCTACCGGCAACCGCACTCCTCTTGAACTTCCGGTCAGCCTGTTGCGTTCTCCTGCTGTATTTCCCCATGCGTACACAGGGTAAAACAAGACTCGGGCCTCCCTGCCCTTTTTGTGGGAATAGCGAGTCATCTCTTCATAGGAGCCCCACCACCCAGATGACACTTCACTGGTTGCTATGGGAGATTGCACTCTCCCTGCAGAGCTTTTCCAGCCATTTCCAACTGGCTGTAATGGTTCCTTTTGAGCCCACCAGCCAGGACTCTCATCAGGATCATTCCACCATAGGTCTCACAATCAACCTTGACTTTGTTGCTATGTGCAACAACATGCATCTTTGCAGCAACAGATGCACTGTTCCTTCAGAAAAAAATTCTGGCGTACTGTCTCCTTAAAGCTAAGACACAGCACCCATCACTTTGCTTCACACAGCAACAGCAATAAATACAGTCTCTTGACACTCACGGTTTCCGGCATGTGAGGATCTGGACCAGCGCCATCCGTGCCCAACGCCAATTTCTGCACAAATTGTAAGATGTTGGGGTCATTAAGCTCTAGTGGTGCATATGAGTTGAAGAAATCATGTCAGTCCCCACTGCATTTTCAAGGGCATGGCAGCCCATTTTTATTTAGGGTTGAATATATTTTTATTAACCATTTTTTAAAGAAAAACAGTTGGGGGTACAGAATAAAGAAAAACAGGTGGTATATATGGTAGTGGTTGAAAGCCACCGCCACACTTATGCCCCGTACACACAAAAGGATTTCCGACAGAAAATGTTTGATAGGAGTTTGTTGTCGGAAATTCCGACCGTGTGTAGGCTCCATCTGACATTTTCCAAATGGGATAATGAGGGAATAACACACACCTGGCCATGGAACAGCAGCCAATTGTCCCATTACTTTTGGTCCCTTAAAAAGTGGGAGGCACATATACAAACTGTTGTAATTCCTACACCGTTCACCTGATTTGGATGTAAATAATAAAGCTGAAAGTCTGCAGTTAAAGCACATCTTGTTCATTTCATTTCAAATCCATTGTGGTGTATAGAGCCAAAAAGATTAGAATTGTCGATGTCCCAATATTTATGGACCTGACTATACATTCAGTGCGACTGTAGATGTTTTACACAACATGGATGGGCTCAGGTGGTTAGGAGGCCGTTCGCCAGTGTGTGGTCATCATGACATCTGGACCATCCACACTGGTGTTGTTCCAGCCGTTAATTCTAGGGTGTTGTTCAGCTCATCCACTAGTGATTCTATTCAATAGTCTATCCAATGTAGAATAATTCACCGAGACATACCACATTTTCTTGTGTTTATCCCAGCCATCTCCCTCTTTGGCACGCATCTCCTCCATTAACAATCTCATTGAGAATGGAGATCCATTCAGATTTCCAATATTTCATGATCAGCTGTCGGGCTGCCGATGGAAAAAACCTAAGGAGAATGGTTTTCTGGGATTTGACTGATCCCGGTAGTATCGACAATAGGGCTATTTAGGCGGAGGGCAATGGAGATATCATACATTTTATTATAAATCGCACATTTACCTTTCCAGAAGGGGTTTTGTTGGATAAGTGAAAGGGTGTGGGTGGATAGGGATATGTTTAGGGCTTCCATTTTAGTCATGTTCTATGTTAAAAATTTCTGTGGGAGCCGAATCGAGCTAATTCATGGTGCAGCCTTGTCTGGTTCTGTTTTTATTCGGGAATGCCGCTGAGTGTTCACTGTTTGCCGTAACTTTCGCTAATGGGTTGGAATAGAGGGACATTATTTTCGCTAAGGAGGAGTTGATGCATATAACACTTCTGTAAAAAGAGTATATAGCATTGAACATATATTAAGCCCAATAGCAGAAGGAGATATAGGGGAAAAGGGACATAGACGGGAAACCATCAAGACTCTCTACTCGCTTTGCAAACTCATCATGTCACTGGAGATTACCAAGAGGTCAGGGAGCATCACAGATGCCTCCACCGGGAGCTGAGATAGGAGGAGCCCCCCAGGACAGAGCACGACCAAAACCTCCCCACCAGGACAGGGAAATCCCCGCTGCCGCAGCTGATGACTCCAAACTGTCTAAAAAATGTAAGTATATGGCAAAATACCCATCTATGTGTTAGTAAAAAAAATAATATAAATCAAATGACCTCTTGGTAATCTCCAGTGACATGATGAGTTTACAAAGTGAGTAGAGAGTCTTGATGGTTTCCCGTCTATGCCTCTTTTCCCCTATAACTCCTTCTGCTATTGCGGTTAATATATGTTCATATGGGGTGAAAGAGTTTTGGAAGGCTATTGATACACCCTTCGACTTAACAGTCGGGTTTGTACTGTGATACCAGGTGGTGAAGTATTTATTTGGGAGAGAAGGTATGGAATCTTATCGAAAGTGAGTTTCCTGGAGCAAGAGTATCTGGGTGTAGGCTCTGTGGAAGTGGTATAGTAGCTGTCTGCGTTTCTCTGGGGTGTTGAATCCTCTGCAATTAAGCAAGGAAATTTGAAGGGCTAAGGTGGATGCCATGGGTTAGGGAGTATGTGATGGTAGGCCATGAGAGGGAGACGACTACTGTATATCGGGTTAGGTGAATGTAGTATATCAGGCAAGGGGGAGGGGGTAAGGGGGAGAGGAGGGAGAGAGGGTGCAAAGAGCGAAAAAGAAAAAAAGAGATGTTCCCAGCGCTGATGGTGTAGACCCGCATCTGGGACCATCTTTCTGCTCAGACAGGGAGGTGAGGAAACATTGCAGAGTTGTTCAGTTTATCTGTAGTCTGAGGGCTGAGCTCTGAGAGAAGGGAGAACAGTGCCCTCTAGTGACCGTGGGGGGAAAACAACCACGGTCCCCAGAGGAAGGCCTAACTAAATCTAGCATTGAGAACAGAACCAATAAAGACTCTGTGGTTCCTAATGTGGGGAACGTGGCAGCACACGCAGGGGGGCCCCCTGCTCCGGCCAAAGGGTAATGTAAACAGATGAAACAATGTACATGTCAACATATATCTATGGAGACCCCCGGCGCCCCCAAAGAGGCCCCAAGGGGTGTAGATGGTCTCCCTTGTCCACTTGTGTGAGTAAAGATAAAAAGTTATAATGAAGTAAAATAGTAATAATGAAGTAAAATAGAAGTGAAACATGAACAGTTGCCGTCTGGGTCTAGTGCAGTGCCGCATCAGACACAACGGTTGTCTCGGCAGCACACTTGGCACGTCCCAGGGGACCCTGTCTAACTGAGGGCAGGCAACCATATGGGGGTTGCTAACACAAACACACAGGTTCCCTGTGTGTCAGGAGAAAATAGTGAGGCAGTCCCACCAACCGGCGGGGTAATTATGGAGTTCATCCAGCTGGGGATTTGGAGGTGTTGGAGCGGGAGCGCTTCTGCTTCGTGAAGGTAGTCCATCCAGTTGAAAGTGGTAGGTCAGGTGTCAGGGCCAGTCAGGGATGCGGATTTGGGGGAGTCCGAAGGTCCCCAGAAAGTTAGCCAGGTCCCCAAGCGTGCAAAAGGTTGCTGTCTTGCCTTCGTGGGAGACCGTGAGCTGGAAGGGGAATCCCCATGGGTACTTGATCTTTTTTGATTCCTAAGTGCTTTGTTTCGATATCCATATATTATTGCATTTGCTCCTGTACTCTTGGTCATCAAGACCATAGAACAATTACTGGATTTGTACAGTGTGCTTGTGGAGGATCTCCTCATATTCTGTGAGTTTTGAAACTGAGCTCTCCACAGTGTGCTCTATATCCTCTATGCGGTGGCCAATGTCCCTGCGCAGGTCGGTCAGCTCCTGCTTGTATGATCTTCCAGTCTGCTAATGTATTTAATGTAATTTTTTATGGGGAATGCTTTGATATAAGCTTCCATATCCCATCCATCTCTGGAACTGTGAGGGGAGGGTGAGGGGCTGTCAGGATGAGTGTTGGGAGCCATGTTCTGAGCCCTGTGGGGAATGCTGTGTCTGTCAGGAGTACCTGTGAGACAGACTTTGCTGTGGCTGCACGTGTCGCCGCTATCTTGGAAGCTGAGGCTGCCTTGCCACCCGGGCTGAGTTTCTGCAGAAATTTGCAGATTTCTCCCTTTTTTATGCGCTCCAGTGGGACGGGGAGCTGTGCTGGAGCCTCTCCTGTTCATGAGGCGAGGTTTGTGCCGAGGATGCCGCCGGATTTGCGGTAATTAATGCAGCCAGAGTGGGAGCTGAGAAGAAACGCGTCCTACTTCTTCATCTGCCAAGCCACGCCCCCCAGCCCATTTTTATTTAAACTAAACAAACTTCACAGAAAGTCTTCCCTCGCAGGGAGTTCCACCATCGTTGTATAAAAGAAAACTTCAGCCTCCAGGCTCACTCATTCTTACTCCCTCCTGGAGCTTACTTGCTCAGCTGCGTGCTGCTTGATCGCGGGCCACTTCTGCCTCCTGCAGACATACACACTCAGACTGCCACCTGCAACCTTATGGCCATACACACGATCTGAAAATCGGATGAAAAATACCACTCTCGACGCGTACGATAATCGGATCGTTAGTACAGAGCTTTCGAGAACCGATCACGACAATTCATGCGCTATTATTCGATCAGACAAGCACTAAAATTTTCATTGCACGATACCAGATCGTACGATTTTCATTTAGTCAGTACAGTTGTCGTCCGACAATACAATACAAATACATTACAACACATGACATTACCTCCGATTTTTAAATTTTTTTTAAATTTTTTTTTCTGTCGTGCGAGAATTTTTGTGACTTTAGTAATCTAATTAATTTCTACTTGCTACTATTAGGCGAAAAAAGTTGTACGATCTTTCGTTCGATATTCAGACCGTGTGTACAGGCCATTAGACTCCTAGAGACCACAAGTCTCTCTTCCGTGGAGCCGTCTCCACCTGAAAGCCCTTCTGACTTCTACACCAGGCCACCTGTCTGTAGGGGGGTGCTGTTCCCAGGTGCGAGCCCTGAGCTCTCTTCCTGAGATAAAAACCAATCCGCACGCGTATCGTCCAGCAGGACTTCCTCAGCGGTGAAGACCGCTGAGGAAGTCCTGCTGGACGATACGCGTGCGGATTGGTTTTTATCCCGGTTTAGACGTCGCTGCAGCCACCTTATCATTCATTGTCATCTGTAACTAATACGTGCCTTAAACTCCCAGCACTGGTTATAGTGCTATATTTGTGAGTACCTGTCTTTAATAAAAGGATTCTTTTTTTAGCTATGCAGAGAGCACTATGTATTTTTCTTTATTTTATTTCATGCATATTTGGATGAATATTGTTGAACCCTAATAAGGAAGAGGTTACCGGTTTTTCCAGTCAAGATACCACCCTGACCACTAATCAGTGGTAAATGCTTATGAGACCTTCCTGTTAGTTCAGGGGTCCCTGCAATAAGGTGAGCGGTTTGACTGGCAAGAGGGGGAGCACAGATTTTAAGAGCACTGTGGATTTGCATGAAGCACCCTGTTTCTACCTATTGGGCGCCATCTTGAGGGTTTGGTCGGTAGCCATCTTAAGGCAATCCATCCTGAGCGATCCACTTTCTACTTCTGAGGGTAACTAATAGTGTATTATTCTCTAGATAATTTTTGATCAATTAATAGGCCAATTGCATTCGTTTTTGCTGGGTAATTTGATATTTCCCTCGGGATAACATAACTTCTAGAGTTAGTTCATTGTTTCTTTTACATTATTTTTTCTTTTTCTGTATTGGCACATCCCACAGACAGGTTTAAGCCTTTATTTCTTCTGCAGGAGGAAAATGGTTGTAATCTGTCAAACGGAGATTGTCTGACAAGTTTAGTTATATGTGGCCTTGCTGTCCACAAGGGGAAATTAATTATTTGATTTAATTTAATATATACCCAAGCTTTAGCGGGGTACCTTTTTTAGGTAATTTGTTGTGAAGATAATTTCAGTGCTTGTGTCACCCTCTTAATCTGACTGTTAATGGTGTTTCTTAAGTGACTTCTTGTAAAATAAATCTTAATTTATTTTTTCTAGTTGCATAGTTCATACTTTCATATAATTTTATTGTGCTTAATATCTGCATAGGGTAGCGAATCTCAGGAATAATTCAATTAATAATTCAAACATCCTGACATGTCCTTGTTGGCTTCATGTCAGCCTCTATCTTTGCTGTCTGGTGGGCATCACTGTCACATTAGGCCTCTGGTTCCAGATTTTGGGTGCAGGTCTTATCATCTCTGGATTGGTGGCTAAATCTAGACAATCTCTCACTGGAGATGCCTGGATCCAGTACTGGTCTATAGAGATGAAAGCAGCACAGGTTGGGGTGCAGTTCTACAGAAGGAATCGTTCCAGGGGAAGTGGGAGCAAACCATGGCTTCCAGCTCTTCAAACTTCTGAGAGCTAAGGCTATTCTAGAAGCTTGCACCATTAGGTAAAAAAAAGACCATTTAACAGATAATGCCACAACAGTAGCCCATGTCAGTCGTCAGGGTGGGCACAAAGAGCACTCCCTAAATGCACCTCTTTTCCCAGGGTTTGCAAGTGGGCACAAGGAAATCTCCTTTTCCAAGCGCAGTTTACAGTCAAAACAGACCACCTTAGCAGCCATCAGCTGAATCCAGAGGGTAGTGCCTTAACGCAGAGCTCTTCAGTTGACAAAGATGTGGGGCTGTACTTTCTGGGATCTGTTTGCTGCCAGGCACATCAAGCAAGATGAATACTTCTCTTTGCATTTGCAGAATTGCCGGAAGCAATTGGAGTTGAGAACTAAATTATGCCCTCCCACCCTCGCCACCCTTCCTTGGGTAGTAGAAATAAATCCAGGTAGAAGGAGCATACCAGATCCCAATGGCTCCTGTATGGCTTCTGAAATATCCGTTGGTGACAAAACTTTTGATTCTCCCTCTAATCTTGGATTTTCTTCACCAGGGCTTAGTGTTTCATCCATGTCTGGAAACCCTACACCTTAATGTTTGGCTTTTGAAGGGGACTTCCTTGGAGACAGAGGACTCCGATCCAGTAATAACTAGGATTCTGGATTTCTTAGGAGCCAGCCTGGACTAAGACCATCCGCATTATGTGATGTTAAGTGATGAAGTCATGTTTTTTTTTTTACAACAAACATTTTATACTTACCAGCTCTGTGCCGTGGTTTTACAGGAGGTACCACGCTTGCGGCTTGCTGTGAGGGCACCCAAACAAGCGCACTCTAGAGCAGCGGCTCTTTGTTTGCATTTTCACACGGAGTCGTGTCTTGGCCCCGCCCCCTCCTTCTCCTGATTGGCTCACTGGCCGTGATGAACAGCATTGGCTCCTGCTGCTGCCAAAAGCCAATCAACCAAGGCTCTCGTTGACATCGCTGGATCGAGAGGGGGTTCAGGTAAATATTGGGGGCTGCTGCTCACAGAAGGTTTTTTACCTTCATGCATAGAATGCATAAAGGTAAAAAAACCTTGTGCCTTTACAACCACTTTAAGAGTATACTGTAGGTCACAGCATTGAAGTAATACTAAAGCTTTGTTTTTGTTTTTTTGTAAAATAACAAACATGTTATACTTACCTGCTCTGTGCAATGGTTTTGCACAGAGGAGCCCTGATCCTCCTCTTCTCGGGTCCCAAGCTGGGGCTCCTGGCTCCTCCCTCCTGCTGGGTGCCCCCACAGCAAGCAGCTTGCTTTGGGGTCACCCAAGCAAGTACACTCCCAAGCCGCGGCTCTGTGTCCATTCACACACGGAGCTGTGGCTCGACCCCCGCCCCCTTTGTCTCCTGATTGGCTCAATGGCTGTGATTGACAAGGGTCTCGTGGACATCACTGGATCAAGGTGGGGCTCAGGTAAGTATTTGGGGGGGCTGGAGGGCTGCTGCACACAGAAGGGGTTTTACCTTAATGCATAGTAAAAAAACCTTGTGCCTTTACAACCACTTTAAGCTCCTTTTTAGTGATAGATTGGCGGTGCCTGCATAGATCCTAACATTTCTGAAACCAGCGAATACTTTTTCCATTATTTTGTTCAGCTTGCCCTCCTTGGTAAGCAGATGAAAATCTGATTGTGTGTGGCTAACTTTAGTCCAGTGACATGTTTTAAAGACATTGGCTTTCATGAATAACCCCTATTTTTTTCTTATTTCTTTGGTAAGCAAAAAGTGCTGAGCTTCCAAAGCAGCCATTTTTTTTCATCACGAAGAGAGCAGTTACAGAAAAAAAACAATCAAAGTGGGAGTGCTGAAGAGATGTTATAGTATTTTTTATGGTGGTCAGCAGGCACACCCTTTACCCTTTCTCTGTTAGAACAGTTTTTTGCATTTTTGTACATGCGTTTTAAAATGTACATTTTAGGCCTGAAGAATATTTAAAACTTTTTATTTTCAATGCAGACCCTGGCAAATAAAATGGTTTGTCACACAATATTTGCACAAGTGTTTATTAAATGTATATTTTAAGTGAAAAATACATTAAAGTTGATTTAGGGCTTACAAACATAATATATTAACAAAATTCTTGGTAAAATTTTAAAGATAGGGTTGCATCAAGTAAATAGATACAAAGCCTTAAAATTGTGTGTGTCCTATTCAAATATATACACACTTTAAAAGCCTTTACAGTATTACTGATCAACTTTCTTTATATGGTGGGCCTCAAATGCGGTCTTTGACATTAAAAAAAAGGGGCACACTGCAGATATGAGACAAAAACAAATGAGATGGTAAAAGACTGACACGCAGTTGCCAACATTCCCCAAAAATTTTTAGGGACACTTTTTTTTTTTTTTGCAGAAAGCCAGCGTAGGTGAAACATTATGTTGTTTAGGGGCGTGGCATCCTTTTTGTGGGCGTAAAAGTAAATTGCTGTGAAAATGGGCTTGGCTTCAATTATGCTATATTGTGGGTGTGGCTTAAGGGGTGTGGTTAAATTGTCTTTACCTTTTAAAGTCCTCCTTTACCATCAGAGCAGTCTCACCAGTGCAATATGATGAGAGCTTTCGCACCAGTGCAATGTGATGAGAGCTTTCGCACCAGTGCAATGTGATGAGAGCGTTCGCACCAGTGCAATGTGATGAGAGCAGTCTCACCAGTGCAATGTAATGAGAACAGTCTCACCAGTGCAATGTGATCTGAGCGGTCTCACCAGTGCAATGTGATCTGAGTGGTCTCACCAGTGCAATGTGATCAGAGCTTTCTCACCAGTGCAGTGTGATCAGAGCTTTCTCACCAGTGCAGTGTGATCAGAGCTTTCTCACCAGTGCAGTGTGATCAGAGCTTTCTCACCAGTGCAGTGTGATCAGAGCTTTCTCACCAGTGCAGTGTGATCAGAGCTTTCTCACCAGTGCAGTGTGATCAGAGCTTTCTCACCAGTGCAGTGTGATCAGAGCTTTCTCACCAGTGCAGTGTGATCAGAGCTTTCTCACCAGTGCAGTGTGATCAGAGCTTTCTCACCAGTGCAGTGTGATCAGAGCTTTCTCACCAGTGCAGTGTGATCAGAGCTTTCTCACCAGTGCAGTGTGATCAGAGTTTTGTCACCAGTGTAGTGTGATCAGAGCTTTCTCACCAGTGCAATGTGATCAGAGCTTTCTCACCAGTGCAATGTGATCAGAGCTTTCTCACCAGTGCAATGTGATCAGAGCTTTCTCACCAGTGCAATGTGATCAGAGCTTTCTCACCAGTGCAATGTGATCAGAGCTTTCTCACCAGTGCAATGTGATCAGAGCTTTCTCACCAGTTTAGTATGATCAGAGCTTTCTCACCAGTGCAATGTGATCAGAGCTTTCTCACCAGTGCAATGTGATCAGAGCTTTCTCACCAGTGCAATGTGATCAGACCAGTCTGATTGGCTAGCTGACGTTGACAGCAGTGGCAGCCAATGGTGCCATTGCTGTGTCTCAGCCAATCAGGAGGGAGAATCTTGAATTGCTGAGGCACTCGTGGACTGAGAGGGACCTCTGGTAAGTATTGGGGGGCTGCTGCACACAAAGTTTTTATCTTATCTTATGCATAGAAGCCAGTAAAAAAAAAAAAAGCTGTATGCCTTTACCACCACTTTAAAGTTTAAAAATATGAAGAATCCCACGCTGTTACTTCCTTAAACTTTGCATCACATATACACCCTGCCATGTGAACAGGCATTGCTGCTTTTTCATTTCAAGATTTGTAGGGTGTTGAGGGGATGTCCTCCCATCATTTTCTTCCCATCTTTTGTGGACTCTCAGTCCTTTTCAGCTTCCCCTTTCACGTCTGGCAGCCTGGAATCTAGGCGAGACATCCAGATGGTCTTCCTGGGTTAAATGTGGTGGTATCTTTTCCCTCCTCCCCATGGGTGTGCCCCTTTTGCTGGGTGTGGCTTCCATCTGGTTCCCCAGAAAACCGTTTTTGTTTCCGTCAGAAGATCCTTCTGTGAGTTTTTATTCTGGCCTAGTCTCTGTTGGACATCTTGTGGCAGGACCTTCACCCTGGGAAGGCTTTGGAGTTCTCCCCATGAAAGGGTCAAGTGATCTGGTCCCTATGCTGGATTTACTGTGCCACTGTTGTTCTTAGAGGCAAGGCATTACCATTTGGCTCTCCTCATCTCTTGCATGGCAGGAAGTATTCACTGCTAGATGGCCTTGTGCTCCCCTGGACTGTCAGCAAGCAGAACATGTTGGGACTCTGCTTCAGGCATCCCTCATGGGGGGGTAGAGAAAGTTTTGAGGCTTTCATGGGACCAAATCACTGGGAAATAGGCTCTACTGAAAAAGATTTTACTGAAGGTGCATAGACAATTTCTAAAATACTTTTCAGCAGATAAAATTGATACCAAATATAATGTGGCAGCAACCCTGACTGACCTTTTGTTTTGGAAATTCTAGACTACTGGCTGTCATGCTCCATGTTTGAAACTTTTTTTATGTCATTGACAGTGCCACAGAACAGGTAACATCAAAAATTTGGGGTAAATGATTAATTACTATGCGTGCTTAGTCAAGATTTATGCAAGTGAAGGGAATGTTTTTTAGTAAGATGATAACTCATGCCTTTTCAAAAGGTAAGGTTTCCTACCTTCATGCATTGTATGCATAAAGGTAAAAATCCTTAAGTTTGCAGCTTCCTCCTCAGCCCCCCTAATACTTACCTAAGCCCAATCTTGATCCAGCAATGTGTACAGGAGCAGCGGCTCCCCTAGGTCACCCCCTACTTATTGGCTGAGATGCAGCATTTGCTCCTTCTGCTGTCAATCACACCCCTGAAGGGGGCCCAGGCGAGCCCCTTCCCAGAGACACCAAGCGGGGTTGAGCCGTGCTCTGTGTCTTATGGCTTGGGAACATGTTTTTTTTAAGAGATCTTTTGGGTGGCCTTGCTGTAACTGATGAATAATTATACATTCTTTGGCCACTTTCACACTGAGGTGCTTTTCAGGCGTTTTAGCGCTAAATATAGCGCCTGAAAAGCACCTCTCAAGCCACCCCAGTGTGAAAGTCCGAGTGCTTTCACACTGGGGTGGTGCGCTTGCAGGACAGGAAAAAAGTCCTGCAAGCAGCATCTTTGGGGTGGTGCGGGAGCGGTGTACACACTGCTCCCAAAACGCCCTGCCATTGAAATCAATGGGCAGCGCTACCAAAGCGCTTCGGCAACGGTGCTTTTTGGGCACTTTTAACCTCTTGCTAACCCCTTCTTTGGAGTTAAAAGCACCCCGCTACCGCCCACACAGCGCCGGTAAAACACCGCTAAAATGGCGCTTAACCGCTAGCAAGGGGAGTTCAGTGTGAAAGTGGCCTTACATTTTTGAAAGTTCAGGTTATGGTATAGCTAGTGGTATTAGTCACATTACCAAATTTTCACATATTTTTCTGTGAAGTTGATATTTAACTAAACTTATCCAAGTATTTTCATCCAGTAACATCTTTAACATTTCAGAAAAAATGCAATTAAATGTACCATAGTTATTACATTGTCCGCATACATAAGGTATCTCCTATGTGTTTGTTTCTACAGAGTTCCTACCTCCACTATCAAGTCCGTTCACCGCCTCCTGCCCTTGCTATGGCCCCAGCATCTGGAACTGTACCAAAAGGCCAAGCTCCAAATACTTTACCTTATCCTCTTAGTGTAAAGAAATATTCTAATTCATTTTCCTTGTACACAAATCTTTCTAACTCAGAAAGCAGCCAGGCTCCTCGTCCACTTCTACTCTTTCTTCCATGGCTGGGATCAAAGGCTAAATCTCATGAAAAGTATATCCAGCTCTACTTCAAGTTAGGCTTTGACGTGTTCGTGGCAGAGAGCTCGGTGTCACATTTTCTGTGGCCTAGGACAGGACTTGAACATGCAAGACAGTTGTTGAATCTTTTGATGGAACAAGAGGACCTTTCTTCTCGCAGAATTTTTGTCCATGCTGTGTCCGTTGGAGGGTACCTGTTTGCACAGATGTTGGTGTGTTCATCCAAGGAACAACGAGAGCTGTTGGAAAGGGTTAATGGCCAAGTGTTTGACAGTCTTGTGATAGGCAGCACAGAAAGGATGGCAACAGGTAAGTTAGTTTTTTTTTTTTTTGTGTGTGCTGTACTGTCTAATCACATCTATTATCGCGTGTTAGATTTTCATCTAAATAAAATGTATTTGCGTGCCTTTATAACAGATTTTTTATGTCTTAAGTGTGATAAAGATAAACACTGATCAACCATAACTCTATGGCCACCTAATATTGCGTAGGTCCCCCCTTTTGCCGCCAAAACACCCTGACCCATCGATGCAAAGACACCACTAGACTTCTTAAGGTATGCTGTGGTGTTTGGCACCAAGCTGTCAGTAGCAGATCCTTTAAGACCTGTAAGTTGTGAGTTGGGGTCTCCATGGATGGACTTGTTTTTACAGCAAAACCTTCAGATGCTCGATTGGACTTAGGTCTGGAGTATTTGGAGGCCAAGTCAACACCTTGAACTCGTTGTGTCCCTCAAATGATTCTTGAACCATTTTTCCAGTGTGGCAGGGCGCATTACCCTGCTGAATGAGGCCACTGCCACCAGGCAATACCATTTCCATGATAGGGTGGACTTGGTCAGCAACAATGTTTAGGTAGGTGGTATATGTCAAGTAACATTACATGAATGACAGGACCCAAAGTTTCCCAGCAGAACATTGCTCAAAGCATCACACTGTCTCCACCACCTTGCCTTCTTCCCATACTGCATCCTGGTGCCATCTTTTTGCCAGGTAAGCAATGCACATGCATCTAATGCACCGTACACACGGTCGGATTTTCCGACGGAAAATGTGTGATAGGACCTTGTTGTCGGAAATTCCGACCGTGTGTAGGCTCCATCACACATTTTCCATCGGATTTTCCGACACACAAAGTTTGAGAGCAGGCTATAAAATTTTCCGACAACAAAATCTGTTGTCGGAATTTCCGATCATGTGTACACAAATCCGACGCACAAAGTGCCACGCATGCTCAGAATAAATAAAGAGATGAAAGCTATTGACTACTGCCCCGTTTATAGTCCAGACGTACGTGTTTTACGTCACCGCGTTCAGAATGATCGGATATTCCGACAACTTTGTGTGACCGTGTGTATGCAAGACAAGTTTGAGCCAACATCTGTCGGAAAAAATCCTAGGATTTTGTTGTCGGAATGTCCGATCAATGTCCGACCGTGTGTACGGGGCATTAGTCATCCACATGATGTAAAAAAAAAACATGATTTATCAGACCAGGCCAACTTCATCCATGCTCCATGGTCCAGTTCTTATGCTCACATGCAAATTGTAGGAGATCTTGGCTGCGGACACATGTCAGCATGGAAACCCTGACTGGTTGGCAGCTGCGCAGTCCTTTACACAGCAAACTGTGATGCCCATTTTTTCTGCTTTCAACACATCAACTTCAGGGACAACTTGCTGCCTGAGGCTCGCACAGGAACGATATCCGCATTCTCCGGTTCAGGGATAAATCTGTGCCTGAATTCGGCCCTGAAACGGAGCCGAAGACCACAGCTGCCCTGGAGATATATGAATCATATCCATAGAGAGACGGTCACATTCTCCTGCATCCAATTCGCATAGTTGTGAACCCAGCCTAATATATCCCACTGACTTTCAGTTGCCATTGTAATGAGATAATCATTGCTGTTCACTTAACCTGTCAGTGGTCATAAAGTTATGGTGTATGAGCAGTGTAAATATCCTAACTAGACATATCCCAGGGCTAGGTAAACAATGTAGTGTTTTTTAGGGTATTGTTTTAATGGATTTAAATGGTCTCTAGGTTTTTTTACCTAGCTTTTTTGCATAACCCACTAATTACACCAGTGAATAGTTTTAATGGTATTAAAGAGGAGTTCCACCCAGGGGGGCCGTCAAAAAAAAAAAAATTTAAAAGTCAGCAGCTACAAATACTGCAGCTGCTGACTTTTAATTGGACACTTACCTGTCCCAGGGTCCAGCGATGCGGGGGATCGAAGCCCCGCTCGTCTCCCCCCTCCGCTCGTCGGCGCCGGCATTTCAACTGTGGGCGCCGGGCTGTGGCTTCACAGCCTGGCACCTACTGCGCATGTGCGAGTGGCGCCGCGCGCCGTGATTGGCCGCTCAATCACCTGGGACCTGTAATGGGTCCCAGATGATTGACAGGAGGGAGGGAGCAGAGCGGAGCCCTTTCTGTGCCTGGGGGGAAGTGATGTCACCAGCCCAGGCAAAGGAACAGGCAGACTACGAGGGACCACCTAGCAACAGGCATTTAGAGGTAAGTGGAAAAAAAAAAATATCCAAATGTTTTTTTGGGTTTTTTTTTAGAATTTTTACAGGTATTTTTGTTTTTTGGGTGGAACCCCACTTTAAGAATTAATTAGGACATGGTTTTACTAGTCAATTACATTTTTGATACCTATAGGGGTTGATTTACTAAAGTCAAATAGAGCGTGTACTTTGTAAGTGCAGTTGTACTAATTTTCCCCAGAGCTTGGTGAATGTGGGGAAGCGCCGCTGATTTCCATCATCCAATCATGTGCAAGCAAGTCATTTTCCTTGCACCTGATCTGGTATTCTTTACAAAGTGAAGCTTCACCACATTCACTAACTCCACTTTTTGACATTCTCCTAAATTATTGTTGTTTTCATTAATACTGTATGTAACACCTTTAAACTTTGCACTTTCCCATGTCGTTTACATTTTATGAGGCAATTCCCTGCAAAATAACCTTATACTTTCATACTCTATTGATCACTGATTTGATATACACTGTTTAGTGCAAAGTATAAATAAGTATTCTTTTCTGTTTTCAGGTGTGGCACGCATGCTCAGCTCTCCGCTTTTAGCGTCACTTATGGTACGAGGAATGCTTTTATACTTTTCACTCCTGAAAGGTCAAACAGCAGATTATTATGAGAGGGGTATTCAAACCTTCTTGGATAAACCTGTTCACAGCCCAGCTCTCTTCTTCTACTCTTTAAATGACCCAATGTGCGATCATGTAGCGTTGGAGGAGGTAATCCAACATTGGGAAAAACAAGGGATCGAAGTGCAGGGAAAGAAGTGGCAGGATTCTGTACATGCTGGACATTTAAGGAAACACACGGAAGAGTATACAGACACACTGAACAGCTTTATAAGCAGTCTTCTCAACAATATGCCTAGAAGCAGACTATAACTGGAACAATGAACTTTTCTTCTGCCATTAATATACTAATAATGCATCATTAATGAACTATATACAGTGGATATAAAGCCTACACACCCCTGTAAAATGCCAGGATTTTGAGCTAAAACTAAAAATCAGACCAAGGTAAACCACATCAGAATTTTTTTCCCCCCTTAATGTGACCTATAATCTGTGCAATTCAATTTAAAATTGAAATTATTTAGTGGTGGACAATACAAATAAAATATTGTGGCTGCATAAGTGTGTACACCCCCTTACAATTAGGTATGTGGCTGTGCTCAGAATTAACCAATCACATTCAAACTGATGGTAAATAGTAGTCAGTTCACACCTCTCATAAATTAATGTGATTGTGATAAAGTCCATGTAAAGTTCAGCTGTTCTAGTAGGATTTTTCTGACTTTTACTCAGTTGCCTCTTACAGCAAGAGCCATGATCCAAAAAGAGCTTGCAAAACATCAAATTGATCTCATTGTTGGAAGGTATCGGTCAAGAGAAGGGCACAACATTTTTTCCATGGCATTAGATATACCATGGAACACAGTATATACGGTCATCAAAAAGTGGAAAAAATATGGCACAACAGTGACATTACCAAGAACTGGAAATTCCTACAAAATTGATGAAAAAACAAGAAGGAAACTTGTCTGGCAGGCTGCCATGAGGCCTACAGCAACATTAAAGGAGCTGCAGGAATATCTGGCAAGTACTTGTGTACTACATGCAGGGCCGGTGTTCTGACGAGAACTGTCCTCCTATCATATAGTGTCCGCCCCGTACTGCGCAGGCGCAGCGCCTGCGCAGTACGGAGGAGAAGGAGATGCCGAAAGTGTCCGAAGTTGATCAGCTGACCATCAGCTGTACACGGCGCTCGGGCACTTGTTAGTGATGGCTGTGTGAGAGGGCCCCTCGCGGGCTCGTTTCGCTCGCCACGCTTCGGGCACGGCCTCGCTGCGCTCGGCATCTATTTATTCTTACTCTATGTCCACTTGGATAGTAGGGAATGAACCTGGACACAGGGTAAGAATAAAAGCGCAGGCGCCGTGTACAGCTGACGATCAGCTGTTGAACTTCGGAGACTTTCGGCTCTCGTTTGTCCTCCATACTGCGCCTGCGCAGTACAGGGCGGACACTTTTGGATAGGGGACAGTATTCGACAAGACACCGGCACTAGCAATAGGCAGGTCAGGCAGCTGCGGCTGCACCAGGGGCGGCAAAATCCGGATCTTCAGCCGCTTGCTAGGGATTCAGATTTTTAAAATACCTGCAGGACCGGAGTCACCATCTATAAGGTAGCATAGGCGCCTTATGGCACCAGGCTAGAGGGCGCTTGCGCCTGTGAAGACATCCCCAGACCTCTCTATTCCCAGCCTGCAGTGCCGCCCTAGCAGCGGCAGTGAGAAGAGGAGGGGAGAGCCGGGACAAAGAGCAGCCGGCCGGAAGTGCTGCCTGATAGATGGAACCGGTCTGGGCAGATGAGATTGAAGCCCTGCATGTAAGTCGGGGCTTTCCACGATTTCCCCTCCCTCCCTCCTCCTGGACAGTTGGGGATCTGTTGTGGGAGGACAGGCAGCAGCGCCGCTCTCCTGGAGGTGAGGCCATCACCGCCGCTGGCTCAGGTATAGTGAAAGCACAGACAGCACACTCAGTGCTGCACCCAGTCACATGAAATTAAAAATTGACTCTGCTGTCAAGTTTATATTGCATTGTGTACAAAGGGGAATGGATGTGCAGAGGGGAACAGGCGTTCAGGGTGATGAAGCAATTGGGGTGATCTGAGGTGTGGAGGTAGAAGAATTGTGGTGATCTGAGGCCTAAAAATACAGGAACTGGGGTGATTTGAGGTGTGGAGGTTCAAGTCCACCTTTGTAAAAAAAAATAATAAATGCAGATCTTTTTGCAGATAAAAAAAAATGTGTATTTATTATTTTTTTTACTAGGAGCCTGTAAAGCATTGTCAGTGCATTTGTCTGCTCATACAGACAGGCAGTTACACAGTTAGCCCGTCTGTATACTACCCTAGCCTGTCCGTATACTACCCTAGCAGGTCTGTATACTACCCTAGCAGGTCTGTATACTACCCTAGTCTGTTCATTTACTACCCTAGCCTGTCCATATACTTGTGGACCATGGCTGGGACGGTGCCACCACTATTTGTCTTCAGGCCAGAGGTGCAGGTGCGGGCCTGTGGAACACTGCTGAAGAAATAGGTGGAGAGGCGCCGCAAAATTCTCAGTGAGGGGCAGAGCCAATGGGGGGGGAATAAGGTTTTGCCTAGGGTCTCAGAAATCCTTGCATCAGCCCTGACTACATGTGACAACAATCTCCCGTAATCTTCATATGTCTGGGCTGTGGGGTAGGGTGGCAAGACAGAAGCCTGGCTGCATTTTTTTGAAAACCTATATTAAGTCTGACAAAACCATGTGGGAAAATGTGTTATGGTCTGAGACCAAGATTGATGCTTGGTGCAATACCAACACGCGTTAGCAAAAAAAAAAAAATCAGCATACCCACTTTGAAGCATGGTGGTGGCAGAATTATGCTTTGGGGCTGGTTTTCTATAAGTGGAGCTCGGGCTTTAGTCAAGGTGGAGGGACTTTTCAACAGTTCCAAATATCAATCTTGGCGCAGAACCTTCACCTTTAGTCTCTGCTAAAAAAAATCTGAAGATGAAGTGCAAATTTACCTTTCGGCATGACAACAACCTAAAGTATACCTCCAAGCCAACAAAAGAATGGCTTCATCAGAAGGAGATCAAAGATTCTGAATGGCTCAGCCAGAGCCTGGACCTGAATCCTATTGAAAATCTGTTGGGTAACTTGAAGAGGGCTGTGCACAGGTGATGCCCCTACAATCTGAGAGATTTTGAGTGCTTTTGCAAGAAAGAGTGGGCAAAAGATTCCCAAGGCAAGATGCCATGTTGATAGACTCCTACCACAAAAGACTGAATGCTGTCATAAAATCGAAAGGTGCTTCAACAAAATATTAGTTTAACTATTTGCTGACTGGCCACTGTCGTTAAACGCCAGCAGGTTGGCTCCCCTGCACTTATCGCCAAGCTGTATGGCGGCCGCTTTGAGGGGTATAGGGGTCGCACGCCCACGGCGTGACGCTGGAGGTGCACGCCCACTGCGTGACGTTGGAGCCGATGCGCGCAGCCGTGATCGCTCCTGAGAGAGACAGAACGGGGATCTGTCAATGTAAACAGACAGATCGCTGTTCTGTCAGGGAGGCAAAGAGAGATCTGCTGTTCCTTGTAATCAGCAACGGCAATCTCTCTCTATTCCCTGTCAGTACACTGCTCCCACAGTTAGAAACACCTCCCTAGGGAACACTTAACCCCTTGATCTCCGCCCCTTTTGTTAGCCCCTTCCCTGCCAGTGACATTTGCAAAGTAATCAGTGGCTATTTCTTGCACTGATCACTGTATAAATGTCAATGGTCCCAAAAAAGTGTCCAATCTGTCTGCTGCAATGTCGCAGTCCCACTAAAAATCGCAGATCACCGCCATTACTAGTAAAAAAAATTTGCCATAAATCTATTCCATATTTTGTAGACGCTATAACTTTTGTGAAAGCGAATCAATATACGCTTATTGCGATTTTTTGCGATACGTAGAAGAATACATATTGGCCTAAACTGATAAAGAAAGTTAGTTTTTTTTACATTGTTTTTGTTATTTATTATATTATATATTATATTATACTATACTAAATAGTAGATCTTTTTTTGTTTATAGCGCAAAAAAAAAAAAAAATCAAATACCACCAAAAGAAAGCTCTATTTGTGGGGGAAAAAAGGACATCAATTTTGTTTGGGTACAGTGCCGCACAACCGTGCAATTGTTAAAGCGACGCGGTGCCGTATCACAAAAATTTGCCTGGTTATTAAGGGGGAAAATCTTCCGGTCCTTAAGTGGTTAAGGGTGTGCATATTTATGCAACCACATTATTGTGAGCTTGTTATTTTTTATTTTTCCCCCTTTTAAAGATTTCAGTTTGGTTTTTAATTGAATCACACATATTATAGGTCACATTAAAGGTGGAAAAACTTCAGTGATTTATCTTGGTCTGGTCTCAGTCTAATTTTTTTTACTTCACAAACACTTGGCATTTTCAAGGGTGGGTAGACTTTTTATTTGAAAATTGTTCAGGATTAAATGGGGAAAATATTGTAACTGTATGAGAAGATTGTGGTGCACATGTAGGTGAACATCTGAATGTATCTCCAGCAACAGATTTATTTTTTACTCCTTTAACTGCTTGCCTACTGAGACAATTTTCTAATGTTTTGCACACGTTTTTCCAAGAAAATTACTTATAGCCTCCAAACATATATTTTCTGAATGTAGTCCTGGGGGCTAAAATATAAGATATTTGGGTAGCCATTTATCAAAAGCACATTTTCATGGAAAAATGCACTTAAATGAATTTTAGTGCACACAAACACAATATAATACCCAATTTTTAGGTAAAATGTCAAGCGAATAGATTCAAACATGTCAAGATTTAAAATTGCACATGTGAAATGGTGACAAACCACGGTATCTAAAAAATTGCTCATAGATGATGCTTTTAAAGTTATTTGCAGGTTATCCATTTAGCGTTAATCGTGAATTTTGGCACTGGAACTATTGCTCTCACTCCGACGTTCGCGTTAATACCTACAGATCATGCTTATTTAGATGCCTCCCTAGCTGTAACAGCTGGAGAACAATGGCTCTGAAAACAAAAGTGACAATAACTGTGTCACATCCGGGATCATTTATCACAGAGGAGATGGGGGAACTGAAACTCCTCCATTTTCTCTGTGGGCAGCTGTTCCTCTGCTTATCGTGGCCAGAGGATTAGGAGAGCCTAGGAACAGGGCCGCCATCAGGGGGGTACAGGCATTACACCTGTAAGGGGCCCAAATTTTCCCAGGGTCCCGGTCTCCCCCCTGTTCTCAGCTCGTGGCTGGGAGGAGAGAAAACACTTTCATTTCGGCAGTTCCCCCCGCTCTCATGTCACGGCTGGAGAGAGGAGAGAAAATGGTCACATGATAATCTAACCCACCAGACTTGCAGTTCGGTCCAGCTGTCATTCAGCCGGGCCCCCTCCTCCTATCACATGTCCCCGCGGCGATCTCTCCTCCCCCTGATCCTCGGTGGAGTCCATCCCCAGCCTGCCAGTGACCGCCTAAGCCATGCTGGTAAGCGGCGAAGGGGAGGGTAGGGGAATGGATTGGCGCCTGTGCAGGGCATAGTGCTGGCTGTGGGGCCCGAGGGGGCTATGCGAGGAGATGACGGACCCAACTTCCTGTCAGAGTAGGACAGAGCAGTAAGTGGCCACATACCCTTCTCATGGCTGTGTGACACCTCTCGGGGAATGGATGTGCCAATGTATGGTAGACATCATGGGCAGAGCCAGTATACAGATGTGCAGCTCACAGATACTCCCCATGGCATACACTACTTCCCATCCATTCATCCCCCTAGCATAGTCTGTGTCTTATTCACTGACCCCCCCTGTCATAGACTGCCCCCTATTCACTGACCCCCCCTGTCATAGACTGCCCCCTATTTACTGACCCCCCCTGTCATCATAGACTGCCCCCTATTCACTGACCCCCCCGTCATAGACTGCTCCCTATTCACTGACCCCCCCTGTCATCATAGACTGCCCCCTATTCATTGACCCCCCCTGTCATAGACTGCCCCCTATTCACTGACCCCCCCGTCATAGACTGCTTACTATTCACTGACCCCCCCCTGTCATAGACTGCCCCCTACTCACTGACCCCCCATCATAGACTGCCAGAGCCGCCATTAGGGGGGTACAGGCAGCACCCCCCCCTTCTCTACTCGCTGCAGAGGGAAGAGGAGGTGAGATGACACTTCAACTTTTTCGCCCCAACCCCTCCCCCCCCCCCGGTTCTCTGCTCCAAGGGGCCCATGCCTGAAGCTGTGTAAGGGGCCCCAAAATTTCTGATGGTGGCCCTGCCTAGGAAGCGCTGCAGTCTGTCTGTAAAACTGGATCACTTTTACACATAGGCAAATTACAGGCTATAAAAAAACAATAGCAGGATCATGGCCGAAGATGAAGCCATGGTCCTAGTATAATCACTTGCCAACCAGGATGTTTATATATGTATGTTGGTCAACACATGGTTACATGGTTAAAATACTAAGAAATAATCACTTTACCTAAGTAAAATGTACGTACGTAAAAAGTTCTTAAGGTTACAACAGTGCTGAATTGGAAACTTCTGGAATGGTCTTCAAATTCTTCCCAGTGGAACCCCTTGTATTGTAGACCACAATCTCACGTAGAAATAGAATATTTATAATAGTTTGTTTAATATGATAAAAGTATATTTTTGTTTGGTAGTACATATAAAAAAGCATTTTTTATCTTGAGCTTAAATGTGGAATATCCCCTCTAGCCTGTGGCTCGACTGTACCTTTGTCTATCCTCTTCATTTCTGTGTGCTCCTTCCAGAAGCAAGAATGCCCTAATAAGGTTTCCCTCACAGAACTGCAGTCATACTCTAAGTGGATGATTGCATAGGTTTTATTTTATTTATTATTATTATTATTTTAATTACTATGGGAATGTCTGAAGATGTGTGTCTCTTCTTTTGCAGTTTGCAGAAACGCACTACAGTCCATTTAACATGGTTTCCTTTTGCGGCCGGTGTGTTTTTGGAAAGGGTCGGGGACTTTATTACCGCAATTTGCGGCTAACAGACTTCAATGGAGCTACACCAGAAATGCAAGTGGTGCATTTTTGATGTGTTTTGCGGTTCTTATTTTACCACTGTATAGAGCTGGTTGCTAAGCAGGGGGCCGGGAAGCCGGCCACCGCGTCCTTAGCAACCGATGAGTCACCAGCTGTCAACTGGGTACCCGCTGAAAGCTGAATGTAAAAAGAAATTTGCCGGCAAAAGAATTCACGAAAAAAAACAGTGTGGGGTTCCCCCCCAGGCCCATACCAGGCCCTTTGGGTCTAGTATGGATTCGGAGGGGATTCCCATGCCAAAATAAAAAAAAAAAGGCTTGGGGTCCCCCCAAAATCTATACCAGACCCTTATCTGAGCATGCCACCCGCCAGGTCACATGCCCTCAACATGGGGGGATGGATGCTGCCAAAGCATCTTGCCCCCATGTTGATGAGGACAAGAGCCTTATCCCAACAACCCTAGCCGGTGGTTGTCGGGGTCTGTGGGCGTGGGGCTTATCGGAATCTGGAAGCCCCCTTTAACAAGGGGACCCCCACCCTATGTGAATGGGTATCGGGTACATCGTAGCGCAGAGCCCCCCGCCCCAAAGCACCCACCCCCCATGTTGAAGGCATGCGGCCTGGTATGGTTCAGGAGGGGGGGCGCTCGCTTGTCCCCTCCCTCTCCAGACCTGCCGGGCGGCATGCTCAGATAAGGGTCTGGTATGGATCTTGGGGGGGGACCCCACGCTGCTTTTTTTTATTTTGGCGTAGGGGTCCCCTCCAAATACATACTAGACCCGAAGGGCCTGCTATGGACCTGGGGGGGAACCCCGCGTCGTTTTTTTTCTCAATTTTTTTTTTTTTTTTGCCGCCAATTTTTTTTAAATAAAGCTTTCAGCAGGAACCCCTTAGCAACCAGCTTTATACAGTGTGTTTTACAGTGCGTTTTAACCAGTTTAGCCCTGGAAGATTTTACCCCCTTCCTGACCAGAGCACTTTTTGCGATTCGGCACTGCGTCACTTTGACAATTGCGCGGTCGTGCGACGTTGTACCAAAACAAAATTGACGTCCTTTTTTTTCCCACAAATAGAGCTTTCTTTTGGTGGTATTTAATCACCTTTTTTCTTTCTTTTTTTGCGCTATAAACAAAAAAAGAGCGACAGTTTTGAAAAAATTATTTTTTTTATTTTTTTCTTTTCGCTATAATAAGTTTCACCAAAAATATATAAAAAAAACTATTTTTTTCCTCAGTTTAGGCTGATATGTATTCTTCTAAATATTTTTGGTAAAAAAAAATTGCAATAAGCATATATTGATTGGTTTGCACAAAAGTTATAGCGTCTACAAAATAGGGGATAGTTTTATGGCATTTTTATTTTTCATTTTTTTTATTAGTAATAGCGGCAATCTGCGGTTTTTATCGGGACTGCGACATTATGGCGGACAGATTGGACACTTTTGAAACTATTTTGGGACCATTGTGATTTATAGAGCGATCAGTGCTATAAAAATGCACTTATTACTGCGTAAATGACACTGGCAGTGAAGGGGTTAACCACTAGGGGCGATGAAGGGGTTAAGTGTGTCCTAGGGAGTGATTCTAACTGTGGGGGGGATGGGCTTCAAGTCACATGACAGCGATCACTGCTCCCGATGACAGGGAGCAGTGTTCTCTGTCATGACACAAGAACAGGGAAATGCCTTGTTTACATAGGCACTTCCCCGTTCTGAGGCTCCGTGACACGATCGCTGGGAGACCGCGGTCATGGTCACGCTGTACGCAGTGGGCGTGTGCCTGATATCCCCGCCTCTTAAAGGAGACATACAGGTACACCCATCTGCCCACCATTGTGCTGACGTATATCGGCGTGCAGCGGTCGGCAAGTGGTTAAAAAGGAAAAAAAAAGGAAAACGCAAAATGCATGAAAACTGCATGCAAAAACACATAAACGCTGGTTTAAAAATACAAAATGCACTAAAAAATGTGCCTGAAAAACACATCAAGCGCAGCCGCATAGATGTAAAAACAGATTTAAGTCATCCAAGGCCAGTCACACATTTTGCATAGTGCCTCACCAAAGTGCTTTGGTTTTTGATTTAATGCTTCTAGTGCATTTTTGGTTATGACCCAAACCTTCTCGATTCTAATTTGTCTACCTGAATTCTAGCTGCTCTGACCTCTGTATATTTATAGACTACAAGTTTTGTGATTGATATGACAGCTTGCTGCTGACTTCAGCTTTTACATCAATTGTTGCTAGTGGAGAAGAACTGAAGGCCACAAATAAAGCTCCTACCTCTAGAGAGGTTCATTATGAAGCCCAGGTGCTGATTAGATCGACATGCGTGATGATGCATCAACCTGACCTATTTCCAGACAAAGTCACTGTAACGAAACACGTAGGGTGGAGCCTATGACGGTGACGTCATCACGCTATTCCTTCTGATTGGTTGTTACACATGTAAGCCTGGAAGTGAAGCCTGTAGGGATGCCGCAACTTTTCATTTATATATTGGATTTTATTAAATGCTGATTTTATCTGGAGATTACTGTAAGTGCAATCATTTATTGTTATCATTAAATTGGTGTTTTATATACTGCACTATGGAAACGCTTTTTCTCTTATTTCAAAGTTCCATGTGAGCGGAGGGATTTGAGAGAGCATTTAAAGGTTTTGGGGAGACCTATTTACCCTATGTTCAGCCGGACCACCTATAATCTAAAGGTCATGTCGAGCTGGTAAGCAGACTGTATTATCTTACACTGGGTGTGGAGCAGGATTCTCTTTGGTTTAAGCATCATCACCATTCCTTCACCTGACGTGTGTTTTGTTACATGGAGCACCGCTGAGAATTCTGTGTTTACCACTTAGTACATTTTGGATGGGACTTTTTAAACTTTTGCATGTCATATGTGATTGAAACTTTCCTTTAGGAATTTGCTAAAATCTTATGCAAGTTTAATTAATTTGTCTTTTTAGCGCTGCACTATTTATATATGCTGATTAGACTTTGCCTGCAAGGAGTCCATACCACTGTTGGTGAAACAAAGGATCCACGCTAGCCTATGACAAAATGAAATCCATATTTTTATATATTTCTAAACAAATGTAAATGTATACAATCAAATAAAACATTTAAACAATTAAAGAATTTTTTTTTTTGTGTCCACATAACCATTGCATTACAAGGGCACTAATAAAATTAAATTAAGAAAAAAGTATATATAATTAATGAGCTGCCATTGCTGACCTGTCCTTAAAGCGGTTGTAAAGCATTTTTTTCTGAAATAACAAACATGTTATACTTACCTGCTCTGTGCAATGGATTGCACAGAGCGGCCCCCAGACCTCCTCTTCCGGGGTCCCCCGCTGGCACTGTTCACTCCTTCTCTTTTGTGTCTTCCCATAGCAAACCTATTGCTATGGGGGAAGACATGCGGTCTCATTCCCACTCCAGGCTGTGTGCATCCATAGACACCCACAGCATGGCTCAGCCCCACCCCATGCTTCCTCCTCACATGATTTGATTGACAGCAGCAAGAGCCAATGAATTCCCGCTGCTGCCTCTGTGTCCTGTGAGGAGAGGAACAGAGACCAGCGGCAATGCAGAAGGGCACAACAGTGGAATGAGTATATAGGGGGTGAGGGTGTGAAACTACTGCTGGGACACTTTTCAGCTTAATGCACGGAATGCATTAAGGAAAAAATGTTCTGCCTTAAGAACCGCTTTAAATATATCCTAGTTGGCTTGCATTCATGCTGACCTTCTTGTTTAAACCGTTAGAGTCATGACCTGGAATGCAAATTAATCTGAATAAAATGTGTTGCGCTAATAAACTTATAATGATAACCAGAGAACAGTGAGTACATGAATCACCCTAATATCATGATAATCAAGAAAAAATTGGTCCATGAGTCACCCATGTGACATATAAGTGAGTAGGTATACTGACTGTTGTATCAACAACTGCCTCCACCTTGTGATTAGACCGCCACCAAAAAAAGACTTATTAAAGAGCATTGACCGCTTACTACAGGAGGTCAAAAAGAGCTCTTGTGTAATATACTCCAACTCCATTCTGGAATCCACATATGATGAACAGGGGAGATCATTCCAAGTAACCAATGGGAGAATCTGCGGATCCTCTCACTCCAAACATAACACCAAGTGGCATACCCCAATGAGAGATAAAAATGGCAATATAGCGTAAAACCTTTTCCAACAGGATTTATTAAAAGGTAATGCACTTACATGTAACTGGATGAAAACAGAAGGACGTCCGTTTTACTTTCCCCCGAGCGCGATAACAGGAAATGATGCTTCTGCTTGACCGGTTTCGTCACCACGAGGTCTTCTTCTGGGGCGTGGGCATCCTTCCCTGTCATTGCTAATATACTCCTTAAAACAATCCAAGCCTCGCTCCCATCCTCCGCCCTATGCAGTTTACCTCAGTCAGCCAAGCCTCGTTCTGAACGGAGATGCTGCTCAGACGTGAGGCAAAGTCCCGCCCAATCCCACTTGCCTGTCTCCACTATGAATTCTCTTGGACTTGACGTGAGATCATATGATCGGATATACTGGAAGGGCCATCATTATGACCCCCATCTAGACAAACAAACCTTATCCTGTAAGGGTAAGGTGTTTTAGCATTTTAGGTCCCACAGTAATGCCAAAGAATGGGTGTGGACTTTAATAAGGCATTAATAAATAACAATAAAATCTAGCAAACTCGACATCTTGTATGTCAAATTCTATATTAAAATAAATGTTAATAAAAAATAATAAAAAAGGTTAGTAAAAATTAAATTTTTTTTAAGAATTATCTAGAAAACAGTTTACATACCAATCTACATTTAACCCATGTGGAATGTAGCTTTTAAGAAGAAAAATCCATTTAATTTCGATCTTCGATCCTCACCTTGAGGCTACCCGTCCAATGTGATACAAAACTGTCTATACCCATGAAATGAGTTCCCGATGGATCTCTACCATGAGCTATGTCATAGTGTCTAACCAGGCTATTTTTTTTATATCCCTTACGGATATTAGCTATATGTTCGTTTAATCTTACATTCAGTGTCTAAGTGGTACGGCCCACATATTGCAACCCACATGGGCACTGAAGCAAGTAAACCACATGGATGGTTCTACAGGTAATAAATAAAACGAAGGAATCGCCCCGGGACTTTAAATGAAGTGGGTACTGTTTCCGTCAGTAAACAAAACAGTAGTAAATACAGTATGTGGTTTATTCAAGTAAAATTGTTTACATGCATAGATATCACCAACAATTGCCAATTTAAAAAAGATACATAAACAAGGAGTATTGATACATAGATGTAATAGCAGTCATAGTACATGGGCATCATACCACCCGACGCGTTTCACGAGATCCAGCTCGCTCTTCAGGGGTGGATGTTTGTAACATTGTGCCTAGGATGAAAAAGTATATATTTGGCAATATGGCACAGTATTAATTATAAAAGTACAGGGTAGGAGGGGTTATGGGTTTACATACTCACCACTGAGCTTAACCATGGCTACAGGTGTGCGGCTCCAAGATGGCGGCAGCAGGTGCCTCACCACTACAGGTAATAAATGATTTTACCACATATTTTTTAGATGTACACTACCGTTCAAAAGTTTGGGGTCACATTGAAATGTCCTTATTTTTGAAGGAAAAGCACTGTACTTTTAAATGAAGCTAACTTTAAACTAGTCCTAACTTTAAACAAATATACTCTATACATTGCTAATGTGGTAAATGACTATTCTAACTGCAAATGTCTAGTTTTTGGTGCAATATCTACATAGGTGTATAGAGGCCCATTTCCAGCAACTATCACTCCAGTGTTCTAATGGTACAATGTGTTTGCTCATTGGCTCAGAAGGCTAATTGATGATTAGCAAACCCTTGTGCAATCATGTTCACACATCTAAAAACAGTCTAGCTCCTTCCAGAAGCTACAAAACTGACCTTCCTGTGAGCAGATTGAGTTTCTGGAGCATCACATTTGTGGGGTCAATTAAACGCTCAAAATGGCCAGAAAAAGAGAACTTTCATCTGAAACTCGACAGTCTATTCTTGTTCTTAGAAATGAAGGCTATTCCATGCGAGAAATTGCAAAGAAATTGAAGATTTCCTACAACGGTGTGTACTACTCCCTTCAGAGGACAGCACAAACAGGCTCTAACCAGAGTAGAAAAAGAAGTGGGAGGCCGCGTTGCACAACTAAGCAAGAAGATAAGCACATTAGAGTCTCTAGTTTGAGAAACAGACGCCTCACAGGTCCCCAACTGGCATCTTCATTAAATAGTACCCGCAAAACACCAGTGTCAACATCTACAGTGAAGAGGCGGCTGCGGGATTTTGGGCTTCAGGGCAGAGTGGCAAAGAAAAAGCCATATCTGAGACTGGCCAATAAAAGAAAAAGATTAAGATGGGCAAAAGAACACAGACATTGGACAGAGGAAGACTGGAAAAAAGTGTTGTGGACAGATGAATCCAAGTTTGAGGTGTTTGGATCACAAAGAAGAACGTTTGTGAGACGCAGAACAAATGAAAAGATGCTGGAAGAATGCCTGACGCCATCTGTTAAGCATGGTGGAGGTAATGTGATGGTCTGGGGTTGCTTTGGTGCTGGTAAGGTGGGAGCTTTGTACAGGGTAAAAGCTAAGGAAGGCTATCACTCCATTTTGCAACGCCATGCCATACCCAGTGGACAGCGCTTGATTGGAGCCAATTTCATCCTACAACCGGACAATGACCCTAAACACACCTCCAAATTGTGCAAGAACTATTTACAGCAGAAGCAGGCAGCTGGTATTCTATCGGTAATGGAGTGGCCAGCACAGTCACCAGATCTGAACCCCATTGAGCTGTTGTGGGAGCAGCTTGACCGTATGGTACGCCAGAAGTGCCCATCCAACCATTCCAACTTGTGGGAGCTGCTTCTAGAAGCGTGGGGTGCAATTTCTCCAGCTTACCTCAATAAATTAACAGCTAGAATGCCAAAGGTGTGCAATGCTGTAATTGCTGCAAAAGGAGGATTCTTTGATGAAAGCAAAGTTTGATGTAAAAACAATGTTATTTCAAATACAAATCATTATTTCTAACCTTGTCAATGTCTTGACTCTATTTGCACTGGTTGAGGCCACAAACCTGACAGCGTCCACATTTGAAATAACCAGTAAGGACATGGAAAAGAGGGGATCCTGAGGGGGGGTCCAATATATTATGTGCCAATTTATCCTTTAAGGACGGGACACCTCTATATACAACTTGAGCTTTCAATGGCAGAACCGGGCCTAAAACTCAGTCGTTCTGTAGGATATGCCAATGTTTATACATAATATGTTTTGATGGTTAAATGTTGCGTAGAAGAAGAAGTGATTAGGGAAAAATTGGTAGAATATCCACTCCCACTTTTAGGTTGGTCTATTCTGTCTGTAAATAACAAATCCCTATCAATGTTTCTATCTTGATTGAGTGTGGTTTCCAGAAAGGTCGAATCGTAATCCTTCTCCAAGAATCTTTGAGTTAATATCTCTGCCTGTCGTTCAAAGTCCCCCTGGGAAGTATAATTTCGTTTGATACAAAGGTACTGTCCTTTGGGAATGGCCTATGGTGGTAACTATCCTTCAAACTAATCTGTCTTTCCTGGTCTGCACTGTTTTCAGGTTGGTAACTTCATTGGGTCCACAGAAGGAGTTCGGTGATGACAGGCCCCTCTCTCTCTCTTGTCAAGTCTGCTTTGCAGAAAACATTTGAAAATGACTTGTAAAAGGAAAGGAGTTTATTTATTTATTACAGGTACTTATATAGCGCCATCAATTTACGCAGCACTTCACATATATGTACTGCACATCAGTGAGTTGCATAATTTTTACCTTTACCTCAGCCTTTGCTAAAGTCACCTAGGTGAGGGTGATGTCATCCTCCTTCCAGTGAGATCTAAGGAATGATGATGCTCCCAGCACTATGCTGTAGCGTCTTTTCAAAAGATTTATGCTATCTTCTAGCAGGGGCGAGTAGATCCACTTAAGACTGGGTTCACACCAGTGCGGCTGGTGCTAAACAACACCAGTGCGGCTGGTGCTAAATACATTTTTTTTGGGGCGGGGTGGAAAACAAACCTCTCCAGGTCTGCACTCACCTCACAAGCCCTCCAGCGATCACGGCTCCCGTAATATCTGGCGCCGTGGCAACCCCGGCTTCCACCTGGCTAACCCAATCTTCTTTAGATCCGCCTCCTGTCCTGATTGGCCAGGACGAGAAGTCGGAAACCGAATATTGATTCACTAGTATCACAAGTGGGAGGGTTCTGCGCCCCATGGGCAAACTTTTACAAGGCAATTAGAGCATCAGGCTCTAATAACATGCTTGTAAAAAAATGACAGAACTCAAAGAAAGCTATTAGTCCGGCGCCCCGCATGCAAACTAGGGGGGGCGGCACCTCTGCGCCCCTTATGGACTGGCCTTCACTGGTTTACACTAATGCGAACTGGATGACAGGAGAGTGTGACCGTCTCTCAATGGAGCCAGTGCACACAGCTCCGGGGCAGCCACGGTCCACATTTAAAAGGGGTCCTGTGCATCTTCTGGTCTGATTCAGGTGCAAATTCAGGCAAAAATTCGGACCTGATTCGCACCTGAATCGGAGAACACGGATGCACCCGATCCCATGCTGTGAACCCGGCGTAAAAGCGGAGCACAAGAAGCCCGAGTAGTCGATTGACCCAATCTTCTGATTCTCACTCTCATGGATACATGGCCATTCAAGCAGGCTTTTGAGCCTGTCACCGACATACTGTACATCCTTAGTGTGCTTTCTGATCACAGTGTCATACTCTTGTTATCTGGTTTGTCGTTCCTTGAGGCAAATATTATTGTTAATTTTTATATAGCTACTGTTGCAGCACTATGTCTACGTGTTTGTATAAATGGCACATTTATTTTTCAATAACATTTTATTACACTTAAAAAAAAGGTGGATCACAAGGAGTGCAGGTTTTCTTTGGAGAATTTATGTTCTCTCATTGCTTGTATCTTGGTTACACTTTCTATTCCAATTATACTAATCCAAATAGAGGAGCCAGACACTTTAATTTTAGTGATTATCAAGTCCTCCTTCACCTTCAGTTTAACCTATAAGCCAGTGTGCGCTACTTTTATTTTGGGTAAATCAGAGAGAGAGAGGCTGTGATCATCTGTTTTTTTCCTCCTTTCTATCATCTTCACTTGTTAAAGGAAATCTGTACTGAGAGTGTAGCGTTCACCCTCATAAGGGCCACTGAGTTGTTCCAGGTTCTTTTCCCACTAAGGTAGTGGCAGCCAGGCACACAGCAACATTCACTCTTCTGGCTCAATGACACAGTCTAAGGCTTGTCTTTTTCTGTATTTATTGCTAAACAACTTGGATAGTGTACCAGGAACTGTAAGATACTCCAGAACGCTGAATAGTTAAGTAGGACACTTCTCATTCTGCAGCTACACCTTAGAACAGTTCCTTCAACAATAGCTCAGGGAATGGACAGCACTGGTCATTCCCTAGCCATAAACAATGACCCAGGACAGGCAAGCCGTAGTATTAGTGTGGCCGAGGGTTAGCAACAGCAAAAGTCAACCAGATCCTGCACTTAGGTCTGTACTTACAAGTCCTAGGGAATTCTGATGTTTCCCTCCAGTGTCAGGCAGACATTTCCTTAGTGGCTAGAAGAAGAGAGGAAAGATCCTTAGTGCCTCATATGCACAGAGTCCTATGGTGGTATGAGAGAGACAACCTCAGCCTGGGCTCCCGCCAGGTCATGTAACCAACGTGTTTCACTCCGCCCCCCCCAGAGCTTAGTCATGTGGATGAAGATCCCATGAGTGTGGGTATATTAGCATCATTGGACGTCACTCAGAATGTATATATGGCTGGCAGGTGTGTATGGTTGATTGTTCAATCTGTGAAGGAGGAATAGGAGGAAAAATGAGGTGAGGTGATGAGAGAGTGAGGCTGGGTTCACACTATTACCGCATGCGGCTCACAGCAGGGGTCCGGTGCATCCCCGTTCACCGTTTCAGTCCGATTTCAGCCCAAATTTTGGGCTGAATTCAGACCAAAAGACGCACAGGACCCTGCGCAAATTCGCACCGAAGCCGCAGCGAAGGTATGAGAGACGGTCACAATATCCCACCATGCGAATTGGATGTGGGGAAAAACCTGCATCCAATTCACATAGGTGTGAACCCAGCCTGAAAGGTGAACTGAAATCAGAAAAAAGGGATGTAGATGTAAAGGGAATAAAAGTGAAAAAAATTGAGATGGATGTGAAAAAAAAAGTACAGTGGTGTATTTGCATATAAAGTGATGATGATAGATGGTGAAAGATGAAAAAAAGTAAGAAACAGTAAAATTAGATAATGAACGAAGAAAAAAAAATAAATGAAATAAAAAAATAAATATATATACACATATACAGTATCTCACAAAAGTGAGTACACCCCTCACATTTTTGTAAATATTTTGTTATATCTTTTCATGTCACAACACTGAAGAAATTACACTTTGCTACAATGTAAAGTAGTGAGTGTACAGCTTGTATAACAGTGTAAATTTTCTGTCCCCTCAAAATAACTCAACATACAGCCATTAATGTCTAAACCTCTGGCAACAAAAGTGAGTACATCCATAAGTTAAAATGTCCAAGTTGGGCCCAATTAGCCATTTTCCCTCCCCGGTGTTATATGACTCGTTAGTGTTACAAGATCTCAGGTGTGAATGGGGAGCAGCTGTGTTAAATTTGGTATTATCACTCTCACTCACTCATATTATTCACTGGAAATGCAGCATGGCACCTCATGGCAAAGAACTCTGAGGATCTGAAAAAAAGAATTGTTGCTCTACATAAAAATATGGTCTAGGCCAGGGATATGCAATTAGCGGACCTCCAGCTGTTGCAGACCTTCAAGTCCCATGAGGCATAGCAAGACTCTGACAGCCACAAGCATGACACCCAGAGGCAGAGGCATGATGGGACTTGTAGTTTTGCAACAGCTGGAGGTCCGCTAATTGCATATCCCTGGTCTAGGCTGTAAGAAGATTGCCAAGACCCTGAAACTGAGCTGCAGCACGGTGGCCAAGACCATACAGCGGTTTAACAGGACAGGTTCCACTCCGAACAAGCTTCACCATGGTCCACCAAAGAAGTTGAGTGCACAAGCTCAGCATCATATGCAGAGGTTGTCTTTGGGAAATAGATGTATGAGTGCTGCCAGCATTGCTGCAGAGGTTGAAGGGGTGGGGGATCAGCCAAACAGTTTGCTGAAGACAAGCTGACTAAAGACATGGATTACTGGAACTGGTCTGATGAGACCAAGATAAACTTATATGGTTCTGATGGTGTCAAGCGTGTGTGGCGGCAACCAGGTGAGGAGTACAAAGACAAGTGTGTCTTTCCTACAGTCAAACGTCGGAGTGTCATTGTCTGGGGCTGCAAGAGTGCTGCCGACACTGGGGAGCTACAGTAGATTTCATTGAGGGAACCATTAATGCCAACATGTACTGCGACATACTGAAGCAGAGCATGATCCCCTCCCTTCGAAGACTAGGCCGCAGGAAAGTATTTCAACATGATAATGACCACAAACACACCTCCAAGATGACCACTGCCTTGCTAAAGAAGCTGAGGGTAAAGGTGATGGACTGGCCAAGCATGTCTCCAGACCTAAACCCTATTGAGCAGCTGTGTGGCATCTTCAAACGGGAGGTGGAGGAACGTAAGGTCTCTAACATCCACCAGCTGCGTGATGTCATCATGGAGGAGTGAAAAAGGACTCTGGTGAACCCCATGCCCAATAGGGTTAAGGCAGTGCTGGAAAATAATGGTGACCACACAAAATATTGACACTTTGGGCCCAATTTGGACCTTTTCACTTAGGGGTGTACTCACTTTTGTTGCCAGTGGTTTAGACAATAATGGTTGTATGTTGAGTTATTTTGAGGGGACAGCAAATTTACACTGTTAAGCTGTACACTCACTACTTTACATTGTAGCAAGCTGTAATTTCTTTAGTGTTGTCACATGAAAAGACATAATAAAATATTTACAAAAATGGGAGGGGTGTACTCACTTTTGTGAGATACTGTACATTCACGCACATATACCATGTATGTACATATATATGTACATGTGTGTGTGTGTGTATATATATATATATATATATATATATATATATATATATATATATATACACACATACACATACATATATATGTATGTACATATATATGTATACATGGAAAATAAAACGAAAATTGAAAAAAAAAAAAATACCAGGAACCACATAATAATTCAGGGTGCTTATTTGACTCTCCCAACCCACTATATTCTGGAATCCTCCAGAAAATAGGGGGAAACAATCAAACCTGCAGCCTGCAGAACCCAAAATGGCCAAAGCAATCCAAAGCAATCAAAAGCTGCTCAACCGATCACAGGAACTAAATTGACCTAACCTAACTAGCAACCTATCTAGGAGGGTACTACAAGAGAAATGCAGATGCCGCCATTGTTGATTTCCTTCTAAATGCAGTAACGCAGGGTACCACAATGCATCATATGCACATGGGGCTGCAGTCAATTATGTGTTTTAATCTGCTGTACAGTGCGTTGAGGTGGCATAAATGCACATAGAGCATTTGCGTTGCCATGTGTTGCAGAGCGCATGCAGTTCACTGTACGTTGCTGAAAGTATAAATAGTCCCTGAAATCTACACGAAAAAATAATTACAATTAGGAAAATCAGAATCAGAAATCAGTTATAATGAAGAGGATCAATTTCCCCAGCAGGAGCATAAAGGGCAATAAAAACTCTATCAAAAAACAATTTTTTTATTTTATTTTATATATCACCTTGGTGTTTAGGCAGGGTTGCTAGTAAATTTAGTTTGGCAGGCAGTAGTTGCCCTGGTTAATTAAGTAGATCCACTGATTACTCTCTAGTTCTGGACTTGCTTCTCTGGTCTGTCGCTAGGCGTTATGCTGGTGACATTAGATAGACATGCAAAAAGGACAATGTAGCGCTGGACTAGTGAAAAAAGGCACATGTGTTAAATACACATATAAATAAATTAAGACCTAAAAAAATGAATCATAAGTCAATACGTGATATCCAACTTTATCATCTGGTGGTGGGCTGCACTGATGGTGGATCATGTAACTCCAGACCCTTTTATTTGGCTCGTTTGTGGATTCAACACTTTCATCTTGTCACATTTATGAACTTTTTTTATTAAAAATATTTTTTGATACGTCTATATAGCCACGTATATGAACTTTTTGTTAATATTTTGTCATTATTTATATATAATAATATTTTTTGTCACTCATAATTTTGTATACACCCATTCAGGGTATGGTTTCACATTAGCTAAATATAACGTATTGACTTATGATTCATTTTTTTAGGTCTTAATTTATTTATATGTGTATTTAACACATGTGCCTTTTTTCACTAGTCCAGCGCTACATTGTCCTTTTTGTATATTTTATGTGCCCTTGTATTGGGGTTATTGTGTTTCAGCTGCAGGACTTCCTTCACGGTCCCCTATTTCAGTTCTCAGTAGTATTTATGATCAGCACCTAGCGCAATTTCTTTTTCTTTTTGGTTTTTCCTATCAGATAGACATGGGCTTAGCAAGGTCAGGTTATGAATGGATAGGGTGTCTCAGCCAATTGGCGGGGGTTTCTTTAATCCCTTGGCCTGCTGGGAGAGCCTATTTATTTGACTTGAGTCAGGTGATCGGGGTTCTATGCCACCCGTCTGTCTGGGTGGACGTGTGTTATGCTAACCAGGTTGCTAGGCCAGAAGCCTGAGGCCCTATCTAGAAGCAGGAGAAGCAGCGCAAGGTTAGGACTGCAGGATTGGAGTCCAACCGAGAGTAATGGTTTAGAGGGGAAGCTGTTGCCACTAAGGGATCGTCCACCTTGTTATCGGAGACCACTGTGAGTAAGCTGGAGCCAGTAAGCAGAGCAGTCTTCTCACCAGCCAGGGACGGTGAGAAGACTGAACGGGGACAATCGGGAAGCGGAATTCAAGGCACTATTGTGAGCAAACTCCGCCCATGGTAAGAGGTCTGACCAGTTGTTATCATGGTCAGAAATATAGCAACGTAAGAATTGCTCCAAGGACTGATTGGCTCGTTCTGCTGCCCCATTAGACTGCGGGTGATACGCAGAGGAGAAAGCAAGCTGAATTTCCTACATAGGCGATTACATCAGCACGTAGACTAGGCCACCAGAATTTTTGGGAAATGGCCCAAAAGAGTTGATTCTTCCCAGGGTGGCCAGCAGCCTTGGCAGAATGGTAAGTCTGGAGCAGGGCAATATGGAGACTCTCTGGGACAAAGCAGCAGTCACAAGGTTTCTCAAGAGGAGCATGGACCTGAGCAGCAAGAATTTTGTCACCCAAAGGAGAAGTGAGACTGGTGCGAACCGTAGCCAGAATACAATCAGGAGGAATCACAGGAACTGGAACCGTCTCCATCTTGGAAGTGGAGGAAAATTGTCGTGACAAAGCATCAGCCCTTACATTCTTAGTACCGGGTAAGAATGAGACCATGTAATTGAAACTTAACAAGAAAAGAGCCCATCGTGCCCTTCTGGGAGCGAGGCGATTAGCCTCAGACAAGAATGTGAGATTCTTATGGCCAGTAAGAATGAGAACCGGCACAGTGGTACCTTCGAGAGGATGTCTCCATTCTTTCAGGGCTAAAATGATCGCTAACAGGTCTCTGTCACCAATCTCGTCATTGCACTCCGCAGGTGACAATTTCTTGGAAAAGTAGCCTCAAGGATGCATAGCGCTCTCAGAGGTAGGACGTTGAGACAGAAGGGCGCCAACTCCAGTCTCAGAAGCATCAACCTCAAGGATAAAAGGTAACGTAGGATCAGGATGTGCCAACACAGGAGCAGAAACAAAGGCAGCCTTGAAACTCTCAAAGGCCTTAACAGACTCCGGAGACCAACTCTGTGGGTTATCGTCCTTTCTGGTCATATCAGTCAGGGGCTTAACCGGAGACGAGAAGTTACGAATAATCTTCCGATAATAGTTGGCAAAATCAAGAAAACACTGCAGAGGGCGTAAACCCACGGTTCGGGGCCACTGTAGGACTGCTGAAAGTTTCTCTGGGTCCATCAAAAAACCAGCAGTGGAAGTGACATAACCCAGGAATTTAACCTGTTCACAATGGAATTGGAATTCACACTTCTCCAATTTACAATAGAGATTGTTTTCTCTTAGTTTTTCTGAAGCACATGACAGACATCTGTGTGGTAGCTCTCCAGGGACTTGGAACATATGAGGATATCATCGAGATAAACAACCACACATAGCTGCAACAAATTTCAGAGGACATCCTTAATAAATTCCTGGAAAACTGCCGGGGTGTTACAAAGGCCAAAAGACATTATGAGGTACTGGCCTGTTCAGTTATTAAATGCAGTTTTCCACTTGTCTCCCTCCCTAATCCTCACGAGATTGTATGCCCCTCTCAAATCAATCTTTGTGAAAACCGTTGCTCCCTTAAGACGGTCAAATAACTCTAATCAACGGAATCAGATAGGCATTATTAATCGTGAACCAATTGAGATCCCTATAATCAAAACAAGGTCTCAGTTCACCACTCTTCTTCACAAGGAAGAAACCAGCACCAGCAGGAGACGAGGATTTGCAGATGAAACCTCGAGAAAGTGCGTCTGCAACATACTCCTCCATGGCCTTATCCTCCAAGACCGGCAAAGGGTAAACCCGGCTACGAGGGGGTATGGCACCAGGTTGATGGTCAATTGCGCAATCATACGACCTATGTGGAGGTAAACTACCGGCTTGACCTTTGTCAAGGACATTGCTAAAATCGCTGTACTCCTCTGGCAGGGAGGAGAGTTAAGAGGTGCACAGGACTTTGGCTACCTTCTGGAAGCATGTCTTACTGCATTGTGTTGACCAGGAGAGAACCTCAGCATGGAGCCAATCAAAAGAGGGGTTGTGCCTCTGTAACCAAGGATTACCAATAATCAGCGGAAACTTAGGTGAGGAAATAACTTGGAATTGGATTATCTCATGGTGAAGAGCCCCTACGGCCATGGACAACAGAACAGTCTCATGAGTCACATGGGCAGGTTATAGAGGTCTCTCGTCAAGAGCCTTAATGGCAAGTGGAGTGTCACGCAGCTGCAGCAGAATTGAGTGATTTGATACAAAGGCAGCATCAATGAACAGGCCTGCAGCCCCAGAGTCGATTAGAGCCTGTATCTCAACGGACAACTCAGCCCAAGAAAGGGTAGCCAAAACCAGGGGCTTATCCCTCTGGATAACTGTGGACGAAGCAATGCCACCTAAGGTCTGTCTGTGACAGGACCTCAAGGTTTGGGATGTTCCCTGGACGGGTAGGACAAGACTTCAAAAAGTGACCTGCCTGACCACAATAAAGGCACAATCCTAAGGGTTCTCTCATCCGCAGAGAAACGCGTGAAGCCCAAGTGCATGGGTTCACCTTCACTGACCGCCTCGGTACCAGAAGGCATGGGAGGTGAGGTAGGCAAGGGTGGGACTGCAAAGCTCGGAGATAAATTTACAGGAGGCTTCCGCAAGCACTCCTTAAAAGAGTCCTTCTCTGAGTCTGGAGTCAATGAAGATGGCAAACGTGATCAATTTCTCCAGCTCTGTGGGTATATCTCGGGCTGCTATCTCATCCTTGATGGTATCCAAGAGATCATGAGAAAAAGAAGCCACGAGGGCCTCATTGTTCCAGGCAACCTCTGCTGCCAGAGTACGGAATTCAATGGCGTAATCAGCAACAGTTCTCATACTCTGTTTGATGTACATGAGGCACTTGGCAGCAGAAGTGGAGCATGCGGGAACGTCAAATACCCTTTTTAAAAGAAGCCACAAACTCAGGGTAACTTAAGACAACAGGTTTTTACGTCTCCCATAGAGGGTTTGCCCAGGCCAAGGCTCTCTCAAAAAAAGCAAATATATCACAAAACCTACTTTGCTTCTGTCCGTGGGAAATGCCTGGGGCAGCATCTCAAAGTATACCTCAACCCGGTTGAGAAACCCTTTGCATTGGACTGGATCGCCCCCAAATCGCTGGGGAAGCGGAGCATAACCAGACATACCTCTTATAGAGGTAATACTCAAGGCAGGAGACTGGAGCAGCAGCAGGGATGGCCTGCAACACAGCTTGTACCGGAGCACCCACAGTGGGAGATTCCAGGTAAGCCGTGCGACTCAGGAGCGTTTGTAACGCCATGGCAAACTGATGCATGCGGTGATCCTGCTCATGCAATCTGTAAAAAATATTACCAACAAGTGGATTGACTGCATCTTCTGAATTCATGAGACAGAAGTACAGTTAAATCACACTTGTTTAATAATAAAAGTAAATAGAACAAACGTAGTCAAAACATAGCCAAAGTTCGGTAACCGGAACAGATAGTCAGACAAGCCAGAAAGTCAGGAAGCTAGAGATCAGCGTAACGGAACAGCAAGCAGGATCTAGAGCCAGAAGGAATGTCAGCCAAGCAAGTCTTCAACAGGAATGCAGGAGATAGTCTCTGTGATGTTGACCAAGGCGAAGGCAGAGATCATCTGGGCTGGACGGCTTAAGTAGGCAGGACTGACGAGCAGGATATCATCAACAGGTGAGTCACTGTGGAGAAATAGGAGCTGGCAATTAGCCGACAGCTGAGCGGCCAGCTCAGTGGAACTGGGTGTAGGGGGTGACGCTTAAGGAAAATACTGAGTCATGGAAGTGAATGAGCTCAGGGGATCCAGTGGCGATTGGGTCTGAGAGTCTATTGAGAGACTAGGAGCTCCATGAGTGAAGACCTACAGTGAGAGATAATAGAGTGCGAAGAGAACTATTCTGTGTTACCAATATTTAAGTAAAACTACCCTTGTGACTGTTACAAGATTTGTTGCCATAGGAGACAGCGGTCCAACCTACACAGAAGTGGTATCTGGCTGGAGGCCTTCCCCTGTATAGCTGTCTACCTATAGAAGTCTCGGAGTCTGCCAATTAACATTGCATCTACCTATGGGTGTCCTGGCCCTAACTCTCTCTCCCACAGTTCTGTTAAGAGACAATAATTCTTTTTTGCATTCAAAAAGTGTCTGGCGTCCATCACTCTATCTTGCATCACACCCACCATGCCTTGTAACCCACTCTACAAAGACGGATGTCAGCTATCCCTGACTCTGGAGGTCACCATTGGGAAGGGTGTCTGCTGTTAGTTCATCTTTAGGCTACTTCCAAACTGAGGCGCTTTACAGGCGCTTTACAGGCGCTACAGCGCTAAAAATAGTGTCTGTATAGCGCCTGTAAAGTACCTCTCCTGTGTCTCCAGTGTGAAAGCCCGTGCGATTGCAGGACGGTCAAAAAAGTCCTGCAAGCCGCATATTTGCAGCGCTATAGGAGCGGTGTATTCACCGCTCCTAAAGTGCCCCTTCCCAATGAAAACAATGGGGCAGTGCCGCAAGCCCGCAAACTTGCAGACGTTTTAACCCTTTTTCGGCTGCTAGCGGGGGGTTAAAACCGCCCCGCTAGCGGCTGAATAGCGCCGCTTAAACAACGGTAAAGCGACGCTTTACCGCCAGGGCCCACCCGGGCCCACCCGCCCCCACCCGCCCCAATGTGAAAGTAGCCTTACATTTTTTTCTGTAAAGGTGAACTAATACTTTTTAAAAATAAAGTAAAATAAAAATGATTAAAAAATTACGTTTTCCATTTTAAAACATATTTGTACATGTAAAGAACAAGTAAACAAGGCCTCCTTGCTGGGAGAGCAGATAAATGCTACATTAGCAATTTATTTTAAGACTGATAGTTGTGCAATAGAATTGTTAAGGTCATGAATTTCATTTACCTAGGGAGTGCCAGGGCAACGTGATCAAAAGTCGTTTGAGTTTGTTGAGCAATTCACTGGGAAATTACAATAATCTATTGATTGACTGTAAACAGTACAGTCGCTAACTCTAACATGACCTATTTTAAATAGCTGGCGTTATTTAACCACTTCAGGCCCGGAAGATTTGGCCCCTTAATATCCCCTAAATTAAAAAAAAACAAACAAATTTCTTCCTTAGTTTAGGCCGATATGTATTCTTCTACATGTTTTTGGTAAAAAAACCCACAATAAGCGTATATTGATTGGTTTGCGCAAAAGTTATAGCGTCTACAAAATAAGGGATAGATTAAGGGCATTTTTTATTTTTTATAATTCTTTTTTTTACTAATAATGGTGGCGATCTGCACTGATGGCAGCACTTAAAGAGGAAGTAAAGTCTTCCTCTTTAATTGTACCTACAGGTAAGCTTATAATAAGGCTTACCTGTAGGTACTGTAAATATCTCCTGCACCGTTTAGGAGATATTTACTATATACGCTGCCGCCGACGTCATTGGCACAGGCGCACCGAAGGAACGGTCTGCTCGTACCAATTTCTTCAGCACCCATGCCCTGACCGGCGGCACCCATACGAATGTGCGGGAGTGACGTCATCGCGGCTCTGGCCAATCACAGCGCCGGAGCGCACAAACCCAGGCGTAACTCCGGGAAAGATGTCGGCCATGGGTGCGGAGTGAGGTTGGCACTGCAGGGCATCATTCTAAGGTAAGTATTTCATAATGAGCTAGTATGCGATGCATACTAGCTCGTTATGCCTTTGTCTTGCAGGGCTTTTTTTGGAATTTTTTTTGAGGTTTACAGCCTCTTTAATGCCTTTAGTTCCATTCAGCAGCAGAACCCTTAGGGCTTGTTCACATGTAAAATTGGGGGGTGGTAAAACCCTGTGGTTAAGTTGCGGTTTACCAACCCCAATCCCTACCCCCTTTAGCTGCTGAGGCAGCAGCTAAAGTTTTACACATGCCACAGAAGGAATTAAGCCCCCTGTTGCATTTTGATTATTAAATACTTTCTTTAGTACTTTAGAACGAAGCCCTCCTGCGGCACGCTGTCACGGCTGAGAGGGCTTCCATCTACACCCAGCTTTCCTTCCGGGTTCGCAGGCAGCCGCCTTTGGATTGGCCGCGCCGCAATGACATCACTCCCACGCATGGGAGTCACGGACTGTGGCACGGGACGGCACAGGTATGCTATCCCTTCAGAGTGCATGCGCTAGTGACATCACTGACTGCATGAAGTGTGAATATCTCCTAAACAGTACAGTTTTAGGAGATAGGCTTACCTGTAGGTACAGTAATAGTGCAAAAATAGACTTTTTTTTTTTAACAGAAATTGCTTTTATTTAACAAATCAGCATTACATCTCAAACTTCATCAGACATTTTAGCGTTCAATACATGTATAATCTTAAGGAGAAACAATAACTGAGATTACAGATCCTTAAATACATAGTAGTTCTTTCCCCTAGCATGTAAATGAGTCCATACCTCATCACATGGAAGCTGGATAAACACTTCAAGTCCCTCCCTGTGTCTAATCCTCAAACTTTGCTGGGTATAAATCCATGTCTCGCAGTGAAAGGTTAACCCTCCCTCCCCCCTCTGGCATCCATCCAGGCTGACCAGGCTGACCACACTTTGTCAAACTTGCCTGGGCATTGTCAATTATGAAAGTAGGTAAGATTGTATAAGGGTAATACTAAGTCAATCGACCTTCGCCAGGATTCAAGGATGGGTGGATTTGGAGACTTCCAGTGTAACATTATTTCCCTCCTGGCGTAGAACAGGGAGAACATAATGCAGAGCTTAGCGTACCTGTCTCCTTCCACCTCGCCTAGGTAGCTCAGCAGGAGTACCAGGGGTTCCGGTGGTACCCTAGTCCCCCCCAAGTCGCTAAGCGTCTTTGCCACTCAGCCCCAATATGCTCGGAGTTTGGGGCAAGACCAGACCATATGCCAGAACGTCCCTTCCTCAGTCCTGCATCTGGGGCAATTCGGGTCCAGATGTGGGTATATTCTGGCCATTCTGTGTGGGGTGAAGTTAGCCCTATGTATAAATTTAAGCTGGATGAACCTATCTTTGGCTGCTATCATGGAGAGGATGAAGGTGGAAATGCAGTCTTCCCATTCTTCCTCCCCCAAAGCTGGGATGTCCTCCTTCCATTTATCCATTGAGCAGGTGGGTTTTACTTCATGGGCTACCGTCAGGTATAGATACAGAGTGGAAAGTGGTTTTCCCATTTCACTCGAGGTTAGCAGTTGTTCAACTGAGTCTGGTTCCAGAGTTAGTGTGTCTGGGAACTGGGCCCTCATTGCATGTCTCAGCTGCTAGTATTTGAATACAAAGGAGTTGGGTAGGGAGTACTGTCTTTTTAGTTCCCGGAAGGGCACAATTAAGGGTAGTGATCCCCGTCTTGCCCATTGTGAGGGGTCCGGTATTTCGCAGAGGTCGGGTAGTGTAGGGTTCCCCCACTGCGGAGTGTGTGGGGAGATACAGTTCGGTTTAGTGTAGATAGCCCTGGCCTCCCTCCATGCTCTGATGGTTGTCTTCATGGGGACAGTCAAGGGATGGGGAGCTTTCATTCCCCTGTATACCAGATTGCTCAAGGGCACATAAGACCCCAGGATAGCCGCCTCTAGTCTCACCGCCGGATTCTGTCTGAGCTGGGAGAACCACCATCGCACCGTGACAAGGACAGATGCCCAGTAATACAGCAGGAAGTTGGGCAATGCCAGTCCTCCTCCCGATAGGGGAAGATATAGTACCGTTTCGCCACCCTAGGTGGTTTCCCAGCCCAAATGAATAAGGTCATTACTCCCTCCAGGAACCTAAAAAAGGATCTGGGTATGTGGGACAGGGTATTGCGAAAGAAGTACAAAAATGTTGGGAAGAATATCATTTTGAGTAGATTGACCCTACCCACTGGAGTAAGCGGGAGGGTGCACCAACTGTAAAAAGTGATAGAAGAGGTTGCACGTTCTTCTCTATAAATTCCTGTGTTGTATTGCCAATCTTTAAGCCCAGAAAGGTGAATTCCTCCACCCACTGAAGCGAAGTACCCGTGCCCTGTCCATGTGTGTAAAAAGTCTTCTAATGTTGATATCAGTGCCCCTCCCTGGCATGAACCCCAATTGATCCGGATGCACTAAAGCAGTTATGACCGTGCTTAGTCTATTAGCTAACACTTTGGCTAGAAGTTTCGCATCAACGTTTATCAATGAAATAGGATGGTATGAGGAACACAGAGATGGGTCCTTGCCTGGCTTGGGGATCACAACTACCACTGCCTCACTCACTCTGTGCTTCTATTAACATAGCATGCAGTTTGCCCGTCAGCTCCTCAGCATACTGTTTGTAGAATTCAACCGGTATGCCATCAGGGCCAGGGGTCTTACCCGATTGAACTGTTTTAAGCCCTTTTAAGATTTCATCTATGGTAAAGGGGGCATCAAGTGCTTTGCAATATTTTCCAATCAGGAGCGGGATGTCAATGGGGCCTAGGTAGGAAGTCAGTTCGTCATGGGTGTATGCTGCCTAGAGCTGTAGAGGCTCCTGTAGAAGGAGACAAAGCAGTGGTTTATTTAGTCAGGGCCTACATAAGGTCCCCGCCGGGTCCCTGTATGTAGGGCACACACATCCCCCCTGATTGTTGCCGTGATAACCAGGCCAACAACTTCCCAGATCTTTCCCCCCGTTCGAAAATTTGTTGCGACTGAGCAAGTAGGCGTTTCTGAGTGAGAGAGGTGCCAATGCGTACTACCTCTCTAGTCAGAGACTGAAGTTCGTCATAATCCCTAGGATCTTTGTATCTAATAAATTGTACTTCCTGCAGGTCAGCCTTCACTTCTGCACTGCTCAAGTCAGCCCTTCTCTCCCTGCGAACCTTAGCTACAATATTTTGGTACCTCCCCCTAGTGTACGACTTGAAGACATCCCACACCATCAACTCACTGGCCGAGCCGGGGTTGACTGCCCAATATTCCCTCTCGTAGTGCCTCTCTGTATTGACCATCCACCTCCTCATCCGACACCCAGAACCTGGATAATCTCCACAAAGTAGTTTCGGGGGCCGAGGACAGTTCCATGGTCAGGAGAAGTGGCGCATGGTCAGATATGCCCCTGGGAAGTATCCTGATGTCTGCAACTCTAGATAAAGCTGAACTACACACATATGCCAAATCGATCCTAGAGACGGAGCTGTGAGACGCGGCATGACAGGTGTATGCCCTGGAATGAGGATTTCTTCAGCGCCACGCATCCGTTAGGCCATACATCTCCGCCCACTCCACTAGTCCTGAATGGAGTTGTCCACTCATGGACATCCTATCCTTGACCGGGTCAGGGCCCATATTGAAGTCCCCCAAAATAACCATGTTGTCATTGGCAATTTGTGCGATTTTTGAGGTAATCTGATTTTCAAGAGACAGTGGTGAAGGGGGGGCAAGTACAACCCTGCTATAACCCACTTTATGGATTGAATCTGTGCATGAATTAGTGCATATCTGCCCTCCGAGTCCAATACGAGATCTAACAGCCTAAAGGGGAGGGATTTGTGCACCAGCATACTGATGCCCCTTGCAAAGTTGGAGTGTGTAGAATCATAATGGTATCCAATACAGGGCTTTTTAAGGGCTAAGATTCTACTGCCCACCAAGTGGGTCTCCTGGAGGATACAGATATGCAGATTGTGGGCCTTAATGAATTGGAACACCAGGGACCTCTTAACCGGGGAGTTCAGTCCCCTGGTGTTCCATGACAATATGTTAAGGGATGGCATATTTGCGACTTGGGGGAATAATTGGAGGATCAAAGGGGCCCCACCTCCCTGAGACTGCTCGCAGGACTCGGAGAGGGCAGTAAGACCAGACATGTAAAGCCGACTATTGTTATGCAAATTTAGGACATGTAAGCAACATTTTTTTTCTTAAACCAAAAATTAACCATAAACCAGCCCCGTCAGGGCAATCTCCCCCCCACCCCACCCCTTAAAACTGAAGTTGGTTTCCATCCCAAACAAAGTCAGCTCGCCGGCTGCAAAGGGGGTCCTGTGCAAGAGGCGCTCCCAACCCCACCGAAAGTATCTGCGGTGTCAAGGAGTAAGCTGAACTGCTTCTCCACAGCCGTGACATCCGCCGGAATGTTTAATTGAGCTGTTGGGTACCAGGATGCAGGGGGAAAAACTGAAGGAGAATTGGAGAGGTCCCTTCAGTGGAAAAAATAAACCATCGGTAAGTATACACGTTGGGTAGATTGCCTACAGTCCCAGAATGAGAGAGAACAGTGGGTGTAGACTTCCACTTTAAGGAGATATCACCTGCTTTAGAAGAGCGATGGTACAACATTATATATATATATATATATATATATATATATATATATATATATATATATATATATATATATATATATATATATATATATATATATATAAATAAACTTGTGTCCCTGCTTAGGAGGCTGCTATTACAATAGTGCCCTCTAGTGGTATTTTAAAAGAGATTAAATAAAATCAGTAACAGCACTCCTTGTACTGTATGCCTAGTGCAAAGAAAAATAAATATGGTGTAAAAATAGACAGAAAAATACATTTGTGTAATTCACACAATTAAAGTGCATAAAGATATAAAGTTGTGCAATATCAATATGTGAAAATGTGCAAATCTCTACAAATAGAATATTTGAAAGCACTCCTGAGTCCGTGTGAAGTCAATACACAGAAAAAATATGCCAACTCTAAAAAACTCTGCAATACAAATAAACACAACATGCAAAATGCAAAAGATGAGATAGATTTAAAACCAATCCTGTATGACTGTGTAATCAATGCGTAACTCAATTTGAATAAATAAAATACTTTTATATCAATATATACATTCATTTCAAGTGATCAGCACAGAATATTGGAGTGTTTGGTGCTAGATGTACACCTTAATCACTGGGAATTGATGGAATGAATACTTGAGAAACTGATTAATTTATTGATATAAAATTATGTTTTTTATTTTATTTATTCAAATTGAGTTCTGTATTGATTACACAGTGATGTTATTTTTTTCATCTTTTGCATTTTGCACATTGTGTATATTAGTATTACACAATTTTTTTTAGAGTGAGTATATTTTTTTCTGTATATTGATTTCACACAGACACAGGAATCTTTTCAATATTTTTTTTTGTAGAGATCTGCACATTTGCATATATTGATATTGCACAGCTTTATATATTTATGCACTTTAATTGTATGCATTGCACCTCTTGATTTTATACCATATTTATTTTTATTTGCAGTAGATATATAAGGGGCGCTGTTACCAACTTTATTTCATTTCTTCTAATGCTACAGTGCAGACCTGTTGCTGGGGTCTGTGCACTGCATCAGGACAGAGTCTGTACAGAGATTGAGTGCTTTCCCTGTGTCCATGGGGGTCTGAGGACTGTACTGCGAAGAGATTGTTTGCTAAGGCTGCTTTCACACTATGGCGGGCAGGCATTGATGGCAAAACGCGGCAAGTTTTAGTGGTGCTTTACCGTTGTTTTAGCGGCGCTATTCTTTAGTGGGGCGCATTTAATCCCTGATAGTGGCCAAATAAAGGGTTAAATGTGCCCGTGTAGCGCCGCTGCCGAGGCGCTTTGCAGGCGCTTCAGCAGAGGTGCCCATTCATTTCAATGGGCAGTGTATACACTGCTCCTTTGCCGCTCCAAAGATGCTGCTTGCAGGACATTTTTTAACATCCTGCCAGCGCATCGCCCCAGTGTGAAAGTACTCGGGCTATCACACTGGGACTGCAGGGGAGGCATTTTTCAGGCGCTTTACAGGCTCTATTTTTAGCCCAAAAGCACCTGAAAAATGCCTCAGTGTGAAAGGAGTCTAAGCTGGGACCTGAGATAAGAGACTGAGCCTTGTGAGGACCTGATTGTGAGGCCTGAAACTTATGTGACTACTGATCACCAAGCATACTGTACCTCATCTGTTGCATACCGGGAGCAGTCAGCAGAACTACCAAGCTTATCCCCTTGCTGCCCACAGTTAAGCTAATGCTAACTGAGACTGCCCCTTACTTAACAGCCCATCAGCCATCCCTTGTGCACAGCTAAATGTGTACCACCTACAGTAGGGCCCCAACGAAAGTGGGGCAACACAGACAGTTAGACACCAGGTACTTTGCAGTCACCTCCATGGATACCCCCTTCAACATGTACACCCACCCACTAAGGGTCTGTATGCGCAGAGTGCACTCAGGGACAGTTTTTGAATAGTCATTGCGAAAAGTTGCAGAGACTCTTTATTTGTGCCATTCATGCTTTCACGGTTGATGTTGTTCTTGCTATTGCTGTGTATGCTGATTAATAGGGTTTAGCTTTATTGTAGGGTAAGTCAATGGTCGTAGGTGAGGCTAACATTCCCATCAGGTAATCCAACGTCTTCTGTTGACCCTTTTTATTTTTGTATGCATTGCATTTGCTTACCTTTCATTAATATACTCATCTTATTAAATCTCAAGTTGCCTATGGCCTGTTTTCTATGTACTGTTGTAGAGTGGTAATCTACTAACGCTTAAGTTACACAGGTGTGAGCGGCCTTCAGTCTTTAACAAGGTGTGTCAGTGGGGACTAAGCAGTAGCCGTGGCAGAACAAAGGATCCATCAAACCAAGCTGTTCCTGCATATTTTTGGTGTGACATAAAAATGGTCTTAGTGCACACACCACTCCCACTTGGGAAAATCTTGGGGTGCTTCTCCCTGCTTGCCCCCGTCAAATTTAAATTTGGGGCTGTGCATGGGTCTGTGGCATTCATTCATCGAAAGCTGTGAATAAAAAAATCTACAAGTGTGTGATTATATGTCAGTATTATAATGTTATACTGACATATAATCACACACATAGGTTGGACTTGATGAACTTGTGTCTTTTTTTCAACCTCACCTACTATGTAACTATGTAAATGGATGTTTCTGATATAGGAGATAGTCTGCATGGCTGCCTAGTAAACACACTATTATATCTCAGTATACACAGCATTTGGCGCCTCAGCGAGCATGCTGACATCACCGCTATTTCCTCCGCCTGATGTACGTTTCGTTGTATGAGACGTTGTCACTGGGGCAAACTTTTTTTTCTTTTATTATTATTATTTTTGCTGTCCTTGTAAGTATAAGTCTTTTTTTAATAAACTGCTTTTATACTGGACAGTGCGCAATGAGGTTTTGCCTTCCCTCTTTTTGATTGTATCATTTACACCTGTGAGATCAATATCAGGCCATATGATGTTTTAGGCCCGGTTCACACATATGCTCCAACTCCAACACATGTCGCGTACGTGTACAAATGAATGGTTTCCTATAAGAGCTGTCTTAACTGGTCTGACACAAGTTCGACTGTGGTCCGTTACAGCCTTTCAATATTATTGAAGTTGGATCAAAGTCGGGTCCTCGTTTTAACCATCTGACTTGTGACATCCGACATGGTGATTACAGAAGATGGAAAAGGAATTTATGTCACACTGGGATTGTTTTGATTGCTCAAGGACAAGTCGGACTGACTCAAAGTCGGAGCAAAATCTTATCCAGTTCATTCCACCTGGATGGAAGTCAGACCAATGTCACAGGGCATAGTAGGATGACAGTCGTACAACAGTCATGTCGTACCAGTGTGAACCCGGCCTTAATGAGAAGAGTAGGAGAGTGCATCCAAGTGGTTGAATAATACACTGATCTACCAGCTGAAAGTCATTTTCTATGGGATGTTTATTTAATAAGTCGCCTTTTGGCCTGCAAGGGTCATATCTTTCCGGTAAGGAGCTAATTCTCACCTTTGGGGGTGGAGCACGTATTTGGTGACCAGTCACAGCACTGATGTTTATATGAATACATGAGTGGAACACCACCTATTTATTAACTGCTTATTGGGATAAATATTCATATTGATTGCAGCACTTTATTCTCTGCACAATAGCATGGACTGAATGGTTGTTAATTACATGATTTTTTTGATTGGCTTTGAAGCACTTATTTATTTTGTAGTATGCTTCCTTGTGGAACCACAACTTTTTCTATAATATTGTTTTGTGCAGCTGTCAGTTACACTTGATTAATAACGTTTATATCACCTAGCGCAGAAATATTTTTCCAATACACTATTATATCTACTTATTAGATAGAAACTACCAGCCTATATTATTTTATATTACTGATATAGCTCAGTCTTTGGAATGAGACGTCACAAGTACAACCCGGAAATGTTTAGCGAGACGACTTCCGGGTAGAGCAAGATGGCGGCGCCCAGTGGCAGCGTGCTGGAGTGAAGTGTTATCGGAAGGTGTGATATGGCGGGTCTCACCTTATTTATTCGGGGTCTCCCGGAAGATGCCAGCTCCGAGAAGCTGGAAGAGCTCTTTAGTGATACCGGGCCCGTCAGACAGTGCTTCGCGGTCAGACAGAAAGGTAATGTGAGCGCTGGGCCGCCTGTGATAGTGGTGTATGGGGGAGCTGTGCTGGGAGCGCTCTCCCTCTTCTCACTGGGGGAAGCACACACTGAACTGAAACTCTTATTACTATGATCATTACAGAGAAGTGACACCCCCAGCATGTCTGTCATCAATCAATCAATCAATATGTGAGTGCAATAATGATAGAAAAGTTGGGGGTTCCCATCTGTACACTGGTAAGAATTGGGAGTCCCTGATCTGGACTTTGGAGAACCGGCCTCCCCCACCGATTCATAGATTGTCAGCTCTGGAGACCGGCACACAGGTTACATTTGTGTGGGAAGACTTCAGTCCTGCGGATAATTTATATGTGATCTCTGTAGACTCCCACAGCTTTCTTTAACGCTATCACTAGGGCTAGTTCACACCACAAAAACGTCCTCCAGATCCGTTCTGGATTAGTTTCTGCAGTGCGTTTCCAGATCCATTCCAGATGTGGTTTCTTATTCCCTACCCCCCCCCCCCCCCCCCTGTTTGTTAGTGTGTGTGTTTGTTTTTTTAATATCACTGTACTGGGGTCTGGTGCTTTTTTAATGTGTTTTACCGTGTTTCAGTACAGTTCTGTGCAGGCTAAAAATGCAGCATGCAAGAACCTCTCTTCCATGTTTTTATTGAGCAAAAACCTTGCTAGCCGTAGCTAGTGATTTGCCAATTTTATATAAATACCGTAAGTATTAAATTCCTTTTCACCTGTTCTTTTCCTGGTTATCCATATGTAAACTAGAGCCAAGCTATTGACTTCTTTCTTCCTCTTTCTTTTCTTCTTCCTCTTCCTCTTCCTCTTTCTTTTCCTCTTCCTCTTCCTCTTTCTTTTCCTCTTCCTCTTTCTTTTCCTCTTCCTCTTTCTTTTCCTCTTTCTTTTCCTCTTCCTCTTTCTTTTCCTCTTCCTCTTTCTTTTCCTCTTTCTTTTCCTCTTCCTCTTTCTTTTCCTCTTCCTCTTTCTTTTCCTCTTCCTCTTTCTTTTCCTCTTCCTCTTTCTTTTCCTCTTCCTCTTCTTCCTTTTCCTCTTCCTCTTTCTTTTCCTCTTCCTCTTTCTTTTCCTCTTCCTCTTCTCTTTCTTTCCCTCTTCTCTTCCTCTTTCTTTTCCTCTTCCTCTTTCTTTTCCTCTTCCTCTTCCTCTTTCTTTTCCTCTTCCTCTTTCTTTTCCTCTTCCTCTTTCTTTTCTCTTCCTCTTTCTTCTCTTCCTCTTTCTTTTCTTCTTCCTCTTTCTTTTCTTCTTCCCTTTCTTTCTTCTTCTCTTTCTTTTCTTCTTCCTCTTTCTTTTCTTCTTCCTCTTTCTTTCTTCTTCCTCTTTCTTTCTTCTTCCTCTTTCTTTCTTCTTCTCTTCTTTTCTTCTTCCTCTTTCTTTTCTTCTTCCTCTTTCTTTCTTCTTCCTCTTTCTTTTCTTCTTCCTCTTTCTTTTCTTCTTCCTCTTTCTTTTCTTCTTCCTCTTTCTTTTCTTCTTCCTCTTTCTTTTCTTCTTCCTCTTTCTTTCTTCTTCCTCTTTCTTTTCTTCTTCCTCCTTCCTCTTTCTTTTCTTCTTCCTCCTTCCTCTTTCTTTTCTTCTTCCTCCTTCCTCTTTCTTTTCTTCTTCCTCCTTCCTCTTTCTTTTCTTCTTCCTCCTTCCTCTTCTTTTCTTCTTCCTCCATCCTCTTTCTTTTCTTCTTCCCCCTTCCTCTTTCTTTTTCTTCTTCCCCTTCCTCTTTCTTTCTTCTTCCCCCTTCCTCTTTCTTTTCTTCTTCCCCCTTCCTCTTTCTTTTCTTCTTCCCCTTCCTCTTTCTTTTCTTCTTCCCCCTTCCTCTTTCTTTTCTTCTTCCCCCTTCCTCTTTCTTTTCTTCTTCCCCCTTCCTCTTTCTTTTC